>OZ024756.1:32263211-32265711 GCA_964016885.1 Eledone cirrhosa
TTCTTCTTCTTCTTCTTATTATTATTATTATTATTATTATTATTATTATTATTATTATTATTATTATTATTATTATTATTATTATTGTTATTGTTATTCCTTGAATCTCAGTCATTGATGTTGGTTAACTGGAAAGTCCGTTGGATTGAATATCAAGCCACTACCTGCAGCCTCAGATATTCAGGACGTATCGGAGGGTTCTTGCCGTTCCAAGCAAGCATGCCTTTTGAAGCGTTCCAAAAAGCGTGAAGGGGCCGATTTTCTTTAACCATCCCTGGAAACCTTTGGAGATAGTCCCCAGTGCGCCTATGACAATCGGGATCACTTTGACTTCATGGCAGTTCCAAATCCTTTTCACCTCCCACTTTAGGTCCTGGTATCGGTTAATTTTCTCCCTCTCCTTCTCTTGCACTCTCGTGTCGAACGGGCAGGCCACATCCACAATCAGGCACGATCTTTTTTCTTTGTCCACAACCACCAGGTCAGGTCTATTGTGTTCCAGTTTTTTGTACGTCTGTATCCTAAAATCCCACAGCACCTTCACCTGACTGTTCTCTATCACCGCCTCTGGCCTATGCTCATACCATTTCTCAGAATGTGGTAGATTGTTTACTTTGCACAGGTGCCAGTGGATCACCCTGCCCATCACATCGTGTCTCCAGCCCTTATAGTGGGTCTGGGCTAGGTGTTTACACTCGGACACAATGTGAGCCACAGTCTCCTCTCTCTCTCCACAGATCCTGCACAGTGGGCTAGCCTCCTCCTTGTAGATATGGTGCTTCAACCACTTCGTTTTGAGGGCCTGCTCCTGCGCAGCCATTAGCATTCCTTCTGTAGCCTTTTTGAGGTCTCCTCTTCTCAACCAGTTCCATGTCTGTGGATCTCTAAATTCAGTTTTCTCAAAGAAGGTACTATGAAGGGATTTTCCCTTAAGGCTGCTCTTCCTCCTTGATGTTATTTCCTCCTTGGATATCCCCTGGCCTACTGTCCCCCCCTTCAGTACAGCTCTGAGCATTGGCTCCTTACTATAGGTCACGTATTTGTATAGGTTGTTTTTCTCCATCTGAACACAGTCCTCTATGCTGATAAGACCTCTTCCACCCTCAGATCTCCTTAGGTAGAGTCTATCGACATCACTCCTCTTGTGGAACATGTTGTAGATAGTCAATAGCTTCCTAGTCTTCCTATCCATTTCTTTTTGTTCAGCAACATTCCATCTCAGAATTCCCGCACTGTACCTAATAATAGACACAGCTCGGGAATTTACTGCGCTTATGGCATTTCTGCTGTTCAGATGTGACTTCAATACGCTCCTTACTCTCCGAATGTATTCAGTTCTTAACAATTCCTTCATTTTTTTGTTCTTTATGCCATCAGCCTCCAGAACGCCCAAATACTTGTATCCTTCCTCAGAGTCAATTTCCTTTATCATCTCACCTGTTGGTATCTGGATCCCGTTACTTCTGCTCAACCTACCCCTCCTCATCACAATGACTCCACATTTACCAATACCAAACTGCATACATATATCACTGCTGAAAATACGGACAGTGTCAACAAGCACATCCAACTCCTTCTCACTTTTCCCGAAGAGCTTAAGATCGTCCATGAAGAAGAGGTGATTGATGGTAAGCTCTCCCCTTCCCAACTTGTATCCTGCTCTCACTTTTCGCAGCATAATGGTCAAGGGCATCAGGGCAAGGACAAACAACAGAGGGGACAGGCTATCTCCCTGGAAGATACCTCTCTTGATCTTCACGCTTCCCAAGGATACTCCAGTTGATGTCAACTCTGTCTCCCAGGACCCCATACTCCTGCCCAGCAACTGTCTGATGTTATCTGCCACCCTGAAGATCTCCAGGCTTTTGGTGATCCATTATTATTATTATTATTATTATTATTATTATTATTATTATTATTATTTTTGTTGTTACCGGTAGTGATGGAGGTGGCGGTGGTGGTGTTTTGTCATTATCATTTAAAATATTTTTTATATTTTCTTTCACTCTTAGCAAAAATCTGTTTGGCTTTCTTGTGTTATTAACTGACTTCCCAAGTTGCCAAGATACGTGTAATAGGTCTATAAATCTTAATATATATCATCTAATTTATTCTCGTTATAACTTTCATCATAACAATACACTCCTTCATTTGATCCTTCAGAAGGAATAAATAACAAACACCAACAGAAACAAGAAAACAAAAACAAAGTGACAGCAATAGTAATAATGGAACAAAAACAAAACAAAACAATAACAACACCAGAACAAATAATCTGCCCCCCTAGTAAAACAAAAACACGAAAACAAATAGTACAATACCCCCCCCCCAAAAAAAATAATTACAACAGTAACGACAGCAACAATAATGGTTTCTTATATAGGCACAAGCCAGCAATTTTGGAGGAGAGGAAAGTCAATTAAATCGGCCCCAGTGTGGTGTGACTAGTACTTTATTTGATCGACCCCGTAAGGATGAAAGGCAAAGTTAACCTCGGCGG
>OZ024756.1:32275711-32293211 GCA_964016885.1 Eledone cirrhosa
TGAAAACCAAACAATGCATTAGAAAGAAAATTATTTATATTTGTGTTTCCTATTCAACAATGCTTCAGGAAAGCTAATACATATGCACATATATATATATTATATACATATATACATATATATATATATATATATCTATATATATATATATATATATATATATATATATATATATATATATATATATAGGAACCAGTAAGACCCCGACAGCTGAGCTCAAGCCGTTTCGACGGCTAATTCTGGACTCCAGAATTAGCCGTCGAAACGGCTTGAGCTCAGCTGTCGGGGTCTTACTGGTTCCTATTACCCACTCTACTACCTCAAGTATTGAGTACTTTGGTGCGTTATGGTCCACCTGGTTCCTTACCACACTTCCTTCGTTATATATATATATATATATATATATATATATATATATATATATATAAATGATAACATTCATATAATCAAGTTAAACATGATTTAAAAAAATGTGGTTTTATGAATTGAACAGAATATTTTATCAGTCAAAACTTTGACATGTTATTCACTAATGATGTGATAAGGCTATGTGCATGCTTGACACACAAACTACCGATATAGTTTAAGATGTCTCTTACTATCTATTATCTATTTTAATTGATTTTACTTTTTTATTTATTAGTTATTTTTTTGCCAAATGATATCGAATTTCTCGCAGCAGCCGAGACGGATGTATAGCGATTTTCTTTAAAAATTCATTCTTATCTTTATCGATAATATCTGGACATGGAAACATTATTGTTTTCTCGATTCAAAATGATTGATATTTGGTTGTAGAAAATGTCTATTGCAACAGACAGTTATCTGCAGTTATTTACTAGTATCCTTTTTTTTTCCTCCTTTTTTTTTACTTGTATTTGTAAGGATATATTCTTGGCGTGGATATATTCTTGGCGTGGAGTCCAGCTCGGAGGAAATTGCAAAATGTATATGTGTGTATACCAGGGCATACAGATATGCTATTGTTTATTTTCCTGTTTAGTCAGAGAGGGAGGACATTACGCATGGCCTTTTCGCCTTCTACTGAGATAAGTCACAGTAAGAAGTTGACATTACAACGAAGATATATCAAGAACACTTGATAATGGTAAATAAACGTCAGCTGTTGGTGGTATTATACCAAGCGATGCAATTAATAATGTGCAACTATTTCTTCTTCATTTTATTATACACTTATATACTTTTTTATATTTTGTAACTTGAAGTTTAATCTGAGGTGAATAAATAGCTTTTCAATAATGACTGATTATTACTTAAATAAAAAAATTATATGTATCTAGAAAATATTAAAAAACAGATATTTGTATAAACTTTTATTTATATGTCTAGTTTCTAGGCGCGAACGTGTATGTGTAATTGAACTATGTATGTTAATATACATGTATATGAAGGTACACACATACACACGAATGCACCCACCACATGCTCATATACATAAATTTGTCGATCGTCTTTCGTAAAATCGGACCGAGGAAACAATGTTTCCATTTGTCTTTCCAATTGCTAATACTATCTTTGGGTCGCAACTCCAGGTAGAAGGAGCAATATATATATATATATATTTGTATACACACACACACACACACACACACACACACACACACACACACATATATATATATATATATATATATGATTGTTTGTGTATGGAAGGAATACAAAAGTATAATGATGAAGAGGGAAGAAGTAGAAAAAGCGGATTAAAGGGAAAGAAATGTGAGTTCGTGGATTTTGTAAAGTCTATTTTTAGATAGAAGTCAAAAAGTCCCGTGTAACCAAGGCTATATCGAACATCAAATCAATCAAAACAGGGGCGCGCATAAGACATAGTAAAGATACTTCAGTTATTGTAGTCATAGATATATTGTGACTGAATAAAAGATATGCAGGCCAGGATAGGTACACAGGTGAGGGTAAAGCTGATAGATCAGAGTGGCGTGTTCCTTAAACAAAACGTCCCCTGCAGCTATGGTCATATCGAATATCAATCAAAATAGGGGCGCACATGATTCGGTAGAGATAGGTCAGGAATTGTGGTTAGATATATAGTGATTGAATGAATGATATGCAGGTCAGGATTGGAATATAGGTGATGGTAAGTCTGATAAATCAGGGTGGAACGTTCGTTAAACGATATATCTGCAGAAGATGTATCTGTATCGATATATCTGCTGAAGATAGTAAATCTGATTCTTAACCTTAAAACCAAATCATTTATAGTAGATACCTTCAAATACATGTATATATTGATTGAAAGATTGAACAGATAATTTAATAGCACATATTATAAATTCAATGTTCTACTCCAGTCCTGTCTTTGATCGTTTAATAAACATCTGAAGATGAAGAAGCGATATCTTTAAAATCCATTTTACTATTGGATAGTGGTTAATAATAAACAGTTCTTTCGAAAAATAAAGTCGTGATTAAAACCTTTATAACTTCTTAGGACATCAGCTTTCTGGAACTGGATTTTGAAGTGTCAATCGATTTTAAAACGAAACAGAAGTACTTCATAGAGAGCCATTTTGTAAAACGAAAGAATCACTTTGTGCTAACAGAAAATAAAAAGCATTTTCAACCATTTTTTTACTTGAAAAAATCAATTTTTAAATCAGAAACAATTTTAAATAACAGAAACCCAAACTCAACTGTTATTTGTCTCGGATTTCTTATAAAATATTAAATTGGAAACATTAGGACGACGCTCGTTGTAAATTATAATGTCTAATCGTTTTTGCAAGATACTGCACTTTCAAAAAAAAAATACCAAAAAAGAATTCGCGAAAATGAAATAATGATATTTTCTATACGACAGTGAACAATATCAAGCCAATGCGTTAGGAAAAAATAATAGTAATAACAATAATAATAATAATCAAAGGCTGAATAGAAGAAAGAAATTAATGCTGACAAAAAGATAGAAAGATCGAAAGAATAGAAGAAAAAAAAAAGTCAAGTAATTGAAAATCGCTTTTTCTTTGAAATTCTGTACTATTAATTATTTTTATTCAGTGTGAAAGATTTTATTTTTATTTTCAAAGAGAAAACAAGTGAATATTCTATGATCTAATGTGAGTGAGGATTTCACCTATCTTCACTTTAGATTATCATTCCATTCAGACAATTAAATACCACCTACGTTGTAGTAGATTCAATAAATTATGCACATTATTATTATTATTATTATTATTATTATTATTATTATTATTATTATTATTATTATTATTATTATATCAAATATGTATATATATATATATATATATATATATATATATATATATATATATATATATATATATATATATATATATGTATTTATATATATATATATATATATATATGTACACACACACTCATATATATATATATATATATATATATTGACTATACCCCATCAACATATTTTGAAAGAATATATAACACCACGAACGCAAAAATGGTAGTCTATAGTCAATAATATATAAACATATATATAGATATATACCGATAGATGCATACATATATACATACATGTATATATATATATATATATATATATATATGTGTGTGTATATCTCTCTCTCTCTCTCTCTCTCTCTCTCTCTCTCTCTCTATATATATATATATATATATATATATATATATATATATATATATATATATATATACATATACATACACACATTTGGCTGATCTTTGACTGTTTAACTCTAGATATATAAAAGAACTCCAGGAAATATGTAACTGTTGAATGATAACAGTTTTTTTAAAAGTGTGCCGTTATTTATTTAGTTTTTAATGCTATCTCTTCTCATAACAAACACATTTTGCCGCAAGAACAATTTTTTTCTCGAAACATCAATACTTATATTCAGTGTAATGTCTCGCCTGTTATTCACTAAAAACATATATTCCTTGCCTTGCAATTTACCAATATATATATATATATATATATATATATATATATATATATATATATATATATATATATATATATATGTATATATATTTTAAAACGGCGGGTCGCGAAGACTGAGCTCTTGCCGTTTTAACAGCTAGTTCCAGACTATGTATATATCTATCTATACATATTTATATAAATATGTATATAATTGCACACACACACACATGTATACATACATATATGTATATATATCTATGTATCTATCTATCTATCTATCTATCTATCTATCTCTCTCTCTCTCTCTCTCTCTCTCTCTCTCTCTCTATATATATATATATATATATATATATATATATATATATATATATATATACGTATATACATACCCTCGCTCTCTTACGCACTCATACACACACAGACACACACATATATATATATATATATATATATATATATATATATATATATATATATATCTATATACACAATTATTCCGCAAATGATACAATGACATCAAAGGAGATTTTTCTAATTCTTACTATGTTTTGTAACCTTAACGATAATTAGTATACACTTTCTTCATTAAGCCTGTATTTCAAATTGAATAAATAATCGTCTGCCGCCGATGTGTTTGTAATATTTTATTTAATTATACACTAAATAGCATTGGTTATGTTGTATGTCTGTGGTTTGGTGCAAAATAGAATAGAAATTGAGCGCTGACTGAGCGCAGACTGAGCGCTGGTCGAGCGCTGGTTGAGCGCTAACTGAGTGTTTACTCGTTTGTAAATACATATGCGGATATTTGCACAAGAAATTAGACGTAGTGCGGCGTCGAATTAAAACGTTTGACCTTCTATGTTGTCAGGTGACATCAACGATTGCTTGAAACCCCTATATCACTTCTTCGAAGTTTCTTTTTCTTAACTGCTCTTGCAGTTACACGTCTTTGTGTTATATACACGCCGTATTTGTTGCTTGGTATTCTCGTACTATTTTTTCTGTGTGACGATGGATGTGTGTTATCAACGCCAGATGTTTGATCACGACGCTCCTGATCTCACTTTGCTGAAGTTAGCTTTGCCTTTCATCCTTATCAGTGTCGATAAAATAAAGTAGCAGTAATGCACTGGGGTCAATTTAATCGACTTTTCCCCCAAGAAATTGTTAGCCTTGTGCCTAAATCAGAAGCCGTTATTTAGAATGACATGTTATTCTTATTTTGTTCAAATTTCTTTTGTATGTCAGCGTCTAATGGTATCCGATGTAGAATTTGAGATGTATGCTAGATCTTTTATAAACGAAAATATCTTCCTTATTCTTCTAGTGTTGGTTTCTGGCAGTGTATAAGAATGTAACGTTGTTTAACTCCACATGCTCCAGTTGAAGTTGTTTGGCAGCTAATTAATTTACGATACTTTGAAAATCTTCATGCGTCTTTATTTCTAATATATTCTTCAGCATGTGTATATAATCTATCTTGTTTTTAAAGACATTTGAACAGCCAAATTAAAAGACATATTATGGAAAGCAGTGCATGTGTACAGCCGGACGTGATAAAACATGTACAAGCTTTTATACAATAGCTCATTCTCTACTACATTGCAGATTTCTATAGGATCAGAGTATAAATGTTCAATAGGAACGTTGATTTAATGTCTAAGAAGAGAATTGTTGTATCTCTCTAGGGAAATATTGCTGAACAGGCTAATACACAAACGTTTCTCATGTCTAACTGGAATACGACTCTCGACAAATAATTTCCTTTTGTGTATGTAGTTTCTACTTGAAGAATAATTATATACAAACAATCCTATCAATTTCTTTCTAGATAGCAACATTAATTCTAGAATCCTTAGCTTTTCCATTGGAAGACAAATGACCGCCTTTATTGATTTAATTTCTTCACATAAGCAGATCCATATGCAGTAGTAACATCTAGGCACTGTAAACGAAGTCGTTACTATTAAAAGTGATAAAGACTTGGATTACTGGCTGAAGGATCTGGATTCCACGCTTGAAAATTGTGCTGAGGGTAACATAATAACTCTCTATTAAGAAACAAACATTTCCTTTTCTCTTAGTAACCCAAATATGAACCATACGTTATCACAAATCGCTACTACAGCTTAATTGGTTATTTTTTAATTAATATGTTCTTGTGATTGGTTATATTTTAATTAACATGTTCTTGTTTGGCTTTCAATATAGGCTTATCTCATAGGGAGAATAATACGATGCGGCAAACAATTTTTGGCCAATAAACGTTCAATATGTTAGAAATGGCAGCCCTATTTGTATAATACACTTTCTACGTCATCACTGAATTATATCATCCTAATTCAGAAATCCCCGAGTAGAAGCCGGCAATGTTCTCTTTAGCCAGGAGTCTATCCCAATTCTCCAAGTGCTAATCAGTAAATAGATGCCCTAAGGTCACTATCAGGAGGGGATGTTCACGACTGGAATGTCTTGATCACTGGTCTTCTCAGTCAGCGCGAAAGTAGTGTTAAACAAGAATACATCAACGACTTCTATCCTGATCTTATTAAACCAATTTATTATTGATATTTCCACTTGATTTCATGCAAAAGCTTTCCATCCTGTTAAACAAGAACAAAGAAATATTTCCTTGAAATGTATGCTTTTGTGTTTAGAATGAAAATGCTTGCATGAATGAAATATGCCACACTAAAGACATTTCCAGTTAACCTACTTCAACGTTTTACCTAGAGGGCAGTAGAACCATATTCATGAAAAGATGGCTGACCAGAGGGGAATGAATGTATGTGGTTGTGTTTTGCGATGGAATATATCAAAGGGATGCAATGGAGGATATACATTTAGATTCTTATAAATTGATTTGAATTAAATTGATGTAGTGGATATCTTTACCGGCAATATTTTTAAATTCAAAACCTGCTAAATTTTTATTCTTTCGCTTCTGTGTTAAAAGCTTATCTCAACAGACTACAGGTTACTTGTGTTTCTGGAAATGTATCCACATTCCTAAAGAAAGTAAAAAAAAATAATACAATATCATTCAAATGTATTTTCCGCTTATATAATATAGTTGTTATGACTAGGTCAATGCTGATTAAATATATAACCTCACGATCAAAAGCATTCTAACGATTACCACACTATCATTTTAAGAGCATGTCGAACTCCATATGTTATGTTCTAGCATATGAAATAAAGTTAACTGTGAAGGCCCATGACTTAATGATTAAGGTCCAAAACACATATTTATAAAGCCAAAGGTTCGATTCTTGGACCAGGTGAAAAGTTGTGTTCTTCACCAAAATACATTATTTGACGTTGCTCATTTTACTAGGACTTATAACCGGCAGATCATATCAAGAATGAGAAGATTAATGGAAACATGTTCTCATCAGACGAACTGTTCTTTTCCATTTAAGGCTTCTTTATAATACTTTATAATATGTCTTTTCTTATTTACGTCCTGAGATTAAATCCCGCCAAGGGATTTGATCTCAGCTTTGCCTTTCATCCTTAGGGAATCAATAAAATAAAGTACCAATATCATACTCGGGTCGATTTAATCGAATTTTCCATGCCGTCAAAATTGCTGGTCTTGTGCTTAAATCAGTAAACGTTATTTATACTGGTCGGTTATAATTGAAGGTAAATATTGCTTCACATTTTAGCAGTTTTGAATACACCTGAGATACTTTATATTTGGACCTAATCATGAACAGTAAAATTACTGTTCGTTGATCAACAACAAAAAAAGCAGCAAAGAGCAAAAACAACAACAATATCAACAACAACAATATCAACAACAACAATATCAACAGTCACAGTAACAACAACAACAACAAAAACAACAACACCAACAACAATATCACCAACAACAACAGCACCAACAGCAATAGCAAATACAACAGCATCAACAGCAACAACAGCAACAACAAAAACAACAGCATCAACAGCAACAACATCAAAAACACCACAGCACCAACAACAACAACAACAGCAACAGCAACAACAACAAAAACAACAACAACAAAACAACAGCACCAACAGCAACAACAACAAAAACAACAACAGCACCAACAATGACAACAACAGCAACAGCAACAACAACAAAAACAACAACAACAAAACAACAGCACCAACAGCAACAGCAACAAAAACAACAACAGCACCAACAACGACAACAGCACCAACAGCAACAACAACAACAACAACAACAGTATCACCAACAACAATATCACTAACAACAACGGGACTAACAGCAATAGCAAATACAACAGCAATAACAGCAACAACACCAACAACAAACACAACAACAGCACCAACAACGACAACAACAGAAACAACAACAAAAACAACAACAACAAAAACAACAGCACCAACAGCAATAACAAAAACAACAGCTAGAGCACCCTCACCAACAACAACAGCTGTAACAGCAACAAAACAACAGCAACAACAGCACCGCATCAACAATAGCATCAAAAGCAACAGCACAACAGCAACAACCGTGTACACTACTCTAAAGAATATTGAATTCAGTGATAATATACCAACCAGCAAGTCAGTATTAATCTATAGTAAATGGAAACAGAATTCCACATACACAGCTTAAATAAATTAACATCAAACAATAACAAAGCGGTAAGAAGATTGATCATTGTAAGGAATTTGTAAGAATACGTTTAAAGGTATGCTTTTAATACAACATTTAATGGTATCGTTGTCTGTCCCCCTTTGATCTATTCTTAAAGCCAATCTATGGAGATGAAAGAAGATTCGGGTATAACTGAATGAATGAACGAATGAATGAATGAATGAATGCACATTTTGGTAAATGTTACAACACTCAAATATACGTATATCAATCATGTACACTGTTTGTATCTATGTATGTATATATTATATATATGTATGTATATATATATATATATATATATATATATATATATATATATATATATATATATATATATATATATATATGTATATATTTATATATATACATATAATGTACATATATATATATGATGTATATATAAATAAATATATACATATATATATATGTGTATATTTATTTATATATACATCATATATATATATGTACATTATATATATGCATATATATATACGTATATGTATATATTCATATATAAATGCATCATATATTTACATATGTATATATTTATATATATATATATATATATATATATATATATATATATATATATATATATATATATATATATATATATATATATATATATATATATATATATATATATATCTGTGTGTGTGTGTGTGTGTGTGTGTGTTAGCTAATTGAACGGAGGTTTATATGTTGTGAAATTAGTTGAAATATCTCTTAAGCAAAGTAAGTACTGTTTATACAACACAAATGCATTAATAAAGGTACACTGCATTGTTTTCTAGATTTTCACCACAAGAGTTGTTTCAATAATTCCCTATACGGACGTCTCGTTCGTTAGCTTATGATATTTCAACGTTAAATGTTTAAATACTACTGACGTTCGTAGACATTTATATTATTGAACTTTTTTCTCCTCTGCAGATTTAGCATCAGCATAATTTTCATTATACAGCAAGCATTCTTGAGAATAAAAGCGCTTAAACAGGTTTTATTTCAAAAAAACATGGCAGCCTCTTTTTCCGTTCTTGAGAAATAAAGAGACAGCTAGATATTGTAAATGTTCGGATATTGTTAAGCAGTATAAATATTTATTTTTATATGTATTTTTATTTGGTTAACAGAATAGAAACTTGACTAGATTTTCTCATCGATTTTCTCTAAGTAGATTAGCATCGTTAATGAAGTGAATTAATTACAGCAGCCTTAAACGAGATATAGTTACGTGATTAAAATTCGCCATAAACATTACCTCATTTTTCTGATTTATTATCACGCACAAATATATTTATTAGAAGTGGGAATATGCACAAACTTCTACCCCAACCACGCGAAACATCAATATTATTGAAGCAATTAAATTATCGGTAAAAATTGAATCTCACGGAGGGAATAATTTTAGATTCTTTTGGCATTAGTTGTCGTAAATGTAAAGTTGGTGGGTTGGCAGCATCGGTAGAGGGTCGGACGCCAGGCTTTGAAGCATAGAGTACGGCCCTTTATTATCTGAGTTCAAATCCCGCCGTGGTTAACCTTGCTTTTCATTGTTACGGGGTCGATAAAATAAAGTACCAATCACGCATTTGGGGTCGATTTAATCGACATTCCCCTTCCCCAAAATTGCTGGCATTGTGCCTATATTAGAAACAATTTAAGGGCGGTGGATTGGCAGTATCGGTAGAAAGCCGGACGCCATGCTTGCAGCATAGAGTACGGCCCTTTATGATCTCAGTTCAAATCCCGCCGAGGTTAACTTTGCTTTTCTTTCTTACGGGGTCGATAAAATAAAGTACCAGTCACGCACTGGGTTCGATTTAATCGACTTTCTCCTCCCCCCAAAAGAAAGCATTTAGTCGTCGTAGTTTTTGTTGTTTATATTAACTTTAGTATTAGTGAAATATTATGGTTGTTGTAGTTGTTACTTTTATTAATGTTGGGTGTTGTTGTTTCGTTGTTGTTAGTTGGTCCCAGGTTAACCCTTATGGAATATAAAGACTTACGATCAAAAACATTTCAGTTTTGAACATCTCAGCATGTTAATATAACTTCTTTACTTTCTTTCCAATAATGTCGTTAGAAAGTGTACTAAAATATTTTGATGCAGTATTTCCACTCATCTCTTTATCAAGATTTCTCTCTGTAAATCGACACTGTTCCTACCTGCACAAGGAGGTATGAGACCCGATATGTTAACAAATAATCAAATATATGCTGTATGTCATCACAATGACCCTAGGTTTGCTTAAGGCGTTAAGAGCACATTGATAGCTAGACTTTATCCAATGGGAAGTTCGTTTCTGAATACATCTTTGTGAGATTAAATCTGAATCTTATTTAAAAGTATAAGGTTTCTAGTCGTGTTTTCATACAGGGTGAAATAACAGGAAATATATAAGCCTGAAATAAGTATAATATAATCGACTTAACTATGTGCAGTAAGTGTGAATATTTTCTCATAATGAAAGGTTGACGTTTCTTTCGGTGGATAAATCTGAAATAATACACACACATACCTACACACATATATCTACACACACACATATAAATATATATATATATATATATATATATATATATATATATATATATATATATATATATATATATATACGTAGGTCCCGGGTTGAGTCGGGGATAACCACAGTAAGTAAGGTACTCAATACATGGCAGAGTAAATTTTTTTATTTTATAGAAGGAGCTTCTACAGGACTAGTACTGTTTCATTCAGATATGTGTATATATATATATATATATATGAACATGTATATATTGTGTGTGTGAATATGAGGGGGACATGTGAAAAAGTGGAATGATAAGAAGTTGATGCATGGAATTACGCCTTAAGATGTATGTAATTATATATATATATATTTATATATATGTGAATATGTATATATTGTGTGTGTGAATGGTGAATATGGGAGGGGCGCATGTGAAAAAATGGAAAGATAAGAGGTTGATGCATGGAATTAGGCTTTAAGATGGCAGAAGAGAGAATTAGCTGTGAAATTTATACATTAAAAGCAATATTCTTTTCTCCTTTTATGAAATATGAACAGACTCATCTGAATTTCGCTCTGTGTCTTATATATGTTTTGTCTGTATATATGTATGTGTCTGTATGTATGCATATAATTACGATATATATATATATATATATATATTTATGTATACAAGTATAAAATCACCTGAGGTTTAGAAGATGGCAGCGATTTGAATTTGAAAATTGAATTGAATTAGCAGCTTTCACAGTAAATGGTTTTATTAGAGAACATATTCTAATAGCGATAACGAGGCGTAAAATAGCCCACATATGGGAATCTGCACGCCTGGGATACGAACAGACAATTCTAAGCGGCCTAAAAGTTGGGCAAGGTTGTGTGATCGGCAAAGAAATTGTGGTAAGAAACCAGGTGGACCATAACACATCAGAGTACCCGATACTTAGAGTAGTAGAGTGTGTCATTGGAAAAGAGTCAGGACCCCGACGCCTGAGCTCCGGCCGTTTCGACAGCTATTTCAGGACGTTTATTCCTGAAATAGCCGTCGAACGGCTTGAGCTCTGCCGTCCGGTCATACGTTTTCCTATTTCCCACTCTACACCTTAAGTATTGAGTACTCTGGTGCGTTATGGTCCATTTGGTTCCTTCCCACAATTACCTTTGTTATATATATATATATATATATATATATATATATATATATATATATATATATATATATATATATATATATATGTGTGTGTGTGTGTGTGTGTGTGAGTGTGTGTTTGCATTCAAACATACATACATACTTATACACATTTGAGAATACTGAATAAATGAAGTGATCGTGGGCGTCTGCCGTTTACCTTAGTAACGTTCAAAATGTGGAGAAGAATTTAAACATAGCTATAGGACTACTGTTATATTTGTCAATGTTTGTATGGCTCTATTTTACAGACTGGCATGCACGCGCACAGACAAGCGCATATTTATATATATATGTATATACATATATATACATATATATATATATAAATACATGTATGTATATATATATACATATATATGTATATATATATATACAATTATATATATATATATATATATATATATATATATATATATAACGAAGGAAATGTGGTAAGGAACCAGGTGGACGATAACGCACCAAAGTACTCAATACTTAGGGTAGTAGAGTGGGTAATAGGAACAAGTAAGACCCCGACGGCTGAGCTCAAGCCGTTTCGACGGCTAATTCTGTACTGAATTAGCCGTCGAATTGAGTACAGAATTAGCTGTCGAAACGGCTTGAGCTCAGCCGTCGGGGTCTTACTTGTTCCTATATATATATATATATATATATATATATATATATATATATATATATATATATATGTATGTATATATATATATATATATATATACTCTAGATTAAAAAATATTTTCCAGAGTTATTAATATTAATTCAAATATTAACAAAATAGATATCCTTGTGATCAATTAAATTGTATTATACATATTTCAGAGATACTGAATTAAGTTGAACAGTACGTCCTCATCAGATAAAATAAAATGATACATGACATATCCTGACATGGTAGATGGTTAAGATTTAACCAAGGTACCTTGATTAAATTTAACCATCTACCATGTCAGGGTATGTCATGAATCATTTTATTTTATCTGATGAGGACGTACTGTTGAACTTAATTCATTACCTCTGAAATATGTATAATAAAATTTAATTGATCACAAGGATATCTATTTTGTTAATATTTGAATTAATATTAATATATATATATATATATATATATATATATATATATATATATATATATATATGTTTATATATATATACATATACATATTAACGTACGTGTGTCTGCATTTCACAGACAGACACACACACCCATACGTATATAAATATATATTTAGTCTTCACATTTATTATTATTACTATATATTATATATATATATGTATATATATATATATGTATATATATATATATATATATATATATATATATATATATATATATATATATATATAAATATATATATATATATATATATACGCGCGTGTGTGTGTGTGAGAGAGAATGTATTGATATTCTTCTCTAAAGATTATCTTCAATGCCTGGTAGCAAGAGGACGCATTGTAAGCTATCATATAATAAAAATAATAATTTTTGCTCGTCCATCCGATTCTTCTTCTTCTTCTTCTTCCTCTCTTTCTTCTTCATTAATTATAGTCATTGGCTTCTTTCAGTTTTCCTTCGCTGATTGTTCGTTTATTCAATTCCATTCAACTCAGAATCTTATGTAAGTATTCATGTGACTTGACATATAAACCATCACTCCTTCCACCCCTCCCCAACTTTCGTTGCTCCTCCCACATACCATCATAAATAGTTACCCCCACCATTCAGCACTCCTCCTACCCTAATTGTGTCATCACTCCTCCCTCTCATCCCACACACCACCATAGCTACCCCCCCCCCATTTCTCATTCATCAACAATCTCATTTCCTACGATATTCCTCGCTCTCAGACCCTCATCATGCTATATATATATATATATATATAAAAAAAAGATGAAATCGAAAATGCAACTGGAGTCTTCTTTAAAAAAAATATATATATTTATTTGGTTCCTTTACCGGTTTCTCAGTTCTTCTGCTTTTCAAAAGTAGAGTTGAAATGGAGGGTCTGTGGTTTTTCTCACAGATGAGAAAAACCACCGACCCTCCATCTTAACTCTACTTTTGAAAAGCAGAAGAACTGCGAAACCGGTAAAGGAACCAAATAAATATATATATTTTTTAAAAATAAGACTCCAGTTGCATTTTCGATTTCATCTTTTCTTCTTTATACTTTCACTCGTGTAGGACACCTCGGTTATTTTTCATTTTGTAAAAAAAACAAAAGAAACCTTACTTTCTAATATATATATATATATATATATATATATATATATATATATACACAAGATGTTGGAATGAGTTGGTACTGATCCTGAACCAACTACTCAACGAACTCGTTAAACACCCAGTCATACCTGCTTCTATCTTATATATTATATATTATATAGTATATAATATGTATTATATAGTTTATATCATATATTGTGTGAAGAATGTAGAATAATACATATATATTATTTATTTAAGTTGATGTTATCAAAATAAATTTGAAATATTCTGGTAGAAAAGGCATTTAAAACTCGGTCTATAAATTATGTATGTTTAATCCCACGAAGTTATTTAAATATGCACATCTACACATAAAAATAGATACACATACACACCTACATACATACGTTCATATATACATGAATACATACATAAATGCATATATGCATACATATAAACATACGTACATAGACAAATATATACATAAATACATACATATATGCATACATAAATACATATATACATTTACACATAAATACATGCATACATACATTAGAAGTATATAACCAATTATAAAATTTGATGACATTTATTTCAAATGCTCACGCACAAACACACACAAACACACACACACATATATACATGCCTGTATACAATGATGCACATATATATGTATATATGTTTATATATATATATATATATATATATATATATATATATATATATATATATATATATATATATATATACATGTATATATATATGCGTTTATGAACGTATATATATAAATATATATATTATATATGTATATATATTATATATATGTATATATATGTATACTCTTATATATATATATATATAAATATATATATATATGTGTGTATGTGTATATATTTAGGTATACGTTGATGTACGTTATGCATACGCCCCCCCCCCCATATATATATATATATATATATATATATTCATATATATATATGTGTATGTATATATACAGGTGTACTTTTATGTACGTTATGAGAATATATATATATATATATATATATATATATATATATATAAACTTATATATATATAAACCTAACGCATATAAATATCTTATATACATTTCTTCTGTTCACATATTATCTCGTACACAATTCGTATCAAGCAGCAATATTTGATGATGTCTTCTTCTTCTTCAAAAAAAAAATCATATAATGCGTTTGATGAAACAAAGATATTTTGAAAAAACGATTCTCCCATACGCTTACGCAGCAAAAATAATTAGATTTAAGTTACATGCTGTTCTGGAAAGGAGCAAAGAAATACAATATCGGAAAATTATCAGGAAATAACGGATGCTACTGGAAGAATATAGTGCGTTACTTTTATGTACATGCGAGTTTTTTGCTTATTATGTACTGTAAGATTATTTGCCACACAATATATGTATGTGTGTGTGTGTGTGTGTGTGTGTTTATGTGTGTGTGGGTGTGTATATGTGTGTGTATGTATATATATATATATAAGAAACAGAAACATATACACAAGGACATATGTGTGTATTTATATATATATATAGAGAGAGAGAGAGAAGCAGAGAGAGAGAAAGACAGAGAGACAGCGACAGAGAGGGAGAGAGAGAGAAAGAGAGAGGTAGAGAGAGAGAGAGAGAGAGAGAGGGGGGATCTTGCGTATTAACATATGTATGGATAGTGAAGTCGCAAGGTTTAATGGCTACAGTGCTAGGCTCACCGATATGATGACAATATTTCAACTCAAATGAAAAATGATTTGAAGCTTTAATTTGATAGCCAAGCATTGTCAAACGATCTGTCATGCTAAAGTTTAACTTATCTATGGAACACTTAGTCAATTTTATGCGATATTTTCAAGAACAGGGAGTTTTGTTCATTAAACAACTGAAACACTCTTCACTGAAAACAAAATATATACCAAACTTATAATATATATACCAAATAAATATATACCAAACTTATATATATATATATATATATATATATATATATATATAAACGTTTGAGTATGTGTAATAAAGCCAAAACAATGCAGGTATGGACATAGAAAAAAGAATGCAATTGTAAAAGATATTGTTGACAATTCGTCCTTTACCTTAGATTTATTTAAATGTCCTTAATTTTCGAGATAATATCTCTTCTTCAGAGGGAAATAAAGGTCTCAAACCAGCGTTCTAAATATCTTGCCAAGCCATGCTGACAGGAAATAGTATAGAGCCTCCTCCTATATATATATATATATATATATATATAAATATATATATATATATATATATATATATATATATATATATATATATATATATATATATATATATATATATATATATATATATATATAAACATATACATATATATATATATACGCTGTATCATAAAATTATTTTTGAAAAGCATTAGAAGTGCGCAACCGGTAAAACACTTAAAACTAACACTGAATACTAACCATTACTTATTACTAATTTATATTTATTCCTAATTAAACTATTTTTCACTGGAAAAAATCTGTCAGCATTTTCTTTTCCTTTTTATTAATATATATATATATATGTATATATATATATATATATATATATATATATATATATATATATATATATATAGATAAATCTACCAAAAGTTTACGGTAGTGTCCAATATGCATGCCAATTCTAACACATATATGTCCTAGAAACGATCGTTAAATAATGAACTTTTTTTGTTTAATATAAGGAACTGTTTCATTGTTTTATTAATTATTTTTTAAATATTTTATATATATATATATATATATATATATATATATATATATATATATATATATATATATATATATATATATATATATACATATATATAACGTGAGTATACGATGTTTAGGTTCACGTTAGTGGCGAGGTGTGGAGGTAGACAGAGTGTACTATAATTGTTTCTACTTTTGGCACAATGCCAGCAATTAATCCAGTGTATTACTGGTACTTTATTCTATCGCCAGACACCGCCAGACAGATTATAATATATTGATACAAGGACGATTTGTTAAGCTTTCA
>OZ024756.1:32295711-32308211 GCA_964016885.1 Eledone cirrhosa
AGATAATTAACGTTTCGGACTTCGGCTGTTTATCACATTATAGAAAGGAAAACGTTTTCTCTGTTTAAAACATATAGTTATTCTAACCGATTCATTCCAATAAGTAAATGTATTGGATTCTACATTCCATATTAAATTAATCACTATTCCTTTTCTTTTCTGAGAAAAGAGATTGGAATTTGAAGTAGATTTGTCTACTAATTCTAGTACAGCATCATCTCGCTTCAGTACCTACATTTCCAATTCTGTATTTCTATGAGATTGTGTGTATGTGTGTGTGTGTGTTTCAATGTATGTGTGTCTGTGTCTGTGTCTGTGTCAGAGTGTGTGAGTTTATGTGCGTATGTGTGTTTGTATGTATGTGTGTCTGTAGTATGTGTATGCGCGTTTGTGTGTGTTTGTATGTATTTGTGCGTGCGTGTGTATGCGTGTGTGTGGATTTGTATGTATGTGTGCGCGTGTGTGTTCATGTATGTATGTGTGATTGTATGTATGTGTGTTTGAATGTGTGCGCGCGTGTGTGTGTGTGTGCATGTGAGTGTGTGTTTTATTCCTCTGTGTGTTATTCGAATTTATATGGTTAAAAAAAAAAAAAGACTGTGTTTAGAAAAAAAAAAAACCTATAATATTTATTGACAAAGGAATAATTTCCATTTTACATAAACACAATAGATGAATAAATCTAACAAATAACCCAAATAAGAAAAAAATATTAATGAGACTGTTTTCTTTCTTCAGAGTTTAAGGATAATATATTGTGGAAGAAAAGGTTCAGGTTCGAATGATAAATGAGAAACAGGGGACGACTCATGGAATGCTAAGATCTTGAATTCAATGTTGCACATGCATGCCAACA
Organism: Eledone cirrhosa; assembly: GCA_964016885.1. Taxonomy (NCBI): domain Eukaryota; kingdom Metazoa; phylum Mollusca; class Cephalopoda; order Octopoda; family Eledonidae; genus Eledone; species Eledone cirrhosa. Next base: position 32,296,568 of record OZ024756.1, read on the forward strand.
TGGTTTAAAAGTTTAGTTTATTTTACATTAATATGGTTCCGGTTTCCATTATACTTTGTGGGAATCTAAGCAATTTTTTGTTTTCGGTATCCTAGTTTGGTGTTGAGATTTGTGAGCGAAAATGGGTAGAGTCTATTGTGTGAAAATATGTAGTCTTTTGTGTGAAAATGGGTAGAGTCTATTGTGTGAAAATGGGTAGTCTTTTGTGGGGAAAATGAGGAGAGTCTATTGTGTGAAAATGGGTTGAAGCTTTTGTGTGAAAATGGGTAGAGTCTATTGTGTGAAAATGGGTAGTCTGTTGAGAGAAAATTGGTAGAGTCTATTGTGTGAAAATGGGGAGAGTCTATTGTGTGAAAATGGGTAGAGTCTATTGTGAGAAAATGGGTAGAGTCTTTTGAGAGAAAATGGATAGAATCTTTTGTGTGAAAATGGTTATAGCCTTTTGAGAGAAAATGGGTAGAGTCTATTGTGTGAAAATGGTTATAGCCTTTTGAGAGAAAATGGGTACAACTTTTTGAGAGAAAAGGAGTAAACAGTAGTTGACACGTGTAAAGGTTTGTCAGATGGAATGTGCACGTCCTTGGGTGAGTGACTTAACATGTTCACAGCCTCACCGGGCCTTTGGATTACTTTACCTTTTGTGAAATTTGCGGACCAAGTTTTTTTTGTCTGTTTGAAAAGAACTTTCCCATCGTAGATATATTAGAAAAACCTACGTGGCATAGTTTATTCCCCCTTCACTTAATTAGTTTCATCAGACCCCTAAATTGGCAACAGTTTTGCCTCTATCCCTTCATGAAGTCTTAAACATGCAAAATGAAACTGATACTTATTTGAACTACAAAAAAGAAAGACGATAGCTGTAGAAAACAAATAGAAAACGTATATTACGCTCCGGTGTGTATAAGTTAATGAAGCTAAAAGAGGGATTTGCGGAAATATATATCATATCAGCTGTAGATATATCACCAGGTAGAACTTTCATTAAAATACCTCAGGCTACATACAGAAGAGATGATGGACAATACCCCAGAAGTACTATTTGAGGGTCGACAGAAAAGTTCATAAGCTGACCAAGATACTCTCATACCAGGACCAAATTATATCAATTTTTCAACATAGTCCCTGGAAGGAAACAATGCAGTTATTAATGAGAAGAGTCGAAATTAATGCATACAAGTTTTCATAGCACTAACATCACCCTGCCATAGTCGTACTGTAAAAGTTTCAGCTGACTTTTGTATAATACGAGACCTTATTTAGAATTGTAATCATAAAACCTTATATCTAACATATATCTGTGTTCTTGTGTCTAAGTAAAACGCAGTGACAGATGCCGGACCAGTGAGACTATTGAGAACACCTTGATGTGCATAAAAGGCTACCATCACAAGAGTGGCATCATATAAATTTGTGTATAATTTCTTCTTCTTCTTCTTGGGACGCGTGTGTAGGTGGAGTCCACTGACATGACTTTCAGAGAGTTCTATCAAAAGCAACCATCTCCACGTGTTTTCGGGGGGCAGCGTGCAGGGGGGGGGGGGGTAGTCAATCATATTGCAAGTGATCTACTTCTGATTCCCCTGTTTGGGTTTTCCGGTAAATCTCTGCTACAAATCTTTTCTTAGACATTCTAAATAACATTTAGAACCATAATCAATATTCCTGGGTCTAAGTGAAAACAATAAGTCAGCGACATTACAGTTGATTCAGTGACTTCAAGTCTAAGCCAACTCAGTTTTCGTTTGTTCACATAAATAATCTGGAAATAGAAATGAATTTCCTTATGCTTAAATTTGTAGCAAAGAAGATTTTGGCTCTTTGCCGAATTCACAAATTAATATTTGATCAGCTCACAGAACCTAGTAATTGAAAAAAAAAACAAAAAAAACACACCAGCAAAAACAAAAATTTCGTGAGACAGAAGACAAATTAAAATGAACTGTGTAAGATCTTATTCAGGTCTAACGTAATATCACATACACATTCAGGAATCGTCACTAAATTCGATACAATTGTTTTCGTGTTTGTGTTTTTTATTTAATGTGATTTTTTTAATATATTTATAGATATGAAGCATCACTCATAATATACTACAATATATAGGCTTTGATCTTTCTCCTACTCCAGCAAACAGTCTTCTTATCGACTATTGCAATTCCCTTGTCGTAATGGGAATCTGATAGCAAGCATTGTTTGGCAAATATACGTTTCTTCAGAGTAATTGTGTTTTTTTTTTCATATTTCCTTCATTAAACTATGTTTTCCCATCCTTCCTTGACTTGTCTTTTAACACCGCTTCTTCTCTGGAAGAAGTCGACGTGAAATATTTGCAGATGTCTGATTGTGACGCACATTCCCAGCTACATACAGCTATGCGAAACATACATGCCCTCTATAACATAAACGTGCATATATATATATATATATATACATACATACATATATATATATATATATATATATATATATATATATATATATATATATATATATATATATATATATACGATATTAAACAAATGGAAACTATATTTATAAAACCATATTTATTTCAATATACGTATTTCAGGGATACCATATTAAAAATATGGCATGCCTTCGTCAGATAAAATACAATATATAAACAATTTTAAATAAAACTTTTGCATATATATATATATATATATATATATATATATATATATAGGAAAATGTTCAAGACCCCGACGGCATTTTCCTATTACCCACTCTACTACCCAAAGTATTGAGTACTCTGGTGTATTATGGTCCACCTGGTTACTTACCATACTTCCTGCTACTCGTGTGTCGAATGAAGCGAGTAAACTGGTTGGCCTCATAAACAAACATATTGTACAACTGACAAACTTAAATAATTTGAAATATGTGTATATCTATATAAATATACCAATACATATACTTATGCTTCTACCTATGTGTATACGTGTATACAGTGTATATACACACTCATGCACACTATAAACTCATCCACACACACATATATATATATATATATATACATATATATATATATATTTATATATGTATACATACACACACACACACTCACACACATATATATATATATATATATATATATATATATATATATATATATATATATATATGAACCTATATATATATATATATATATATATATATATATATGTATATATACATATATATATGTGTGGGTGTGTGTATATATAATGATATATACATATATATATACATTCATAAATATATATATATATAATTATATATCTATATATCTATATGTATATAATATATAATATGTATGTTCATAAGTATATATATATACATAAATATATATATATATAATATATATATATATATATATATATATATATATATATATATATATATGTGTATGTGTGTGTATGTATGTGTGTGCGTCTGTGTGTATGTCATTATGTATATATCCATAGAAAAGAAAGAGGGAGAGAGAGATTATGTGTTGTAATAACTCAATATTTTAGAGAATCTCTTTCAACAGTAAGTTAGTCATTTTGTAACAGCTGTCTAATAAAAAGCATTACAACCTAATTTACTTCTCTCTGTGATGAATATTAATCTCCATATATCATTATATACTTCATCATTGTAGCAACATTTACATACAATTACAGCAGTACTATCAGCATTAATAAACCTAACACTAAATATATATACTCAATAATAATTGTTTCTACTTTAGGCACAAGGCCAGCAATTACCCAGTGCATTACTGGTACTTTATTTTATCGACCCCGTAAGGATGAAAGGCAAAATCAACCTCGGCGGGATTTGAACTCAGATCGTAAAGGGACATAACTATGCTGGAAAAAATGGTGTCCGACCCTCTACCGATACTGCCAATCCACGCCCTAATATATATATACTCAATAATAATGGTGATAATGATAATGATGATAATGATGATGTTAATATTAATAATTGTTTCTATTTTAGGCACAAGGCTAGCAATTACCTAGTACATTACTGGTACTTTATTTTATCGACCCCGTAGGGATGAAAGGCAAAGTTAACCTCGGCGGGAGTTGAACTCAGATCATAAAGGGACGTAACTCTATGCCTCAAAGCATGGTGTCCGACTATCTACCGGCACTGCTAATTAATATTAATAATAATTGTTTCTACTTTGGGCACAAAACCAGCAATTTTGGGGAATGGGAATGTCAATTAAATCGACCCCAGTGCATTACTGGTATTTTATTTTATCGACGTCGTAAATGATGAAAAGCAAGGCTAACCTCGGTGGGATTGGAAACTCAGAACATAAAAGGCCATAATTCTATGACGCAAAGCATGGTTTCCGATGCTTTACCGATTCTTACAATCGACCGCACTAATAATAATAATAATAATAATAATAATAATAATAATAATAATAATAATGTTTTCTTTATTAACCACAAGGGTTCACATAAAGTAGACATTAAGGACAGTACAGGACAATACAGGACGGTACAAATGGGCATTTCTGCGTGTAAAAAAACAAAAACAGAGGATGTAACAAAAATAACAATGAAAATAACAATGAAAAATTCCCCAATAGGGGGGAGACTTCGGAGGGACATTTGTGGAGAAAGCCCAGTAAAAAGCCACAATGACCCTGACCACCAAGGCAAGTGCCCTCTCCCAGTTTTCCACCTTTAGTTTACAGACACATACTCAGAGTAGGCCCATTCACTCGGGCTATTCTTGCCTCTCTCACCCATCTTTCAACAAAATGCTGGGAAGAGAGCACGTCCCTCTCTACCCTGATTTTCCTTTTCAAATGAAATTTGAAAAAGTTAATCAGGGCATCATAATTAATGACAAGCGATTCGGCACATTTGTCGAACGTGGGATGGGATGCTTCGTAATAAACATTCCGGCTCCCTACACCACGACTTCAAATTCCTCAGAAGTCAACTTAGTTTTTAACCATTTTGAAGTCGATAAATAAAGTAGCAGTCCAGTACTGGGGCAGATTCTTCCCATATATCATGTCCTCATCACCACTATCTCTCTCAATTTTTTCTTTCTCCTTCTTTCTCATTCACGCTTTCTCCTCTTCCTCCTCTACCTCTCTCACCCTGTCAAGCTTCGAAGAAGAATAGGTTCCACCAGTGTTCAATGCCCACGTCATATCCTAGTACGTATCCACCACAATGCCCTTTTGAACCCATCAAGATTTCAGGGTCGATTTAAATGTAAGAAAATAGTTAGTAACAATCATTTTAACAAGAATATTTACGCTAATGTTTTCGATTGCTGCAATTGTAACATAAAAAAAAGATAACTATCAATATTTGTAACACCCTGATTTGGATAAAAGGAAATCTCTGAAACTGTGTTGACGATAACATATTGAACTTAAAAATCGTTAAACTAAGTGAAATCTTAGCTGAAATTTCGGAAGTTAAGATTTTAGTATCTCATCTTCTACTCAGTATGTTGTCACCTTGTATAGATTGTTTTGATAAATCACATGAATATCATGCCAAGCCCTATTTATCTACTTAGTGTCATGCTTAAGACGAAAGCCGATAAATAAGATCCTGTGTGACTGCTAGATAAATGTAATGAATGAACGTTTGTAGAAAAATATGTTAGTTTCACTCTGTATCTCACTTCAAATCTCAGATACGTGTGTATATATATATATATATATATATATATATATATATATATATATATATATATATGTATATATATGTATATGTATACATATATACGTATATATAGGTATATATATGTATATATGTATACATATATAAATAGGTATATTTATAGTTATAGGTATATATATGAATATATGTATACATAATATATATATATATATATATATATATATATATATATATATATTCCTTATCTGACGCAATGATAGAACACCATCTTTTGATGAATGTAAAATCAGTTTTAATTATTTATGCGTTCAACTACTTCCTGGATGTACAACATTCCCTTCAGTACTATTTTATTTGTTATTGATTTATTTGTACATGTACTTACATTTGTTTATGGAAGCCATGTTAAAGTAAAAAATTAAAAACAGGAAAGCTAAATAGAAATTCCGAGAGGTTTGGCACTCCTTGGAATTAATTCTGAGATGTCTTTTACCCTTTCCTATTTTGTTAAATTAATGATGTCAGTCAGTAAACCGCGCCATAATGCGACACTGCTTTTATTTAGTCGATCGTTTCGACCCTTGTAATTGTATTTTGAATCTGGTCCTTATTTTAGCGATCTCGTTTTTGTCGAAGAGACATAAACATACAAATATACCAGATTCAAAATACAATTACAAGGGCCGAAACGATCGACTAAATAAAAGCAGTGTCGCATTATAGCCGCAGTTTACTGAAATTATTTAGGCGGCATCTCGATTGTGGTATAACATCGGCTTGGCTACCGTATTGTGAGTGGAAATTTGCAAATGAATATTGTCGAAACAGGGCTTTATATATATATATATATATTTATTTATCTATATATATATATGAGTACATATATATATATATATATATATATATATATATATATATATATATATATATATATATATTGTTATATTTGGGGAGGGTCATATTTGCGTAATATTGCCAGAATTAATAACAGAACACACTCACTGTTTGGTTGGTTTTCGCTTCTCGCTGTCTTTTATATATATATATCTGCGATCTAACTTACTCGGTCCTCAATGTTGCCATTGACTGACCGGCGGTCAAAAATAATACAGATACAATATAGACACAAACACATATATATAGTTTACATAATTTACATAAATCTTTCGTTGCACATCTGCAACATCGTCAGTGGTGTTATATTCATTGTTCCTCCTGTTGTGTTGTATGTCTACGCCATTTTTTTTTTTGTTCAGTCTGTCTATATATTTATTTATTTATTTGCTTGTTTGTTTATCTTATTTTATTTTGTCTTCTTTGCGCATGCGTTTGCGTGTGTGTATAGTGTTATGTGTGATGTGTGACTAGTGTGTATAGTGTTGTGTCTGCTGGGTGACTAGTGTGTGTTTATGTGCTTGTGTATGTATTTGTTTATCTTATTTTATTTAATTTTATTTACTTATTTATACTTCTCTTAGGTCAGTGTTGTTTGTTTGGGTGTTGTTGTTGTTCCACTCATTCTTTCTGTTTAGCTTTGGTCTTCTAATTTCTATTTCACTGGCCTCTCTGATTTGCCTATCTGCTGGGTCATTCCTATGTTTAGATATTATTCTAATTTCTATGTTGTCTATGTTACCGTCATGTTGTTGTCTAGCATGTTCTGTTATTAATTCTGGCAATATTACGCAAATATGACCCTCTCCAAATATAACAATATCTGTTTCGACACACGATTTCATATAAAAAACCTCGCAAAACTAATTCATCGCCGCTATATATATATATATATATATATATATATATATATATATATATATATATATATATATATATATATTATAAGGAACAACCGGCATACCGCCTACGGACGCATTTACCTGCAACCCTACTGCAACTATATATATATATATATATACATACAAGCCCCACCCCGCCTATATATATATATATATATATATATATAGTTGCTGTAGGGTTACAGGTAAATGCGTCCGTAGGCGGTATGACGGTTTTTCCTTATAATATATATATATATATATATATATATATATATATATATATATATATATATATATATATATGTACTCATATATATATATAGATAAATACATAAATAAATATATATATATATATATAAAGCCCTGCTTCGACAATATTCATTTGCAAATATTCCTTTGCAAATTTCCACTCACAATATGGTAGCCAAGCCGATGTTATACCACAATCGAGATGCCGCCTAAATCATTTTTAACCTTTTTTACATTAAGTATTTGAGTGACTTCGTAAATATATGTAATCGTTCAGAGTTTCGTATATCTTAAGATTTTGTTAGTTGTGCACATATAAATTACTTCTGAGATTTCTATTTCCGATTAAATCGGGCGTTCTTTAATTAGAAAGCTTGTAGATATCAGTGTCTTATAGTTTAAAATAAAATGGTGTACTTAACTTTAATACGTTTTTAAAACTTTATAATGATTCTTTATATTCTACATCTTTATTTCTTATCTCTATCGATTTGTCAATATGATATACTAGATAAGGGTGCTGGATTCGCAGTATGGATAGAACTTCAGACATGTTGCAGAATTCTGGCGTCAAGAGTATAAACTACCAGTTAAGTACAAGGTCGATATAAAATATTATCTCTTCATCCGAAATTGTTGGTCTTGAGCCAATGTTATACATTCTAAACATATGAAACTTCTATCGTCTTACAGATAATTTGCCATGTCACAATTAATTTCTAACATAGAAAAATACCTCCATGTTCAGTAGAGTTAATTTCTCACATTAATTGAACATAGTAATTGTCTTGAGCATCTGAACGATGAAATGTAAAGTGAGTTTGATTTGAACTCTCAACGGAAGGGTTATAACTGAATACTGCAGTGTAGTATATACGACATAGTCACGTACCATTACTGATTTCTAGCCCACATACAATTCTATACTGAATATGTCGGCCTTTTTAAATATGTAATATAATTGGTGTCTTACTGATAGTGTCATATTTACGATTTGAGCTCTCCCCACTCTTACTTGGAATCTAAATAGGAGTCAAAGCCTACCAGTCAAGGCATGATTAAGTTGTGTGAAGGAGAACCAAGCAAGCATGAGCATTGCCTGTCATAAGAATATGCTCGTAACAGAGCCTGCACCCATACTGGAGATGTATCTCTCTTCAACCAATACTCTATAGTGATCAAGAGAACTGAAGAATAAAGATAATAAGAATATTATAAAATAGAGACAGATTTAGAAAGCAAAGTTAGTAAAGAACTACGAAAAATACATTTTTCTCTGTAGTGGCGTTTTGTGAATCATAAGCTTTGCCATACAAAAGGTATTTACAAACCTTGAATAGAAAATCTCAAGCTATAAAAACTTTTACATTTACATATACCACATTCCCTTTAAAGTAAACATTTCGTTTCATTAAAAAAAACTAACAAAAGTCTACTTTGATTTCTCTCTGTACGTTTGCAATAAGATTGATAATATATCCTTAGAATATGAATATTTGCTAGTTAATAATATTTATGCTCAATAAACCATAAACAATGCGTTATTATTTTTGTTTTTACTCCAGATTATTTGATTAAAATGCAACAGGAGCAAAAGGAACAGTAATAAAAATTCATTACAATTATTGATTGATAGAGTGTGAAATTTACGATGTTCCATTGCAACAAATAAAAGCCAGTTTTCTAGATTGCGTTTGCATATTTTTAGTTTGAAGTTTTAAAACAACAAACAAACGTGTAATTATCAATTATTGCGCTTGTTACATCAACTTAATTCTACAATTTCAGTTTATTATTTCAATGAAGCTTTTCTTCTACATTGGTTATATTCCAAAATATACAAAACAAAATGCAAAACAAGTGACAATAACATCAACAACAACAATAACAAGACCAAACAAAATGGAGGAAGAGAATCAGGAAGAGTAAGAACAACTATGATCATATAACAGCATTTATTGATTATTTTAAAGAAAAATATTTTTAGTGCGTCTCTGTTCTTTTCTCATCTATTTTGTGACTGTAGCTTGTGTTTCTGATATGCATATATATATACACTAACACACATATACACCTATACATACTCAAACATATATATATATATATATATATATATATATATATATATATATATATATATATATATATATATATATATATATATATATATATATATATATATATATATGTATATATATATATATATATATACACACTAACACACATATACACTTATACATACTCAAACATCTGTATATATATATATATATATATATATATATATATATATATATATATATACCATTTGTTTTATGAAATATTCTGCCAACTGCGTAATTGATATGGAGCAGTGAGACTCTAAACATCAAATACAATTTTTGTATTGAATTTCTACAGATTTTTGTTTGTACTATAAAGCAGAGCAACTTGTGTGTATGAACCTCTGTGTGTCTTTCCATTTTCGTGTGTGTTGGCACTAAAAGTGTGTGTATATTATGAATCAGGTTATATATCTAAATTTCAGAGGGAGTAATGAGCACTTTGATATGGGAATTTTGCACATAATATATAGCCAGGGAAATATGTACACACACACACACACACACACACACACACACACACACACATATATATATATATATATATATATATATATATATATATATATATATATATATATATATATATATATATGTGTGTGTGTGTGTGTAAACATGTCAATAAATATATATATATATGTGTGTGTGTATGTAAACATGTCAATAAATATAAATATGTTTATGTGTATGTATATAAATGTTTGTATACATGTGCAATTATGTAAGTGTGTATGTATTCGCGAGCACATAGAAATAATCGGGCTGGATACCCGATCGCGCGGTTAAACCACTGGGAGTGAAGGGCCCCTAGCCTTTGTCAGAGCATTCTTCTAGGAGATGGCAACTCAGGAAACTGGGATAACTCCGACATAAAACCTGCGGCTCAGTAGTTGTCGATGATGTTGATATTTTCTTCTTTTCATGTTATAGATAATGTCGCTCAGAGAGTGGGATTGGCTCAGTGCACGGTCTTTCTTCACTTTAAAAACATCTTCACGCACAGGCATTGCACGATAGAATAAATTGATACTTATTAATAATGGTATATCGTGCAATGACCATACTCGATATAGAGGGGGCAGCCATCATGTATGTATGTATGTATGTATGTATGTATGTATGTATGTATGTATGTATGTATGTATGTATGTATGTATGTCAGGTCACCAGTTGGTGCTACTGGTAACATGTATCCCAGTACAACCTGTCTCATGGTCGGGTCGTTGGCGACTAAACTGGCAACCCCACCAAGGTTTCTTGGTGAAGAGGGTGACTTTGGACATCCTGCAGGACTAAAAACAAAACCTGTCAAAGGGCAAAGGAGCTCTTAAGAGTCAATGGCCATCCAAAATCACTGGGAGAGATGACCCCTTAGCCTTTGTCAAGGCAGAATTAACACAAGCAACCCTCATGGTATCCAATGATGTTGAATTGTTCTTCTTTTTGGTAAATATCATCTTGGTTAATAGAGTGGGACTGGCTTTTTACAGTGCCTTTGCTCACTATAAAAGCTTCACGACACAGGCATTGCTTTATATCTGGAGATCTCTCTGCACTTGTCGTCACATGCTACCATGGGCCCAGCACTATGTGTCAATAATTGTCACAAGTGTAGTGTTTGTACCAGAGTTTTCAAGTCGCTGGCTGCACTAAAACGTCACACTCGTTCAGCGCATCGGTAGGGGTTCTCCTACATGGATATAAAGTAGTGGCCGTACTCGAAAACGAGTTGGCAGCCAGCATGTATTTATGTATGTATGTAGTCTCAGTAGAATTAACATAGCATGAATCACTAATGTTTCAGGTGCATGTTATATGATCTCAGTTTAAAAAACCCTAGGGCACACCTTAGGTATATTTTTTTATACATAAATATATT
>OZ024756.1:32318211-32333211 GCA_964016885.1 Eledone cirrhosa
TACGTATGTTCCACGTAAGTTTGTGTCAGTGTGCGTATGTGTCATTGTAAGTATATATATATATATATATATATATATATATATATATATATATGTATGTATGTAAGTATATATATGTGGTCTGTATGTGGTTGTGTTTGTGTGTGCGTTTTTCTGTTCCTGAGATCCACCTTCGCAAATACGTCAAGGGGAGTTTACATTTTCGAATGTATATTATCAGTACATTTTTGTAATGACGCTGTCAACATTTCGTTTGGTGACACAAGTATACAAATAAAATATTGAATCATTTGTATAGGGTTTCGCATTATATCTCGTTATCGCATTCACTCGTGACTTTCCAGCTGATTTTTGTTTGTTGTTGCATTTTGTGTCGTCTTGTCAGTTATACCGTTGGCAAATTATTTGGTTGCCATCATTATTCTTTTGTTTCCCTATCTCATTCGATTTAAAATAAAACAAGCCACCATTTTGTAATTTCTAACTTTTGCCGTAATGTCTCCTACCCACTAAAACTCGCATACTTAGAGTAATAAATTAAATACATTAATCATTGACACGTAGTAATACTAACGGATCATATTTAGTAGAGGGCTTTTCTGCATTGACGTCAAGACAATCCTACACCTGTATAGTTTCATGAATGGTACGAGGTCGCTCTGTTCATATTAACGGGGCGTCATTTTATTTAGTATCGTATGAAGTTCGTGTATGGGCTCCTATACGAGCATTGAGTGCAGTGTCAACACTAAATGTCGGTGAGTTTGTCCAGCTAACCCCAGTCTCCTCTGTGCCACTTTCGAGCTCACTTTTGGGAGACTCCCGTACAGTTCTGAGTTTTTCATCCTCAATGTATACTGATTAATGTTCAGAGCCATTATCAGCATTCTCGTGTAGCAACCATCCACCATCTGAGTGAGTTTGTTGGTCAGTGTCCAGGTCTCAGACACGTACAGCGGCTCAGACTCCACTGTAGCAACGACACTAGAAGAGAGAGACCGAGGTAGACATATGTTGATACCCTTAGGACAGACACCGGCCTCTTGGAGACACAGGACATGTCAGCGATGATGAGGGACAGAGACCGCTGGAAAGAACTCGTCCAGAGATCTCGGGAATTTTACCCGCCCTAGATAGAGAGATTGTATGAAGTCAACGTATGTTTTGTTTTCGTTTTTATTTTTGCTTTTTTCATAATCGACTCTGAAAAAAGTCCAAACGTTTCTATAGTATTTCATATTAAAATCTCTCAATGTTTTGCCTCTGTGTGTGTCACACAGAAAAATATTATTTAAAAACACAAGAAACTAGAACAAAATGTATTTTGTTCTAGTATTTTGATTTAGTTAAAATATAGTACAAGTAAATTAGTGGAATAAATATAATTGTGTCTATTCTTGTTACTATGTTAAACATTATTGTTAACGGCGCTGGATTGGTTCAAATATTTGAGCGTCGGATTAAGTATCATGTGATACGTATTCAAAATCCATCATACCGGGATGAGGAAAGAAAGAACCAGACAGGTACTGGTGTCTATATAACTGATTTCTTTCAATGAATTGCTGGCCTTGGGTGTTTAATTAGAAATCCTAAATTCCGGAAGATAAAGAAAATTGTTACAGCGTGATGATGCTTTGCGTTTATTGTTCAGGCATATTCCATCCGTTGGGGGTCACAATCCTTTTGAGGCCAATTTTCTATTTAATTTTCGTGGAGTTCAATAAGATAAGGCATGAGGCAAGTACCAGGGTCAATTAAATCTGCTTTCCCGTATCCCTAATTAATTAGCCTTCACCATTAATTCAATTATTATACTTTGTTGAAATAAAGAAAATAGTAATATTAGTAAGGGTGGAGGATTGGCATAATCGGTAGAGCGTCGGACAGCTTGCTTAGTGGCATAGAATTATGGCCCTTTATGTTCAGAGTTCAAATCCCGCCGAGGTTAACTTTGCCTTTCATCCTTATGAGGTCGATAAAATAAAGTACCAGTCACGCACTAGGGTCGATATAATCGACTTTCTCCTCCTCCTGAATTACTGGCCTTGTGCCTATACTAGAAATAATTATTAAGGGCGGTGGATTGGCAGAATCGGTAGAGCGTCGGACAATTTGCTTAATGGCATAGAGTTATGGATATTTATGCTCTGAGTTCAAATCCTGCCGAGGTTAACTTTCCCTTTCATCCTTACGGGGTCGAATAAAATAAAGTACCAGTAATGTACTGGGATAATTGCTGGCCTTGTGACAAAAGCAGAAACAATTATTATTACTACGAATATACTTGTTCTTTTCCTATAACAAGAAAAAAAAAACAGAAAAAATAAAATAAAATAAAGAATAAAAAATTCGCCGAACACCAAAAAATATAAATAATTGTTTTTACCTTATGCACAAGCCCAGCAATTACCCAGTGCATTACTGGTACTTTATTTTATCGACCCCGTAAGGATAAAAGGCAAAGTTAACCTTGTCGGAATTTGAACTCAGAATGGCAAGGGCTGTTACTCTATACTTCAAAGTATGGCGGCCGCCCCTCTACCAATACTGCCAAACCATGTTATATGAATTATAATTGTTTTAATAGTTATGTATTGTTATCTTTGGTTATTTTATTTTAAGTTTATTACGATTATTTTTTTGAATAATTCTATGTTGTCTATACGCATTGTTACTGCTATCTTAATTCATATGAGTTTATATTTTTACTTTGCTTTTAATCATTATTTTCTATAAAATACGTCATTATGATGTATTTTATATTTTCCTTACAAAGTTAAAGAATTTTATCTACGGAAACAACCATTATTCGCATTACACATTTCCTTTTTCGGTATTAGCAATGAAGAAGAATAGAATTGTTGGATACTATGAGAAAGATGTACTGCTTCCAGCGAAAGCTATTGTACAACAAATGAAAATTGAATATATATATATGTGTGTATATATGTATATATGTATGTATAATATCTATCTATCTATCTATCTATCTATCTATCTATCTCTATATATATTTACATATATATGTATATATGTATGTATATATATATATATATATATGTATATATACTTATGTATATATACATATATATATATATATATACATGTATGTATGTATATGTGTATGGGTGTATGCGTGTATGCATATGTGTTTGTATATTTTGCGGTTTATTGTTGTTCCTTCTCGCTCGATATCTTTCGATAAAGGAATAGAAATTATTCCAAAGAAACCTTGCAACCAAAAGTGAACCAACTGAAACATAACAGTTATAACATATAGTAATATGCATATATACACAGATCCTGTATGCATACAAGCATGAATACACACACACACACACACACACACACACACACACACACACACACACACACACACACACACACACACACACATATATATATATATATATATATATATATATATATATATATATATATACATATATACATGTATGTATAAATTTATATATATGTATGTATACATATGTATGTATATATATATATATATATATATGTATACTTATGTATGTATATATATATGTATATATATATGTATGTGTACATATATGTATACACCCCTACACACCACACACACACACACACCACACACACACACATATATATATATATATATATATAAGCATTTATCAGTGTATGTGCATATAGAATAATATGTACGGTCGTAAGAAATACAATGCTATTTTCTTTCGTCATAGACAACGCAATATTTAAAAGTACGCCATAAAAAAATTATGTATACAGACAGCTATGCACATTTTGATATGAAATACGTAGGATTTCTTTTTTACTTGTTTTGTAATATGACTATATAAAGTCATTATTGTAGTCATCATATAATAATAATAATAATTGGCACAAGGCCAGCAATTACCCAGTGCATTACTTGTACTTTATTTTATCGACCCCGGAAGGATAAAAGGCAAAGTTAACCTCGGCGGGTTACATAAGGTACTTTACATAAAGGGTTTACATAAAGTAGACTTAATGTCTACTTTATGTAAACCCTTGTGGTTAATAAAGAAAGTATTATTATTATTTTATTTCAATAATAGTAATATAAATGTTATTGTTATTCCTTGAATCTCAGTCATTGATGTTGGTTAACTGGAAAGTCCGTTGGATTGAATATCAAGCCACTACCTGCAGCCTCAGATATTCAGGACGTATCGGAGGGTTCTTGCCGTTCCAAGCAAGCATGCCTTTTGAAGCGTTCCAAAAAGCGTGAAGGGGCCGATTTTCTTTAACCATCCCTGGAAACCTTTGGAGATAGTCCCCAGTGCGCCTATGACAATCGGGATCACTTTGACTTCATGGCAGTTCCAAATCCTTTTCACCTCCCACTTTAGGTCCTGGTATCGGTTAATTTTCTCCCTCTCCTTCTCTTGCACTCTCGTGTCGAACGGGCAGGCCACATCCACAATCAGGCACGATATAAATGTTATTATTATTATTATTATTGTTATTGTTATTATTATTATTATTATTATTATTATTATTATTATTATTATTATTATTATTATTATTATTATTATTATTATTATTATCATTATTCATTGGGGGATTTTTTAGAACATCTGATGAAATGCTTTGCTACAATCTCACGGTTGCGAATCCCATTCGCTTACCACTCAGCCACGCGCCTTCACAAACATTTATGAAATAATTGTTTCTACATTTGGCACATGGCTAGCAAACACCCAATGTATTACTGGTACTTTATTTTATCGAGCCCATAAGAATGAAAGGCAAAGTTAACGTTGACAGGATATGGACTCAGAATAGCAAGGGCCGTGAATGTATGCGTCAAAGCATGGCGTCCGGCGCTCTACCGATACTGCCAATCCACTTCTGGTTTCATTATAGGTTTACTTTGCCTTTCATCCTTACGGGGTCGATAAAATAATTGCTGGCCTTGTGCCAAAAGAAGAAACAATTATTTAGAAATAAATGTTTCTAATTATTTATAAATAATTGTTTCTACTTTTTGGCACAAGGCCAGCAATCACCCAGTGCATTACTGGTACTTTATTTTATCGACCCCGTAAGGATGAAAGGCAAAGTTAACCTCGGCGGGATTTGAACTCAGATCATAAAGGGACGTAACTCTATGCTTCAAAGCATGGTGTTTGACTCTCTACCGATACTGCCAATCCACTAATGAAACCAGAAGAGAATAAATACAAGCATAAATATGTGTGTGAATTTTCCAGATTACTTTCATAAGGTAGTGGTATTGGTCAATGTCAAGCTACAGTAGAAGCCATTTGCCAAGATAACCGCAAAGAATCATATCCGCTGGTATTCATTAGTAGTACATTTGCAGTTTCAAAATGGAAGACGTAATGTTTCCATATTCACGGCAATTCTTTTAAATGCAAAACAAATATGAGTAGCTCAATCAGATATCGTATTAAATGACTTTGAAGTACATGTAAAAAAACGTTAGTTACTGGCAATATAATGTGTTATATGTTCACGTTAATTCTCTCGTTTACCAATTAAGAATAATATTGAATTTTTGCTTGAATCAGACAAAACCAAAATACAGGATATGCATATAAATATGCATACATACATAGAAATATATATATATATATATAGTTCGGATCTAGCTGTCGAAACGGCCGGAGCTCAGCCGTCGGGGATCTGGGTCTTTTCCTATATATATATATATATATATATATTTCCTATATATATATATATATATATATATATATATATACGTATATGTATGTCTAAGTGCATCTGCCCTACTGCAGCTACAACATTTATATATATTTACCGCATATATATATATACGGTATATGTATATATATATGTATATATATATATATCTAAATATATATACCTTAATAAATATATGTATATATATATTTATATATATATATATGTATATATATATAAAGTACACACACACATTATATATATATATATATATATATATAAATATATATATATATATATATATATGTATATATATATATATATATGGTACACACACACACACATATATATATATAGACATATATATATATATATATATATATATATATATATATACATATATATATATATATATATATATATAGACATATATATATATATATATATACATCTAAATATATATATATACATACATATATATATATATATATATACATCTAAATATATATATATATATATACATATATATATATATATATATATATATATATATATATAGACATATATATATATACATCTAAATATATATACCGTATATATATATATATATATATATATACGGTTTATGTATTTATGTATATATATATATAAGGTATATATATATATATATACAGTATATATATATATATATATAATACTTGTGGAACTCAAGTTGGAACGGATTCTACTTCGTGTGTATGTACGTGTGTGTATGTGTGTGTATGTGGGTATGTGTGTATGTGTGTGTGCACGTGTGAGTGTGTGTGTGTGTACGTGTGTTTATGTACGTGTGTGTGTGTAAACCACTTAGATAATTGTTTTATCTTCTTAACGCCATTTTCACTTTCTTTGTTTTCACTAAGATTACTTTTTGTTAATATAATTTTTTTAAATATTTCTTTTCTTTGTCGGTTTTGCGAATTTTTTAAAATTCTAGCTCTGGTTTAATTTTATTTTCATCTCTTTATTATTATTATTATCGTTAGAGATTACAGTTCATTCATTGTATTATTACATTCAGCCATGAGATTGCGGCCAGACTGGGCTACCACTGTGGTTTAATCGGTCTTATCGTCCTCACTAAGTATGCCATTTAAATCTAGTAACTACTTTATCAACCTCTTATTATCAAACTGTTAATTTACAGAAAATAATACATATCACCATTTACGGAATACTTATACACAGATATATATATATAGTTAGAATTTTAGTCTACGACTTCTGCTTACCATTTACGTGATTTTGTCTTTGCGTGCTATTGTTCTCCACGCTCCACATATGACTTATTATCTTCGTTTTTTCGTTCATTGCCAGAGAATGTCTCTATGCACCACCTAAGAGAACATTAGTCTACGACCTCTTTTATACCATAAACGTGGTTCTGTCTTTGCGCGTAATTGTTTTTTACCGCTCCTATTAATGACGTATTATTCGTTTTTTCCCGTTCTTTGCCAGCGAACGTTTCCACGAACCAAAGTATCGTCTTCCTGTCTTCCCCCGGTTGCAACGTTTTTTGAAATATCCAGTTCTGCGTTTATAGATTGACTTTGTTAGTTTCAGAAGATCCCGTTAAGGGTGAAAGCAGCGATTCTTTGCTTAAACTTTAATCTGTTATTTTAATAAATATATATATATATATATACATTTATGTTCATAAAATTTTGTAGTTTATTTGAAGCATTGTATATATGGAAAGTGACATATGTAAGAAGGTTCAAAAATGCAAAATGGACGGTATCATGAAGGCAACGAAAACGTTAGTTACTTGGTTGTTTCTTTGTTGTTTCTTTCGTCCTAATATTTCATGACATAAATGCCCTTCATCAGAGCATAAATAACTTTCAGAGTAAAACGTTCCGGTCTCTTCGTTTTTATGAGTTTCAGCAGGTTCCTTTTATCAATTTCCACTCTCATGGCTTGGATCAACTCGATGTTATTTTAGAAGTCACTTGCCCCATCTGAATCTTACCCAAAACATCGTACTTGCGAATTGAATTCCTTAACGACACAGCCAAACATCTACCTGTTTATCTATTTTATTTTTGATCATTTTTATTTATATATTTATTTTATATATCTATATTTATTTATATATTTATTTATATATTTTTAATGATTTATTTATTTATTTATTCATTTGTCTATATTTAATTTGTTTTTAAATTTATTTTTTTCTATCGATTTCAAATGTCAGTAAACGCTCCTAACCTCTCTTAGTCTCTTTTGCAATAAACTTAGAAATTAAACAAACATTAAAAAACAAAACAGCGCATACAACACCAAACAACAAAACAAACAAATGTCACAATCTACCAAGACAAACAACATAAATAAACAAGAAACAATGAAATAATAAAGCGGAATATAAAAACATATAAAGAAATATAAGATAAAAATATAAATATAAATATTGTTACTTTTTATGGTTGAAACTATTCTTATATTTTCTTGTATTCTTGCAACTGTTGTTGTTGTTGCTGTTGTTTTTTTTAAAAAGTTATTGTTGTTGTTGCTTTCATTATTGTTGTTAATGTTATTGTCACCGTTATTGTTGTTGTTGTTATTATAGTAGTTTCTTATTGAAACTGATGTCGTTGTTGCTTTCATTATTGCTGTCAACGATATAGACATTACTGTTGTTGTTATTCTTGTTGTTATTGCTGCTGTTATTGTTGTTGTTATTGTTGTTGTTATCGTTGTGAATCTCGTTGTTCTTTTTTTTACTAGTGTTCATGTCCTTCTTGTTTTTATTATTGCTGTTACTTTCATCGTCATTATTGCTGTTATTGTTGTTATTGTTGTTGTTGTTGTTGTCGTTGTCGTTGTTGTTGTTGTTGTTGTTGTTGGTGGTGGTGGTGTGGTTGTCGTTGTGAATCTCGTTGTTATTTTTTTACTAGTGTTCATGTCGTTGTTGTTGTTGCTTTTATTATTTCTCTTACTGTTATTGTCACCATTGTAGTTGTTATTGTTGCTGATGGAGTTGTTTTTGTTATTGTTGTTATTATTGCCGTTATAGTTATTTTATTGAAGTTGATGTCGTTGTTGTTGCTTTTATTATTGCTGTTAATGTTATGGTAATCACTGCTGTTTGTTGCTATTGCTGTGGTTCTTTTTTGTTGTTGATATTGTTGTTATTGATATTGTTGTGTTGCAATTATGTTCTCATTGTTATTGTTGTTATTAACATTTATCATTGCTTTTAGCTATGTTAATAGCAAAGCTATTGTTACATTCCTTGTCGTTATTACTGTTGTTGTTGTTGTATTAGTGTCATAATTCTTGCTATTACTGTTATTGTTGCCAATACTGTTTCGTGTTGTTATTGCTGTTGTTATTGTTGTTGTTATTGTTGTTGTTGTTGTTGTTGTTATCGTTGTGAATCTCGTTGTTATTTTTTTTACTAGTGTTCATGTCCTTCTTGTTTTTATTATTGCTGTTACTTTCATTGTCATTGTTGGTGTTTTTCCATATCAATTATTGTCGCTGTTGTTGTTGTTGTTGTTGTTGCAATTTTTGTTGTTGCTCTTCGGATTTTTAAAATTATTTTTATTGTTGGTGATCGTAACATTATCGCTGTTTATTATTATTGTGAATTTTATTGCTTTAAATAATGTTGTTGATGTTATTGATGTTCGTCATTAATATCGGTGTTGATATCAATGTTGTTTATATTGGTTTTTGCTGAGATTTATGTTGTTGCTATTGCTCTTGTTGCTAATATCAATATGTTGTTGATATTTATGTTGTTGCTATTGCTGTTGTGACTAATATTAATAGATTTGTTGCTATTAATGTTGCTGCTATTGATGTTGTGACTAATATTAATATTAGTATAGTGTGCCTATTGATATTATACACAAATATATATATACATGTAGATATGATACATCAAATGAAATTGTAATTGACAATATGCACAGAAATTGAACGAAGACTGTGTTACACTCTCAACAAAAAAAAAAAAAAATAGCGATAAATCTTTTTAAAAATATCTCTCAACGAACGTGGAAGAAAGAAGTATCAGTTTATTTACTATACACAATAATATCCTCTATGAGGTCACTAAACCTGCTAGAAACAGCAGCTAACTCTCCCCCATATCATACCCCTCCCTACTGTCTTAAATTTAGAAAACACACATTAGACAACCATGCAGAACAGCTCCATCGCAGCTCTGTTGTTCGGCTGGCATCGTCTACGCGCGTGTTGCGCAAGTACTGTGAAACAATAAATTTCAACACTTCTTTGCACAGAGATAATATCCATAGGCGAAACTATAATTGTCACTGCTGGAGCAGCTCCTGCTTCGGCAGTCCAGGTTTGCAATTCATTCACCCAGTGCCTAGTAGACAAAGAAGTGCTGCCATAAAATGGGTGGTGCGACCTAATTTTGGTAACTTACTGACCCCGAGTAACGCCGGGCTTTAATGCTAGTATATATATATATATATATTTACATATATATAAATATATATATATTTATATATATATAAATATACATATTTATATATATATAAATATACATATGTATATATATATATATATAAAAGATGAATTTAAAATGAAAGTGCTTTTATAAAGAATTTATTAGGTATTGACATATGTTTCTGTAACAGACGGAATACCTATGTATCGCTGCTTGCATCATCATATAATGTTAGCAAGTATTCGATAGCAAATGTATAATCAGTTGTCACTTCTTCAAAGATTTTGGATAAATTGGAAAAAATCAGAAAAATTGAAGTATTTATATTAGTTGTAAGAAAGTAAGAACAGAGGGGATAGTATATGACATATGGCAATTCAATTTACTGGTAAACAAGTATATAGAAGGTTTAAATTCCTTTATAAAAGCACTTTCATTTTATATTCATCTTTTCTACATTTTCTCCGGAATAATTTATACTCGTTGAGTAAACCTACACATACGCTGTTCATCTCTAACGTGACGATATATTATCACTACATTATTGATAACTTGAAATTTTATATATATATATATATATATATATATATATATATATATATATATATATATATTTATATATACTGTATATTATATATATAAAATTAAATATATTAATATATATATGCATATATATATATATATATATATATATATATATATATATATGTGTGTGTGTGTTTGTGTGTGTATGTCTGTGTGTGTGTCTATGTGTGTGTCTCTGTGTGTGTCTGTGTGTGTCTGTGTGTATCTACGTTGTTTTTTATGTTATTATTCACTGCGTTTGCGAAGATAATTATGCTATCTTTGGAAATTTAATGAGTGTTTTTTTCTCTACTTCAGATATCATATTCTAATATTCTAATGAAGGAACACCATAAAATTATAGCCATTTAAATATTCAAATGTGTGAATATATCAGCGCAGGAGGTCCGCTGCTAGACACATAATCTTCATTGGTTTCTATGTGTTCATTGTTGCTGCTGGTGATGGTTTTGAGACATGGTGCATTTGCTGAGTGGTTAGAGAGACGGGTTTGTTCCGGCTCTTCCCGGTCTCAGTTCAAATACCACCGCAATAAATATTAAGTTTCATGCTTCTAAGGTCAATAAATAGCATAACAGGTGGTTACTGAGGCCGCGAATTTTTCAGTTTTCACTTTCCCAAATTTGCTGGACATGTGTCTAAATTAGAAACTACTATTATTAGCAATATTGGTAGAGCACCAGACACCATTATTTGCAGCATAGTGTTATGGCCCTTTACGTTCTGAGTTCAAATCCCGCCGAGGTTAACTTTCCCTTTCATCCTTACGGGGTCGATAAAATAAAGCACCAGTAATGCAATGGGGGTATTTGCTGGCCTTGTGCCAAAAGTAGAAACTTTATTAAGGCCGGAGGATTGGAGGTATCGGTAGAGCGTCAGACACCATACTTTGTAGCATAGAGTTATGGCCCTTTACGTCCTCAGTTCAAATTCCACTGAGAGTTTAACTTTCCCTTTCATTCTTACGGGGTCGATTAAATAAAGCACCAGTAATGCACTGGGATAATTACTGGCCTTGTGTAAAAAGTAGAAACAATTGTTTTTAGCTGTGGATTGGCAAAGTAGGTTGAGCGTCGAATAAATTGTTTAACGATATATTGTTCTATGTTTTTAGGTTCTGAATTCAGATCCCATCGAAGTCAACTTTGTATTTCATCCGTCCTAGTTCCATAAAATAAAGTACCAGTTATATTCTAGGGTTGATTTCATAAAATTGTTGCTTTGTGTCTGAATCGGAAACTATTATTTCGGGTGAGTCGGTTTGGCAGAAGCCTTACAGCGTCGAAAAAAATTATTTTTACGCTTTGAGGTCAAATTCTTTGCCTTTTATGGTTCTGTAGTTAATGATATTTCTAGTCAAACACTGTGGGAGATGTAATCGACTCGCCCCTTTACAAACTCAAACACACACACACAAACATACATTGTCGGGGAAGATGTAATCGACTAGGCCCCTTGCCTACACACCCATACAAACACCCATTGCTGAAGTTGTGCCTAAATCACAAATCACTTATGTTGTTTCTTTAAACATTATTTTTATGAAATTATGTTCATAAGAAATGTTATCGTTATTAATCTGAGAAGAGTGATGGCGAAATAAACGATACTTAGCATAAATGGCATAATGGTAATAATAATAATAAAAATAATAATAATGTGGACAAAACATTAATACGAGAATATTTTAAATGCTATACAAAATATCAATAAACTATTAAAATACTAATAACTAAAATATTTAAATCATTGTCTGTGTAACAAAAGGCCTTTGTTTTGTCAATTTACTTTTTATATTTCTACTTTGTCACATCTGTTGCTTAATTTAAACAAAATCTGTCCACTTAAGTATTTTGATGAATTCTATGTTTATTTTTTAGCGAGACATTTTTAGTGGCTTTTCATGTGATTCTCAGCTATAGATAACGTGGACTTCATTTCATAATGTATGTCACCGAAGAACACAAATAAGTTGAATAAGAATGCAAGAGATTCTATTCAGTCGGATCAAAACATACGTTAGCTCCAACGTAATATCTATAAGCTACTCAGTTGTCGATCAGCAAACATAACATGGTCGTATGCTAATTAGTATTGAATATTTTAAACAGGGGAAAATATATTGGATTCGCAATCGTGAGGTTGTGAGTTCGATTCCTGGACCAGGCGATGCGTTATGTCCTTGAGCAAGACACTTTTTTTTCATGTGCTCATTCTACCTGTAGTTGCGACCGATAAATAGTATCAGCAATTGGAAAGACCAACGGAAACATTGTTTCTTCGGTCCGATTTGACGAAAAGTCGATCGACTCTTGATATATATATATATATATATATATATATATATATATATATATATATGTGTGTGTGTGTGTGTGTGTGTGTGTGTGTGTGTGTCTGTGTGTGTGTGTGTGTGTCTGTGTGTATGTGTATATATATATATATATATATGTGTGTGTGTGTGTGTGTATAAAAGGCAAACGAAACAGCAAACGAAACAGCTTGATGCTTGAAATAATAAAAAAGTCTTACATTTTTTTCGACACTGATCCTTCATCAGAAGATAAATTGAGAACTAGAGCTCAGAGATGGCAAGCGTCCCGACGGCATTACCTCTTCCCATTCGAAGAAGGTAGATCCCTCATCTGGGACGCCACCTACTACGACACGTTCTCCGGCTCAAACTTAGTCTCTTCGGCCACAAACACCGGCATCGTGGCCCGCCTCGCAGAAGAAGGTAAAATTAATAAGTAGTAAATCTTAAAAGCTAACGAGGAATCACGCTAAGTTCAGAGTTGGGAGAAAATGCCCAAAGTTGTACTTAGTGCGTTAAACGAATTGTTTAAACAACATTGAGATAATTGTGTCGACCCACACACATATGCTCAGACGTGTGTATATAAGCACCGATATCTACACTACCTACATACATACACACACTCTCTCTCTCTTTATATATATAAATATATATATATATATATATATATATATATATATATATATATATATATATATATATATATATATATATATATATATATATATATATGTATATATAAAGATAATAAAATAAGATGCTGAGGTTACATATAACGTTTAATCATAATAATTATTTCTACGGTTCTCCATGCAATCGAGATGTCCTTCATGTATTTGCTGTTGATTATGAGAACGGTTTCCTCAGATGAAGATCGATATATTTGATATGCCGCTGGCAGGAAAACACACATCCTAATGCCTGTGCGCCCAGCATACATATGTGTACCTTGAAGGGTTTGCCAGCCGTCGCGTTGGTCAGTCAATGGTAACATTGAGGACCGAATAAATTAAATTAACCAATATAAAAGAGACAGAAGCGAAAACCAACCAAACAGTGAGTATGTTCTGTTATTAATTCTGGCAATATTATTACACACAGGGCGGTGAATTGGCAGTATCGGTAGAGGGTCGGACGCCATGCTTTGAGGTATAGAGGTACGGCCCTTGCCATTCTGAGTTCAAATCTCGCCGAGGTTAACTTTGCCTTTCATCCTTATGGGGTTGATAAAATAAAGTACCAGTAATACACTGGGTAATTGCTGGCCTTGTGCCAAAAGTAGAAACAATTATTACACAAATATGACCCACCCCAAATATATATATATATAAAGAGGAAAATACGAAGTTGAAGATGTTAGGGTCCTTTATTAATTGAGCCGTTATACATATTCCTATGACGATCGATGTCGTGATCTCTTCATATATATACATATATATATATATATATATACATATATACACACACATATATATATATATTTATATATATATATATGTATATATATATATATATATATATATATATATATATATATATTTATATATATATATATATATTTATATATATATATATACATATATATACATATATATATATGCATATATATATATATATATGTAGTATTTGTATGTGTATGGGTGTATGTGACTGTGTGTGTGTGTATGTATGTGTATGAACATAGATGTATTTTGCATACGTAACTAATGAGATATTCAGCCGAACGAAACATAATAAGATCAATGAAATCATATGTGTAATTTCCCCCTTTATTCATCATATAAAGCTACTCATGCTTATATAGATATATTCAATGATCATAGAATGTATAGTGTTTGTAAAGCTGTTATAATGCGTGCTTATTAATTTTATGAACATAACTTAATATCGGCGAAAACATGATTTGTTAAATGGTTCGTATGTTAATATATTAAAGCGA
>OZ024756.1:32338211-32340711 GCA_964016885.1 Eledone cirrhosa
ATAGGAACGAGTAGGACCCCGACAACTGAGCTCAAGCCGTTTCGACGGTTAATTCTCGACTAAAAAAAAAAAATTTTTTTTTTAGTCCATAATTAGCCGTCGAAACGGCTTGAACTCAGCCGTCGGGGTCCTACTCGTTCCCATTACCCACTCTACTACCCTAAGTATTTAGTACTTTGGTGCATTATGGTCCATCTGGTTCCTTACCACATTTCCTTCATTATATATATATACACACACATATATATATATATATATATATGCATTAAGTACACAAAGGTACACGCGCATGCTAGTATGAGGGGACTGTTTTTAGTTGATAAAGAAGTGCATTTAGTTCCGAACAAGCTGGATCAATACATTCAAAGATGAGCTTTCAATGTGTGTGTGTGTGTGTGTGTGTGTGTGTGTGTGTGTGTGTGTTTGTGTGTGTGTTTGTGTGTGTGTGTGTGTGTGTGTATGTGTGTGTGTGTATGTGTGTGTGTGTGTTCATGCGTTTTGTTGCCAATTGATTCTAGTATGCATTGTAGAAATAAATATCGATTTTAATTTTATGTCAGCATAGTGTGTGTATGACAGTGTGTGTATGTAAATAAAAAAGTGTTTTATATAACATTTCAAGTACAGAAAATAGGGAATCATCTGGAGTAATTTTAATTCTCATATTATGATTCCATCAGTGACCGAGTGCCTTGCTGTCTGTCCGCAGAGATATTGTTAATTTTTAGCCATAATAAATGAATGGAGCTTTCAGGTAAGTGAATAATATGCACCCAGTAGATACATACATAGAGACATACATGCATATATACTTTCATATATATTAAAAAATATTGAAAAACTGAGGTTAGCTGGACATGCTCACCGACATCCAGATTTAACACTGCACTAGGTGATCCTGTGGGAACCCCTCCATGGGCCCATTGGGAGCGGAGGACCAAGATTAACATATGGTAATGCACGAATGACGGACACTGTTTTCTTGGAGACGCATGACTGACAGCGATAATGAAGGACAGAGACCGCTGGAGAGAACTCGTCCATGGATCTCGGGAATTTTACCCGCCCAGACACACACAACACACACACAAACACACACATATATATATATATTTATATATTTATTCATGGAACTGCCTCTACCATGTTCCATATTACAGTCACAAAGCATTGGTAAATTCAAGACTACTAATGAAAAAAGTATCATAGAAATGTAATCATTCGAGGAGTAGAAAATAACTGTAACTACACTCGATTTGTATAAACAATAGCTTAGAAAATCGGGTAAAATATCCATAAAGACGTGAAAATGTGGCGAAAAATGTTTATATATACATATATATATATATATATATATATATATATATATATATATATATATATATATATTTATATATATATATATATATATATATATATATATATATATATACATATATATGTACATACATATACATATACACGTATATGTATATACGTATATACATATATACATACATATATGTACATATATATACACGTATATGTGTATACGTATATATATATACACAGACACACACACAAACACACACACGCACACACATATATATATATATACATTTATATATACACGTATATGTATATACGTATATACATATATACATATATATATATATATTATATATGCATATATATATATACATATATATACATATATATATATATATACGTATATATATATATGTACATATATATATATGTATATATATATGTATATATATATATGCATATATATATATATGCGTATATAATATATATATATATATATGTATATATGTATATACGTATATGCATATACGTGTATATATATGTATATATATATATATATATATATATATATATATATATATATACATATATATATATATATATATATATATATGCATATATATATGCATATAT
The DNA here is from genome assembly GCA_964016885.1 of Eledone cirrhosa. Classification (NCBI taxonomy): domain Eukaryota; kingdom Metazoa; phylum Mollusca; class Cephalopoda; order Octopoda; family Eledonidae; genus Eledone; species Eledone cirrhosa. The sequence continues at coordinate 32,340,153 of OZ024756.1, forward strand.
ATACATATGTGCGTGTATGCATATATGTTTATATATATATGTGTATGTACACATATATATAGATATATATATGTAAATATACATATATATATATGTATATATATATATATATATTTATATGTATACACATATATATATGTATACATATATATATATGTATATATATTCAAACGCAACATCAAAGCACGTTAAACCTCCCCCCTGTCGCTAACTTGAGAGGGTGTGCGATAACTTTTCACTGGAGTGGAGAGGGGATTCCCGAAAAGATAAAATGGTGGCATACCCGTCCGGGTGGCGCGCGGCTAGGTATGCCACCATTTTATCTTTTCGGGAACCCCTCTCCACTCCAGTGCAACGCTACCGCGCACCCTCTCAAGTTAGCGAGGTGTGTATATATGTTATATATATATATATATATATATATACATATATATGTATATATATTGTTGAATTAACATATATTTCATTCCTTTGTGTTGCGTTGTATTTTTAATTTTGATGTCTGACCCTTGATGATAAATGGAAATAAAATCTATACAGTTGGGTGATAACCAGAGGC
>OZ024756.1:32363211-32370711 GCA_964016885.1 Eledone cirrhosa
CAGAAACCATTATTCAAGAAAATTGAATATGAAATGCCAACATGATCTGCCTAAAGAAGGTGACGTGATTATATATAAGTATTATAAATCTATTAATGAAGCTGAAGAATCAGCCATTGTCTAATGGTCTACTCACAATCACAGAAGGTGAAATATATTGCTAAAAGCGAAATGTTCAAATGTATTTGGTCGAGTAAGTTGCAGTTCTCAGAGTAGATTTTGTTAAATTCCCAAACGAAATGTAGGAAATAGCTGAGAGTTCCATTCATATATATTACATCCATAACACATTTGATAACTATTTTATTGATAATTGGGTGTATGTGTATGTTAGTAATACACACACACACACACACACACACACACACACACACACACACATATATATATATATATATAGAATCTACAGAATGCCATGTTGAAACGATGGCAAGAAAACCCTTACATAGCCAATACCAAAAAGTGCTGAATAGGAAGGAAGTGGACAAGAAAAATTCACAAAATTGTTTAAGAACTCTGGACTAAAGACCAACACAGAAGGATCTTTAACTGTGGCACAAGAAACCACACATAAACACAATGAAGGACAAAACAGTAACTGCAGAATATGTGTTGATGGAGAGAAAACAATTATCCATATTCTCACTGGCTGTCCAATATTAGCCAAAAACATTATACATCCACAAATATGTTAGAATGGAGATTTATATACACTGGATTTATATACACTATGAAATACCAACAGAAGAAAACATGGTTAAAACATATACCAGCAACGGTCTCATTGTGACAAAGCAACCAGATTCTGGGATATGGCAGTATACATAGATAGAGAGATCAAATACGAGCGACCAGCTGTTATAGTCGAAGCCAACATAGAAAAAGTTTCTCTTCTAATTGATGTATCAAATCACACAAACAAAAATATATCTATTAAGAACATGGTAAAAATATCTAAACATAATGTTATAGTTATAGAAATAACCCGAATGGGGATGATAAAAAACAGAAACAATCCCTATAATAACAGATTCTCTGAGAATAATGAAAAAAGAAAAAAATATTCACAGGCATATACATAAACAAGGACTTACAAATATATAAAGCATACAGAAAAGAGCACTGCGTACATATTACAAAGTGTCCTCACAATACAATAGAAATAACAACACCGAGAATCACACTAAATGGACCAAATTCACACAGAGCTGTCCTCGGTAACGCAGTGAAAACACGCAATAAAACGACTACTACTTCTAAAAATAATGATAATACTAATTTTAAAATGAATTCATATATTTCTCTCAAATTTGATAATAATCTGAAAGATTTCCAAATGATTTCCATCTCTCTTAAACTTCTGGCAAATTATCTATTAACGACTTCCTTGTAGAAAAGATCATAAAGAATTCAGCATTGTTGTATCAATTTCAGGCGACTTTCTGTCGCTACAGCTGTCGATACTCTGGATCACACTTCAGGTATTGTTGTCATTTATTTTCACTTCCTAGATATTTTTTCCCTTTACATATTTCCTACCCAGCATGGTGTTATTGATCTAACTCCAATATTGTTAACCCCATCACGAGTAAATTTGTATGTTGTTGTTCTTGTCGCTGTTGTAGTTTCCATGTAATTTAATATTGTTTTTGGTTTGTTTCATCAACGAGCAAATAGAATATGTTATTTTATTTTTTCTATCCAAAATCTTAAGGAAACAATCACCTTTATACAAGATGTCATTGAACACCAACAAACACACAGCATTGCGCTTCAACACTTCAATTCATCTGTCCATAATGTATATATATATATATCTATATATATATATATATATATATATATATATATATATATTCGATATGTCAAACGGTTTCCCTATGCTCGTCACACTTCCACTTTGCAGGGCGCAACGCCTTGTAATATACGAAATGTTGAAATTTATACGAACGTGTGATATATTATTTATTTATTCATTTTCGATGAAAACGTATAAAAAAAATCATATTTACATATATTTATATGTATGGACTGTTAATACAAAATATTCCACTACGTCATACAGAGAACAAAAATCGCCAAAAAACAAACAAAAGTGGCGTACAGCTCAACAATAAAAATATCGAGCAACAAACAAACAAAAAAAAACAATCCTTAGAAAATAACAATAAAACATGAAGAACTGAAGATATACTCAAACACGAATTTTTAAAAAAATGTCTACAAAGAAAATGAAAATTGTGTACAGCACGAAGAACAAAAACAAAACAAAAAACAAAAAATAATAAATAAAACAACAACTGTAAATTAAAAACAAAACAATACTGAAGCAAGAAAAGATATTATCAAACATGTATTTAAATAAATTCTACAAGAGTTTGTTCAACTGTCAACGCATAAAGGAGACAAACACAAAACAACTTCACTTCTACAATGGATCGAGTTCAGCCATTTTGTTTAGCACTCTTCTCCTAAATCACAGCGAGAGAAATAAAAGAAAGAAAAGAGCAACATGTTCAAGCTGCATCTCCCTACATCCTTTCAAATAATCCCAGAAGAATGAGCAAAAGAATGAGTTGAACGAGGCTGATAAAATGTCGACGCTATGATATTTTCAATGATAAAAAAGAAAATACAGAGAGGTTATCGGTCATTGCCCACTGAAAGATATATGGTATTGTATTCGAAGAGAGATTTACATGTATATATATATATATATATATATATATATATATATATATATATGTGTATGTAAATATATACATATATATATATATACACATATTTACATACATATATACGCACACACATATATATACACATATATACACACACATTATATATATATATATATATATATACACACACATATATACAAATTTACATACATATATACCCACAGAAACCTATATATGTGTATATATATATATAGTGTGTGTGTGTTTGATTATATATATATATATATAATCAAACATACACACATATATACATATATTCATGCATAAATATATAGATACATATATATATACACATATATATGTTTATGCGTGTATATATGTATGTAATATTCTCCCTATCGATCTATACGTATATATGTATATAATATCTCTCTCTCTCTCTCTCTCTCTCTCTCTCTCTATATATATATATATATATATATATATATATATATATATATATATATATATATATATATATACTTATAGATATAGAGATACAGATGTTATATAGATATATACGTATATTATATCTACCTATCTATCTCCCTCACTCTTTATATATATATATATATATATATATATATATGTAAGTGTACGTGTGCATATATATATATATATATATATCGACATACAGCTTACTATCTGTTATAAGTTGCATAATATATAGCAAATAAAAAGGGAAAGAGAATCTGTTTCGTAATGGGATATTTCCATTCTCAGCGGGGATTCTTGTAATGGTATTACTACACAAACATTACCCGTTTCCCTCTTATACTATATAATCTCTCTCTCTCTCTCTCTCTCTCTCTCTCTCTCTCTCTCTATATATATATATATATATATATATATATATATACATATACAAATATATGCGTGTATCTACGTATATATATATATATATACATATATGTATATATATATATATATATATATATATATATATATATATATATATATATATATATATATGAATGTATATGTATGTATGTATATATATATATATATACATAGGTATTTGTGTGTTGAAGTGTGGCGGAATATACGTTTATGCCTTTGTTTTTATACTTAACACACATATATCGTCGTTACGCTTTGCTTAGTTCCAGCTCAATCCCATTTTTGTTATTTTGGTTTAAACATCAGTCCTGCTTTAATAGAGATCTATCTACAACGTTAAATTAACTGCAACTATTCTATTTTATCCACAATTCAATCCATGTGTATCAAGCATTAGCTCATCCAAAGTGTCCTTATAATGCGTCGAAAACTGAAGGTGTGATTTATGTAAAGTAATGATCCTATCTGCAACAGATGGTCGAACAATACGGACGCTTTGAAAATCCATATACAGCGGCGCACGCATGTGGAAGCCATTAATTGATCACTGGTCATGCTTATAGTAACAGTTAAATGTCCCTCAAATTCGATCCGAATGACGTAGATAAAATGAAAAGATACATTAGCATCTAATGATTAGATAATATGCTCTTACTTCCTTTTAAAAAGACGAGAACTTCTGTTCGGTTAGGGATGACCTGAGTTAAAAAGTACTTCATGCAATTAGGAAAATCATGTATGTTATTGTTTCCTCGCTTGAAATCGGGTCACGGGTGGTGGATAACAAATCGACCAACAGATGTGATGTTAAGTTGCAATGTAAGCGGGATCGTGTCACTGTTCGCTCCCGAGACCACCCGCCCAACCTAGTGATGTAGCTACGAAAAAGTGCGTAAAGGCCGCCGCTACAAAAAGCCTCGTCTCCGCGGCTCGAAAGTACCAGCGTTGTGACTCGTACGAATGAGGCCGCTAAAACACTGCAATATAGCCAGAAACAGTAAAGACATATATGTTACAGTTTTCCCATTCTTTTTTTAAAATATGCTGTATTTATTTGCATTGTACCAACTGTAAAGGAACAGTGGTAGAATCGTTGGACTGTATGATAAAATACTTGCTGTATTTATTCCAGCGCATATCGAAGTTGATTCTTCCTTTCATATTTTTAAGGTCACTTAAATAACATACGAATTCATGGTTGATACTTTGCCTAATTGTTAGAACATCATTTGTGATGTGTGCGGTATGTGTTGAGTTGTTTGTTTGGTAGTCTATATCTCATGTATTGTCCCTAGTTAATGTTTGCAGTGTACTATCAGTTGCAAACATTTTAACCTGGTTTCTGCCTTAAAAGAAAACAAAAAAAAACTTCCTTTCTTTTAAGCAGCATCAGAGATCCCATTTATGAAGGAAGCGGGGCATAAGACCCGCTCTTCTTTTCTTGACATAACGTTAAAAAACTCCCCCAAATAAATCTTTCATATACGCAAAACGGCAAAGTTGGGCAAACCATTAAACAATGTGATACTTTGTTCTGTGATTCAAGAAGACAATGTATACTTATTTTAATTAATTAATGATAAAGTTCAAATGTCGAAAACTAGTAATATTCGGAATTTATGTTGCTAAGCAAAGGGAACTCGACAAATTGAAACCTGAAATATGAACCTATAGTAAAATTGTATAATTGAAATCAATTGTCGTAAGTACACACGATATATGTACTTGAAAATCGTAATGTTATTCTACTAGTAGTAGTAGTACAACTACTTCTACTGCTACTAGTACCACTATTATAATTTTTATTATCGTCATTATTAATCGAAATTTACTTCCACTAAAATTGTTGGCCTGAATATTTATGGTTATAAATATTTGGTTTCACCCTGTTTATTTTTTCTATTTATTAGAAAATATTATAATAATTATATTACCATATAGTTACTGGAGATATCCAATACTGGTAACAAGAGAGCTTCGGAATAAATGATTTTTAGTATTTAATTACACTCTATTTATGTGTAATGATTTCATTGTAAGCTAGGTTGATTTGATACAGAAAGATATCATTTTAGATAGGTTATTGTGTGGTTATTCTTAGTGCTGCCACCGCTATTGCTATAAGAATGATTTCAGAACGAGCGCAACTATCAACAAACAAATTAAACTAGATGTATGTAGGAATTCTTATTAGATAACGAGGCAGCAAATTGGCAGAATCATTAAAACGTCGTAAAGAATGTTTAAGAGTATTCGGTCCAACTCTCTGGGCTCTGAATACAAAACTTTGCTTTCCTCCTTTCAAGTTGGAAAAAGAATACTTGTCAACAATTGGTGTGCTGTTTTCACTATATCTCCTCTATTTCTCTCTATCAGTTTCCCTTCTCACTTTCTCAGGAAGAGATCGGCTGTGTTTTCAGACCTAGAGAGAGGATGTGCTCCGCCACGTGTAAAATGGTCAAGATACGTCATATATCATTATGGCTTTCATGCGACTCTGCCATGAGTTATAGGCCCATTCATATACAGTCGTATATATCCCCATTTAATAGGTGTACCAACAGTAGCTGCTGCATCAAATATCTTTTTCAAATACGTTTTTCTTTCATTTTACGATGTTAAGTCTTTTATGGATGTTGTTGCTGTTGGTCGATTGGAATAATCGGTGGAACGTCGAATAAAATACATTGCTCTATTGGTTTCTTTTCTGTCAATTATTTAAAACGCAGTCATAGTAATTTAGTACATATATCTTGGACAATGAGTAATGAAAATATGAAAGAAAAATAGTGCATTTGATTTAAATGAAGGTAAAAACGCAATATAGTTATGATCAGAGAAAAAAAATGAGATGACCAAGAATTTTCCGACGCAAGACAATAGTTCTACGCTTGATTTTATATAAATCACTAAGACCATTTCTATTTTCCCTGAAATTCCATACTTTCGCTTGAATTCTTTCCCTTTCTTTACATCTTCTGCCATTGACCATAGACGTTTTGTGTTTTTTCTCGTCTTAATACTGTCGCTTCGTGTTCCTTCATGTTTCATCCTTACTCCACTTTAATAACTGGCTTCTTTATTTAAGAGGGTTCCCATAATTCACTTTTCAGGTAATTCATTTTAGGTAACGCTCTATATTCTTGTTTCTCTCCTATTAATTGTCGACCGTATTTTAAAGATCTAGTTCTGCCCTGTTTGGTTATCTTTCCTGGAAATTGATGAATCAATTTTTCCTCGTCATACTCCATTTGTCCAAGCTAATTCCGAACAGCTGTTGTGACAATTCTTCAAGTGGCTGGGGTGAGTTCTAAACATTAGTAGTTACTATCATATATACGGAAATCTCTGATTACCTTTGATATCTGGCATATCCTAGGATATCGGTGCTCAGAATTAATAGCTGAAGATCGTAAGTTGCTTGTATCATATACAAAGCAAGATAATTTATAAATAAATAATGTTTCTATATAGATGATAAACACAACCACAAGGATATGGTACGAACCTGCAAGAGCCTAGCTCCCACTGCCATCGACTCCATCTAGCTCTCTCTCCCCATCTCTTTGTATTGTTAGCAAATGGAGTCGGCGGACAGAATGGGGAAGGCGTTTCCCCGAAGGATGGTAAGGGTGATGCGATGGAAGAGTCATTCCATCTCGCGAGGCTCACACCAGTGGCTGGCCAGCTCAGCGTCTATGGTGGTTTGTCTAATCTAATTTATAGAATGTTTCGACGCAACACTGTTCTTCTAAGCTATGATTGCTATAGCAGGGATATACCAGACTGCATGGTTTGAGGCCAAGACACGTACCAAATTTTGACAAGTCTCTTGGTACGAAACTGCAATCTCTTGAGTCACTGTTGGGGTAATCTTTGCTAATAAAAGACTTTATATTCTTTGCTTTACGGCCTGATTTATATTTGTAAAACCATACACACC
>OZ024756.1:32373211-32375711 GCA_964016885.1 Eledone cirrhosa
TATATATATATATATATATATATATATGTCCTCCGACACCGGAAGCATTACTGTGTGTGCTCTAGTTCACTGTACGATATCTCTGTCTTGATTTTGGAGATAAAGTAGTAATTGTCCAGTCCATGCCTGATATATATCTTATATAATTACATAGGCTGATCATGACTGGAACGATTTTGTTCGTAGATATGAGCAATAAAAGTAGACTCAATGCAAACCTACAAGAATAGGTAAAACAACAACAATAAGAGTATCAATAACAACAGCAACAATAATAGCAAACATCTAGAAAAAAGCTGCAACAAAAACGACATCAGCAGCAACAACAGCAACACCGATAATGACACCAACAAAATTCAATTGAGCAGTAATGGCGGCCAACTTGTGTACAAATTATTTGTGACTAGAAAAACGAAATGAAAATTATGTGATCAATGTTCAGACAGCAGGGTGGCTTAAACTATTTGCTGTTGTGTATCAAGTTTAGTTTCCCCCCTATTATGGATAAAACGAGTTTTGTGTTGCGGCAGAAGAAAAAAAAAGAAAATCGATATATTTCACTGATCGATCATAGCAAGTATATCCGGTTTTAGGAAATGAATGTTGCGTGAATTTACTTCTAAAATATTATATTTCGTTCATAAATAAACGGAAATTTGTTAATGTAGGGATTATTGGAACTGCGTGTCAATATAGAATAAAGATAAAAAAAAGAATGTAGATAAAGGTTACACGTCGGTTGTGGCGAAGGATATTGTTAATCCGTTAATTATAGACTATTGGCTGCTGGGCATTAATATAGCTTAGCGGAGGAGGTCATATAAGGGTTGATAAATAAACTTGTTTGCAAGTTGTTGACTATAGATTATTGGATTCAAAGAAAGGTAGGTGTCTCATAGAGGAGACCATTAAAAGTCCATCATTGTTTTAGATATCCGGAATGAGAGTTCATATCACGTTCATATGGCATGTTGTCTATATCTGTCAATAGAACATATTTCACGTTAAGTGGTAAATGAAATATACGAGTGAAATACATTGGTATACAGCAGCCATTCAACCAGAGGTAGTTTCAATCCCCACTGTGATCAGTGGGTTCATTGTCTACGTAAACACAAACACACACACACGCATATATATATATATAAATATATATATATCCAGGGAGATTATTCACCCGGGTGAGCATTCGATGGTTCGGTTTACTTCTGTGTCGAGGTGTAGAGCTAACGGTCTGACGCGCCGTGGATTACAGAGTCGGGCTAGATCGCTACAGATCGAACCTTGAGCTGATCAGTGGCGAAACGCGCGTCACCAACCAATAAACGTAATGAAGGAGTAACCACTCGTCCTTGTTTTATTTTACTATATATATATATATATATATATATATATATATATATATATATATATATATATAGGAGAGAGAGAGAGAGAGAGAGAGAAGGAGGAAAGTGATATGACGGTGACAGACATGTTTATATATATATATATATATATATATATATATATATATACAGAGAGAGAAAGATATATATATATATATATATATATATATATATATATATATAGTAAAATAAAACAAGGACGAGTGGTTACTCCTTCATTACGTTTATATATATATATATATATATATATAGAGAGAGAGATAGAGATGACCAACAGACTTGTGTATATATATATAGAATGGCACGATCAACACTTTATGATAAACCGAATGACTTGCAACTAATGATTCGATTTTGAAATGGCTATGTATACAGAATGTATAGATGTATTGATAACGTGTAGAAATTGGATAGAGGATAACAACAAAACCGCCCAAGGGAAATGCATGCATCTGAAACCTTAGCAGTTTCTGCTGCACCTGGCTGTTTATGTAGTCAAATGCATAGCTGTACATATTCAGCAAACCCGCAGTGATCATGCTACACGTCCATAGAGAAGCATAGATTCGTATAAATACATCTGAGAGTAAAGGTTATGTGTGTGTAAGAGAGAGAGAACAAAAAGGTAGTCATAATATAATAAAGGGAGGAATGCGGGACTGCATCCTAAATATATTTTTTTTATTCCGTTTGTAAAATAAGTTGGACCACTTTGAATAAATAATGAATGCATATTACATAATTTATGTATTACATTTCGTAACTGTTGATTAAGTATAAATAAGTTTATTGCTTATTTCAAGATTTACTTCATTAAAATTTTCAAATGTCAATACGTCCGGTTAACGCCCGTTATACTATAACATTTATTAGATCGCTTATATAAACGTTAATATATTTCCGTCGCTAATTTTCTCTAATGCAGTTTATATATAATATCGTCTTTTTTAAATATATCATGGATTACTTTACTGATTGCAGAAGACAGTGTAACAGTTTCTCTTCAATTTCTGTGCATAGTATCAATTACGATTTTATTTGACGTATCATATCTAAATGCATATATATTTACGTATAATATCAATATGGACACTACACATGCCAGCAGAAAA
>OZ024756.1:32380711-32383211 GCA_964016885.1 Eledone cirrhosa
TGATACACTGGGGTCGATTTAATCGACTTTTCCCTCCTTCAAAAATGGTTCGCCTTGTGACTAAGTCAGAAACCTTTGTTTTAATAATGGTTGAAAGCAGTATTTGTTCTGGCTCCTTAACTTCTTAGTGTAAATCCCGCCGGGGTCAACATGTCGAGCAACTTTGGTGGAGAAATTAACCTCGCCGAAATTTGAAACTATACTGTAAAGAACCGTGACAAAATATACCTGTAAGACATTTTACAGGTATATTTTGTCACGGTTCTTTCATTCCAACAATAATGAAATGGTAACCGTAAAATGATTCTGATAATGATTATATCAACAGTAGTAATTTAATAGCGTTGTAATTGCACCGAATTGAAGAGAGAGAGAGAGCGTGCGAGGAAGAGGGGAAGCTAACGTGGGAGAGAGAGAGAGAGAGAGCGAGCGAGAGAGAGAGAGAGTGAGAGAGAGAGTGAGAGAGGTAGATAGAGAGTGAGAGAAAGAGAGGATGACAGGGAGAAAGGGAGAAAGAGAAGTAGCTTGTAATAGTGCAAGCTGCAATGGTGCACCTAACAGTAGTAGTATAAAGAGTGCAACATGGAAGTAGGTTGCTGAATTACTAAAATACATTCATAGCAAAAATGGTGAAAACTAGCAAAAGCAATTAACTAAAGGGGTAGAATATATAATGGCGGATGATGGATATAATGATTGTTATTTCATTTAGAATTATATCACTGTTGCTACCTCAGATGATAACTTGTTGACAGCAGTAGTGGTAGTGGTGGTGGTAGTAGTGGTAGTGGTGGTGGTGGTTGTAGTTGTGGTAGTACTGGTGGTGATTGTTGTGGTGGTGCTGGTAGTATATATATATATACTGTATATATATATATATATATATATATATATATATATATATATATATATATATATATATATATATATATATATATATATATATATATATATATATATATATATATGTATATGTATGTATGTGTATATATATGTATGTATATGTATGTATGTATATTATCTCTTTCTCTTAATTTCGAGTATATTTTGACCGGCAACCTTTCTGGTGGCAAGGTTGTAAAAGAAAAGAAAGTGTATGTGTGTGTATGTATGTATGTATGTATGTATGTATGTATGTATGTATGTATGTATGTATGTATGTATGTATGTATGTATCCGGGAGAGATGACCCCCTTAGCCTTTGTCAAGGCAGAATTCTAGGAGAAGGAAAACTCTGATATAACACCTGCAACTCTGATGGTATCCAATGATGTTGACTTGTTCTTCTTTTTGGTAAATATCATCTTGGTTAAGAGAGTGGGACTGGCTTTGTGCAGTGCCTTTGCTCACTATAAAAGCTTCACGGCACAGGCATTGCTTTATATCTGGAGATCTCTCTGCACTTGTCGCCACGTGGTACCATGGGCCCAGCACTATGTGTCAATAATTGTCACAAGTGTAGTGTTTGTACCAGAGTTTTCAAGTCGCTGGCTGGACTAAAAAGTCACACTCGTTCAGTGCATCGGTAGGGGTTCTGCTACATGGATATAAAGTAGTGGCCGTACTCGAAAACGAGTTGGCAGCCACCATGTATGTATGTATGTATGTATGTATGTATTCCGTTCACATGCCAACACAAGAGCATGAATGAAGGGTTCATTCTATTGACATGGCTATAAATTGAGGCTCGTTTGCATAATTGCAAAAGAATCGAACGTTTAACTTTGCCTTTCATCCTTACGGGGTCGATAAAATAAAGTACCAGTAATGTACTGGGTAATTGCTGGCCTTGTGCCTAAAGTAGAAACAATTATTAATATTCGAAAAACTCAGATTACATTTATATTTAACAATATATATATATTCAAATTTAAAAGTTATATGTAGAGACAGAAAGAGAAATCTCTCTCTCTTTCACTCTCTGTATCTCTGTATTTATATATATATGTGTGTGTGTGTGTGAGTGTGTGTGTGTATGTGTGTGTGGGGTGTGTGTCAGTCAGTTATATTAATTACGGAAATCAAGGGATAGATAGATAGATATCGTATTGGCAAATATTTATTTTCGAAGCATGTTTGATTCATGCATTAGCTTGAAAAGTATTGAGCTGTGAGAGTGCACAATATATATATATATATAATCATATATATATATATATGTTTATATATATATATATATAAACATATATATATATGTTTATATATATATACATATATATATATAGTGACGAAACATAAATCAATTGCATCAACTCATAATCCTCTATTTACTGCTATATATATTTCGATGATAGCCATTGAATTGCTATGACCTCATCAGGCAGTTAGTCAGTTCTTAGATATGCCAGCTCTGTGTTTATGGTGTTGATGGTATCAGAGCCTTGGGACATATATATATATTTATATATATATATACATATATATATATATATATATATATATATATATATATATATATATATATATATATATATATATATATATATATATATATATATAT
>OZ024756.1:32388211-32390711 GCA_964016885.1 Eledone cirrhosa
ATAAAATAAAATACCAGTAATGCACTGAGATAATTGCTGACTTTGTGCCAAACGTAGAAACGATTATTATCATCATTTACGTCGTCATCGTCGACTTTGTCATCATCATCAAGTTTCCAATCTTTTATTGTCTAATTTTGTTCATGGAAACGCCCTCGCTAGGCCCATAGACGTCATCATCATCATCATCGTTTCGTCATTATTATCATCATCATTATCACCAAGATTTCCCCAAATCATTGTGATCCTTCGAATCACCACTATCAGCACCAATGTCGTCATTATAATCTTCAAGCTCATCCATTTCACCACCATGAACATTGTATAGACAACTGTGCCCTTAAGGGAGAATCAGTGAGGCACAACATATAAAAAAACTCAAATCATGAATTATGTTATGATTACTTCATTATATCTCGTTGATCCATCTACCCCGTTGAAAATAAAAAAAAGGAGTTAAGTTGAGCCAGTGATTCAAAGGAACAACCTTTTTCACGCACTGTCACGGAGAATCTACCATACAATTACGGTAAGAGTACACGTGGCTGTGAAATACTCAACTATAAACACATCAAATTCGCAAGCAGGCTCTGACATAAATCAAACAAGCGCAGAAAGTCATCGTTGAAAACGACGGAGTTTCAACAACAACAATTATAGCGTATTTCTAAAGGGAAGATATTTCCTTTGCTTATTGCATGTTTATATTCTTCAAATTAGGGATGACACTTAGAAGATATAGAAGTGTCCTTACCTCGGAATCCAATTATATTTCTGTGATAAACGTGCTTTAGATGGTTTAGGAAATGTGACAGGATTCTATAGAATGACTTCCTTTAATCTCAATGTCATTTTTTCTCATATCATTTAGTACCGGTATATATATATATAAATATATATATATATATATATATATATATATATATATATATATATATATATATATATATATATATATATATATATATATATATATTTATATATATATATATATACACTTATAATTATATATGTTTATATATTTATATACATATACGCACACATATATATATATACTTATAAATATATATGTTTATATATACACACACACACACACACACACACAGACACACACACACACATATATATATATATATATACATATATATATATATTTTGAGTATATGTTGGTTGTTTACCGACACCTCAGTATATATATATATATATATATATATATATATATATATATATATATATATATATATATATATATATATATATATATACAAATATATATAGCTGAAACCTTAAGGAACCGGAAAGCAATGGGACGACTATAATGAGGAATTTTCTGTAAGGTATTTACTTGAATATTTACAGAACTTGATTCATATATTGAAATGACATTGCGATTATTTTTAATAAAGCAAGACAAGATGCTTTACGTTGTTATATGTTTCAGGTGAATTGCCAGCATGTCATGTCATTTCAAATATTTTGTGTTTCTCTAAACGTTGTTATTGATGTTGTTTAACATCTGGACTGCGCTAATTGAGTATGAGCGCTGTTTGATCTAGCTCTGTTGATCATGTATGTTTAAAAATATATAGTTGTATATACGATATACAGATAAAATGCTTGGCAGTATTCGATTCAACTTACTGCTCTCTATGTTCAAATCTTGGCGAGGTCAACTTTGCCTCATTTCATCATTTTGAGGTCGATAAAAAAAATACCAGTTAGGCACTGAGGCCGATTCTTCCTCTATATCTCTTTCTCATTTCCAATATCTCACTTTCTATTTTCTCTGGAAGAAATCTGTTGTATTGAGACCTAAAAATGGATGGGCTCCGCTAGGTTTAAAATGCCCAAGAAACGCCATATGTCTCTACGGTGCCCCTACGATTCCATTAAGAATTATGGGACCATACCATACCATCATATACGACTGTAAACGCACTATGGCCGAGTCGTTGACAAGTTCGTTTGTAATCGTGAAGTACCTGGCGCCATGCTGCAAGTAATATTTACCAGAACATCCGATCAACCCAAAGCTTGTGAGGGAAATTGGATAGACAGAAACCTCTAGCAAACTCGTCCTATCTGTAAATAAAAATGCCTTCATTGTGGAGATAATATATATACATAAATACACACACCCATCCCCCATGTATATATATACATAAATACACACACGTATATATATACATAACTATATATACATAAATACACACACCCATCCCCCATGTGTACATAAAGTATTTCCGTAGGAAAGGTAAATGAAAAAAGAGTGCTCTATGTAGGCTACAGAGGTTTTTAGTTATGTAATAAACAACATAAAATAATTAATTCATTTACCAGTGGTTTCTTGAAGAGCTTGTGTCAGGCTCTTCAAGAAACCACTGGTAAATGAATTAATTACCTTATGTTATTTAATACATAACTATATATATATATATATATATATATATATATATATATATATATATAATACTTTCATACATTCATTTCTCTAATATTT
>OZ024756.1:32413211-32420711 GCA_964016885.1 Eledone cirrhosa
AAATGAGAGAGGCCAGTGAAATAGAACTTAGAAAGCCAAGGCTAAACAGAAAAAATGAATGGAATAACAACAACACCCAAACAAACAACACTGACCTAAGAGAAGTATAAATAAATAAATAGATAAATAAATAAATACACAAGCACAATAACAACAAACACATATAAACACACACTAGTAAAGATAGAATACATTAACCAATACACAGTCACCCAATCACGAACACACATCAAACAAAACACTATACACACACGCAAACGCATGCGCAAAGAAGACAAAATAAAATAAATAAATAAATAAATATATAAACAGACTAAATAAAGATGGCGTAGAAAATACAATGTAACGGGAGGAAACAATAGCACCACTGACGATGTTGCAGATGTGCAACGAAAGAACTTTGATAAACTATATATATGTGTTCGTGTCTATATTGTATCTGTGTTTTTGACCGTTGGTCAGTCAATGGCAACATTGAGGACCGAATAAATTAAATTACCGATATAAAAGACACAGAAGCGAAAAGCGAAAACCAACCAAACAGTGAGTGTGTTCCGTTATTAATTCTGGCGATATTACACAAATATGACCCTCCCCGAGTATAACTATATATATATGTACATATGTGAAAAAGAAAATTTCGCTCTACATGGCTGAATACAATAAATATAATCTGAGTTTTTGACAAAAACATAATAGTTAGGATAGAAGCTAAAGAAAGAAACCTCGGCATTCTTAGAATTAAAGAAGCACTAATTATAGACAAAACACGACCACCAATAAATAACAGACTAGAACTCAACACCCAATTTTTAACATGATAGAGCACCTAGCCCCACACTTGCACGTCGTCCACGTACCATCTCACACACACACGCACGCTTACACCTTCACTTATTCTCTCACACACACATACACACACATAGACCAGTTTTAACATGATAGAGCATCTAGCCCCCACATTTACACCTTCACTTATCCTCACACTCTCACACACACACGCGCATGCTTACACCTTCACGTATTCTCCCACACACACTTAGACATACATGGGCAAACCCTTTTAAAGGGAGACAACCCTTTATCCACCTAACCTTCACTCTTTGACATTAGAAATAGAATGGATTTTCTATACTATTTCCTGTCAGCATGACTTGGCAAGCTAATGAGAACACTGGATTAACCCCTTTACTTCCCTCCAAAGAAGAGATATTATCTCGAAAATTAAGGGTATTCAAATAAATTTAAGGTAAAAGACTAATTGTCAGCAATATCTTTTACATTTGTATTTATATTCTATATCCATACCTGCATTGTTCTGGCATTCTAACTCCAAACGTTTATATATATATATATATATATATATATATATATATATATATATATAATGTAAATGTATATATATATATGTAGAATACATATATATACAACAAGCAAATATTTTTATAACTGATATAAAGCATTCAACAATTTTTGGAGTAAAAATACAATATATTAACAAATGGAAACTATATTTATAAAACTGATCTATATTATATTTTATCTGATGAAAGCGCACCTTAATTTGCTTTGGTGTCCTTGAAATATGTATAATGAAATAAATATGGTTTTATAAATATAGTTTCCATTTGTTAATATATTATATATATATATATATATATATATATATAATGTAAATATATATATATATATATATAATGTAAATATATATATATATATATATATATATATATATATAGAGAGAGAGAGAGAGGGGGGGGGGGGAGAGAGAGAGAGCGTGAGTGAAAGATAGGTGATTGGCAGAACCGCTAGAGCGTCTGATAACTGTTTGCTTCATTTGTTCCTCCCCTTTACATTCGAATGAGGTCACATTTGATTTTTATTCTTCCTGGGTCGATAAAATGAAGTGCTAGTAAAGTAATGTGCCGATTTAATCGATCTCTACCTTCCTAAAATTCCTGGCCTTTAGTATGTAATCAAGATACGAAGCCTTAATTTTTTAGGTTCCAAATTTACAAATCCAAATTTTATTTCTCCCAAACTCCGTTTCATAAACATGTTTTTACTTTCTCTACCCTTTTTTTTAGTATCTAAAATTTAATCACATCCTTACTTATATTTCTTCACTGAATTCCTGAACATACCTTTCAACTTTTCATCTCATTACTTCCTAACTTTCTTACCTGCAATCTCATTCACCACTCAAGCACTTTCTTACTCAATATATCACATATTTATACAGGCGTGTGGCTGAGTGGTTAGAGAATTGGATTCACAATCGTGAGGTTGTGAGTTCGGTTCTTGGACCGGGTGATGTGTCCTTGAGCACGACACACTTTATTTCACGTTGCTCCTTCTATCTGGAGTTGCGACCGATAGGGACTATTAGCAATTGGAAAAACCAATGGAAACATTGTTTCCTCGGTCCGATTTGACGAAAGTCCATCGTTCCTTTTTTTTTTATACAGACCATTTTGTTTTTTTCTTTTCAGTACCCGTTTGTCCAAAACATGTGGAAATCAAACTGTCATCTGTGTTGATATTTTACCGAACATTTTTTAATCATGAAATAATATTTAATGAAATAAAGTGTTTTGTTTAAGATCACGACCTTACAATCAGCAAAGCGTCTCATTGTTTTAGTAATGGTGATTACTTGAACTGATTTTATTTATAGAAAAAAACTGAAGTAAATTAAATCTAACGATTCCCTCCCCTTACCGTTTTTTCTTTCTATATTCTTTTTTCTCTATAGTCCATTCTTCTCAGTCTAGATGTTTCTTTTCTTTTTCTGTTAAACTGTATTTACATGATATATTCCATAAATAAAAATGAGATAGTTTACTTCAACTAAATAGAGAAATGAAATACGCGAGTTTATTATTTAATACGAAACAAAAATGAAATCTACCCATGTAGTAAGTGTTATTGTATGAGGATCTTAAAGAAACTATTCTTTCTCTTTATTCCCGTAACTCTTAATAGAGTCGTAGGGGCGCCGTAGTGACATACGGCCTTTCTAGGGCAATTTTTAAGCCTGGTGGAGCCCATCCTTCTCCAATTCTGAACACAGTAGATCTCTTCCAGAGAAGGATAGAAAAGGAGAGTGAGAGGAAGTGAGCAAGAATCGACAACCGTATTAGACTGGTATATTTTTTTCAGCGACCTCGAAAGGATGACAGGCAAAGTTGACCTCAGCGGGATTTGAACTCAGAGAGCCGAGGTGAATACCGCAAGGCATTCTTGGAGCATTTATTCCTTAGTTGTAAATTTGCTCATACGGAATTTGTACACATTTTCTTTGAAGTTGAGAAGACAGCTTGAGGTAAACTTAATTTTGCTTATTAAAATTGTAAATTGTCCAGCCACTTTTGCCTCCCCAATCAGTATATTTCTTAATTATCGTCTTAGCAATATAGTAGCCTAATTTAAAGGAAAATAACTGACAAAATATAAAGAAAATATCATCATGGTCAAACACTTCTCAATAATTTTCTCTATTCATCTGAATTTTAAAATGTCCACTTTGATAAAAGCTGTATATTTGTAAAGATTTAAATTAAAATTACTCAACGAAACACGATGGCTGTAAAATTACTTTTCCTAAAGTAGTATAGGTAAATACGAAGCATTGTAAGATATGTAATAAAAGAATAAGTTTCAAATACCTGGTACAATGCTGTAGAAAAATATAAAGAGCAAATGGGGTAAGCTAAAATAGAATACAGCTATCTTTCGTTTTGTTTTGAATAGTTTCAGCTCTATATTTGAAAAGAGGGTAAATAGCCCTGAATATCATGTTGAAATATATTAGGTAAAACATTACTCTATTTTAATTTACCATTTATATTTTTCTAACGATTTTGAATCATATTTTTCATAAATTTCCACTGGGGAACCCTTAGCGTATTTAATTAAACTTAATATTCTTAGAAATTCATAAACGTTAACCACTTCTTAAATTATAGAGTCTCTAAATCGCGTATGTCTTATTAGTATGAACTATTAATTCACTAACGGCCTTAGGTGTCTATACAGTTGCGAATTGAAACAGACACCTTTTTGACCCCACCTCATTTGATCCTGGACAGCATTCAGGTTGTGACAGCTGGAAAGAGAGGAATGGACTAAGCACTGGGCTGATACATTTTTGTCTCGACTCCGAAAGGCTGAACGTGAATGTACATCTCGGCAGGTTGTGAACTCAGAACGCAAAAAGAAGGAGCAAATATCCAACATTCTAACTATTCTGCCAACTCGACCTGCTTGAAGTTATTATAGTAGTGTAGTTTAAAGCACTTAGCAAGCAACTCCTTACATGTAGGTCCTATAGCATATGTTTCTCTTGTTAGTAGTTTAAAACCAGTATTGATTTCATTCTTTAAATATTTCAACAATTCATCGTTCTTGAACTGATGATTTATTCATCAACCTCCAATAGGTTAAAAGGCAAAGTTGTCTTTAGCTGGGATTTGAACTCGGAGTGTAGAGAGCCGGAATATATACACATGTATTGATTCAATGGCTCTAAGGAATTTGCTAATTCGCTGCCATGACTTGTTTTTATAATTGCATGTAATGCAAATCATGCTCCCCCCTTTCAAATATTCACAACAACCACGTGCGTACAATATTATTGTAAAGACACGTGACCTAGTGATTAGGTTGTTCGGTTCACAATCGTAAGGCTGTGGGTTTGATTGCTAGTGTTGCATTGTGTCCTTGAGAAAAACACTTCACTTCACGTTCCTCCAGTCCACTCAGCTTGCCAAACGATTTTGGTCTGGAATTCAAAGTGCCAGGCAGCTCAAACGCACACTGTGTCACGCTGGATTCTCTGACAACTCTGCTAAGGGCACACATGGCTGTTCAGTGTTGCACAGACACGTGTACCCTTAGCAGAGTTGTCAGAGAATACATTCTGAGTTCAAACCCCGCCGAGGTTAACTTTGCCTTTCATCCTTACGGGGTCGATAAAATAAAGTACCAGTAATACACTGGCTAATTTGCTGGCCTTGTGCCAAAAGTAGAAACAATTATTAATATCTAAATGGGCGGTGGATTGACAGTATCGGTAGAGGGTTGGACGCTATGTTTTGCATCATGGAGTTACGCCCCTTTACGATCTGAGTTCAAATCCCACCGATGTTAACTTTGCGTTTCATCCTTATGGGGGTCGGTAAAATAGAGAAGCAGTAATGCACAGGGATAATTGCTGGCTTTTGCCAAAAAGTAGAAACAATTATTAATATCTAAATGCATTAACTTATCACTTTCTCGCAGAACCCTAGTGACCTCTAGCAGAACCCTAGTGACCTCTAGCAGAACCCTAGTGACCTCTAGCAGTACCCTAGGTTTTCGGGGAACACCGTTTGAAAAACACTGCTCTAAGCTCTCATATAGATTCCACATTAAATAACGGTAGACTTAATACGTCTCCTGGTAGACCACCATTTTATTGATAGATATAGTTAGCCTCATGCTAAATCTCCCCGAGAATTATATTAAAAGTGTGCCTGTCTGTAGAATGCGCAGCCACTTACATTTTAATTTCACAAACATTTCGTTCCATTGTTCGAACAACTGGAACACAGTTCGTCAGAACGATGGAGGTAACACACACACGCACGCACACGTACAAACACACAGAAATACACACATATGAGTTCCTTTGATCGGATAATCATTGATTTTGGTGTCCGTTAGCCTCCGCCGTCGTCAAGATATAAAGATCTGTTGATTGTTGGCCATAAATTTCCCGTTTTACAATTGCATGTCCAGGTCACGATATTTTCTCATCGATTGCCTTTTGTTGCATGAATTCCTTATTAGATGTTATAGTTAGTGTACGGTCTACCGCAGTATCTGTAGTCTACAGTGTGTAATGGTTTGACCTGTCTACCAGTTTAGGGTTACGGGTCGGATTAAGGTTCGGGTTAGTATTTATAGTTGAAACCTGCACGCTACGGTGTAAATGACCAGATAGAGCACATGCTAACGAGCAAATGACCAGGTACACTACACGATAATGTCTATATGATCTGTCAGACCAGACGCTAGGGAGTAAATGACCATGTAAACCACATGCTAATGTCTAAATGACCAGGTAGACTATTGTTAAAGTTTAACTGATCAGGATGACCACACCTAAAATGTAAATGACAATGGTTAGGGTTAGTTTTTTACAGCTGAGAGGCCACACCGCAAAGTTTAAATGACCAGGTAGACCACACGCTTATGTGTCAATGACCACATGCTTATGTGTGAAAGACCAGGTAGACCACATGCTAATGTGTGAAAAAGCAGGTAGACCACATGCTTATGTGTAAATGACCATGTAGACCAAACACTAAAATGTAACTGACCAGCTAGATTCGCGGTAGGGTGTAAATGACCAGGTAGACGAAACACTAAAATGTAAACGACCAGCTAGACTAGGAAGACAACACACTAAAATGTAACCGACCAGCTAAACTCATGCTTGACCAGGTAGACCACACACTAAAATATAACCGACCAGCTAGACTCATGCTTGACCAGGTAGACCACACACTAAAATGTAACCAACAAGCTAGACTCCCGCTTGACCAGGTAGACCACACACTAAAATGTAACCAACAAGCTAGACTCCCGCTTGACCAGGTAGACCACACACTAAAATGTAACCAACAATCTAGATTCCCGCTTGATCAGGTAGACCACACACTAAAATGTAACCAACAAGCTAGACTCCCGCTTGACCAGGTAGACTACACACTAAAATGTAACCAACAAGCTAGACTCCCGCTTGACCAGGTAGACTACACACTAAAATGTAACCAACAAGCTAGACTCCCGCTTGACCAGGTAGACCACACACTAAAATGTAACCAACAAGCTAGATTCCCGCTTGACCAGGTAGACTACACACTAAAATGTAACCAACAAACTAGACTCCCGCTTGACCAGGTTCATGAAACACTAAAATGTAACCAACAAACTAGACTCCTGCTTGACCAGGTAGACCACACACTGAAATGTAACCAACAAGCTAGACTCCCGCTTGACCAGGTTTATGAAACACTAAAATGTAACCAACAAACTAGACTCCTGCTTGACCAGGTAGACCACACACTGAAATGTAACCAACAAGCTAGACTCCCGCTTGACCAGGTAGACCACACACTAAAATGTAACCAACAAGCTAGACTCCCGCTTCACCAGGTAGATGAAACACTAACATGTAAACGACTAGTTAGACTCACGCTGGAGTGTAAATGACGAGATAGTCTACACACTTAAGGGGACTCTGTATTTTGTAGTTTCCGTTTGTTCGAATGTGTTCATTGAAGCTTCAGAACTAGATTCATGTCTTTCAAACTGAAATCCTTCGTGGATAATAGGGACGTCACAGCCTGCCGCTCCAGCCAGTACCATCCAACCGGTTATGGGTAATGTGAGCGTTATATCAGTGTCGTTTGGAGCAGTATAATCTTGTGTGTCTGTGTGCTTATGTCTGTG
>OZ024756.1:32423211-32435711 GCA_964016885.1 Eledone cirrhosa
TCTCTCTCTCTCTCTCTCTCTCTCTCTCTCTCTCTCTCCTCCGCTTTTTCTTTCAGTGACTTCTCTTGCTATCTTTCTCAGTTCCATTTTCTTTCTACCTATCTATCTATCTGTCTATCTATCTATCTATCTATCTATCTACCTATCTATCTATCTGTCTATCTGTCTATCTATCTATCTACCTATCTATCTATCTGTCTATCTGTCTATCTATCTGTCACCGTCATACCATATACCGTTTCACGCATTTACACATACACATATCTTTCTTTCGCTTTCTCTCTATCTCTGTCTCTTCCGCAGTCAGCCTCACCATTTTACACACACACACTACACACACACACACACACACACACACACACACACACACACACACACACACACACACACACACACACACACACACACACACTCTCTCTCTCTCTCATTCTCTCTCTCTCTCTCTCATTCTCTCTCTCACTCGCCCTCTCTATCTATATATATAATTCTTTCCCGGCATCATCATATACACAATCACACTTTCATTTTCTCTCTCGCTCTCTCACTGCCCCCTCTCTCTCTGGCTGTCTGTGTGTCTGTTTGGTACTATATCCTCCATCCCCGCAGTAGTAGTAACATTACAAAGTCTCTACTTCATTAATACATCCAATTTTTATCATCATTACAGAAGCAACAGCATCACCACTACCATTTACACCACCAAACATACTACTATTTACACTCGCACAACCACTACCAACACCACTTCCATTTACACCACCAAACATACTACTATTTACACTCGCACAACAACTACCAACACCACTACCATTTACACCACCAAACATACTACTATTTACACTCGCACAACAACTACCAACACCACTACCATTTACACCACCAAACATACTACTTTTTACACTCGCACAACAACTACCAACACCACTACCATTTACACCACCAAACATACTACTATTTACACTCGCACAACCACTACCAACACCACTACCATTTACACCACCAAACATACTACTATTTACACTCGCACAACAACTACCAACACCACTACCATTTACACCACCA
Organism: Eledone cirrhosa; assembly: GCA_964016885.1. NCBI lineage: Eukaryota > Metazoa > Mollusca > Cephalopoda > Octopoda > Eledonidae > Eledone > Eledone cirrhosa. Next base: position 32,424,274 of record OZ024756.1, read on the forward strand.
AACATACTACTATTTACACTCGCACAACAACTACCAACACTACTACCATTTACACCACCAAACATACTACTATTTACACTCGCACAACAACTACCAACACCACTACCATTTACACCACCAAACATACTACTTTTTACACTCGCACAACAACTACCAACACCACTACCATTTACACCACGAAACATACTACTATTTACACTCGCACAACCACTACCAACACCACTACCATTTACACCACCAAACATACTACTATTTACACTCGCACAACAACTACCAACACTACTTCCATTTACACCACCAAACATACTACTATTTACACTCGCACAACAACTACCAACACCACTTCCATTTACGCCACCAAACATACCACTATTTACACTCGCACAACGACAACAACACCACTACCATTTACGCCACCAAATATACTACTATTTACACTCGCACAACCACTACCAACACCACTTCCATTTACGCCACCAACCATACTACTATTTACACTCGCACAACCACTACCAACACCACTACCATTTACACCACCAAACATACCACTATTTACACTCGCACAACGACAACAACACCACTACCATTTACACCACCAAATATACTACTATTTACACTCGCACAACCACTACCAACACCACTTCCATTTACACCACCAAACATACTACTGTTTACACTCGCACAACCACTACCAACACCACTATCATTTACACCACCAAACATACTACTATTTACACTCGCACAACCACTACCAACACCACTACCATTTACACCACCAAACATACCACTATTTACACTCGCACAACGACAACAACACCACTACCATTTACACCACCAAACATACTACTATTTACACTCGCACAACCACTACCAACACCACTTCCATTTACGCCACCAAACATACTACTATTTACACTCGCACAACCACTACCAACACCACTACCATTTACACCACCAAACATACCACTATTTACACTCGCACAACGACAACAACACCACTACCATTTACACCACCAAATATACTACTATTTACACTCGCACAACCACTACCAACACCACTTCCATTTACACCACCAAACATACTACTATTTACACTCGCACAACCACTACCAACACCACTACCATTTACACCACCAAACATACTACTATTTACACTCGCACAACCACTACCAACACCACTACCATTTACACCACCAAACATACTACTATTTACACTCGCACAACCACTACCAACACTACTACCATTTACACCACCAAACATACCACTATTTACACTCGCACAACCACTACCAACACCATTTCCATTTAGACCACCAAACATACCACTATTTACACTCGCACAACCACTACCAACACCACTTCCATTTACACCACCAAACATACTACTATTTACACTCGCACAACCACTACCAACACCACTACCATTTACACCACCAAACATACCACTATTTACACTCGCACAACCACTACCAACACCACTTCCATTTACACCACCAAACATACTACTATTTACACTCGCACAACCACTACCAACACCACTACCATTTACACCACCAAACATACCACTATTTACACTCGCACAACGACAACAACACCACTTCCATTTACACCACCAAACATACTACTATTTACACTCGCACATCCACTACCAACACCACTACCATTTACACTCGTACAACCACTACCAACACCACTACCATTTACACCACCAAACATACTACTATTTACACTCGCACATCCACTACCAACACCACTACCATTTACACTCGTACAACCACTACCAACACCACTACCATTTACACCACCAAACATACTACTATTTACACTCGCACAACCACTACCAACACCACTACCATTTACACCACCAAACATACTACCATTTACACTCGTACAACCACTACCAACACCACTACCATTTACACCACCAAACATACTACTATTTACACTCGCACAACCACTACCAACACCACTACCATTTACCCCACCAAACATACTACTATTTACACTCGTACAACCACTACCAACACCACTACCATTTACACCACCAAACGTACTACCATTTACACTCGTACAGCCACTACCAACACCACTACCATTTACACCACCAAACATACCACTATTTACACTCGTACAACCACTAGCAACACCACTACCATTCACGCTACTGCTATAGTTACTACTACTACTATAGATACACCACCAACACCACTTCTATTAACACTGCCAGCAACACTACCAACACCACTGGCAACGCTACCATTGACACTATCGCACCATTGGCAACGCTAGAATTAACACTACCAACGCTAGAATTAACACTACCAACACTACCATTAACGCTAAGACTGCCATTAACGCCAAGACTACCATTAACACCAACACTATCATTAATAGTAACACCACCACCACTAGTAATACTACCATTAAATCTAACCATTACACCACTACCGTTAACACAACCAAAACCACATATACCAATACCATCAACACTACTAATTTTATCATTAAACACTAACAACAAAAAGGCCTACAACACTAACAACAAAAAGGCCTACAACACTAACAACAAAAAGGCTTACAACACTAACAAAAAAAAGGCCTACAACACTAACAACAAAAAGGCCTACAACACTAACAACAATAAGGCCTACAACACTAACAACAAAAAGGCCTACAACACTAACAACAAAAAGGCCTACAACACTAACAACAAAAAGGCCTACAACACTAACAACAAAAAGGCCTACAACACTAACAACAATAAGGCCTACAACACTAACAACAAAAAGGCCTTCAACACTAACAACAAAAGGCCTACAACACTAACAACAAAAAAGCCTACAACACTAACAACAAAAAGGCCTACAACACTAACAACAAAAAGGCCTACAGCACTAACAACAAAAAGGCCTACAACACTAACAACAAAAAGGCCTACAACACTAACAACAAAAAGGCCTACAACACTAACAACAAAAAAGCCTGCAACACTAACAACAAAAAGGCCTACAACACTAACAACAAAAAGGCCTACAGCACTAACAACAAAAAGGCCTACAACACTAACAACAAAAAGGCCTACAACACTAACAACAAAAAGGCCTACAACACTAACAACAAAAAGGCCTACAACACTAACAACAAAAAGGCCTACAACACTAACAACAAAAAGGCCTACAACACTAACAACAAAAAGGCCTACTGCACTAACAACAAAAAGGCCTACAATACTAACAAGACCAACATCACTACCAGCAACACTACCAATAACACGAATAGTACCACAAATAAGCCTCCACCAAATTCAACAGCCACAACACCCCGAACAAGATCACCAACTTTACTAACACTACCATTAACATTACTAATACCACAACGAAAACCAGCAACATTATCATTAACACTACCACCAACACTACCAACACTACTGAAATCCCTTACAAAACCTTTAAAACTACCACCAATAGCATTAACTATCAAATGACCGTCAACCCCATTAAAACTACCACCCATACCATTGACACTATCGATAATATCCCAGCACTACCACCAACATCACTAATACTACCATTAATATTGCTAGCACTACCATCAACCCCATTAAAACCGACCACCAACCCAATTAAAGCCCACCATCACACCAACACCATTAAAAACTACAAACCAACACCATTAAAAACTACAAACCAGTACCATTAAAAACCACCACCAACGACATTAAAAACTACCACCAACACCACTAATACTACCATTAATACTACTAGTACCACCACCAACACCACTAATACTACTAGTACCACCACCAACAGCGATAATGCTACCATTAATACTACTAGTACCACCACCAACACCACTAATACTACCATTAATACTACTAGCACTACCACCAACACCACTAATACTACCATTAATACTACTAGTACCACCACCAACACCACTAATACTACCATTAATACTACTAGTACTACCACCAACACCACTAATACTACCATTAATACTACTAGCACTACCACCAACACCACTAATACTACCATTAATACTACTAGCACTAACACCAACGCACTAATACTACCATTAATACTACTAGCACTACCACCAACACCACTAATACTACCATTAATACTACTAGCACTAGCACCAACACCACTAATACTACCATTAATACTACTAGCACTAACACCAACGCACTAATACTACCATTAATACTACTAGCACTAGCACCAACACCACTAATACTACCATTAATACTACTAGCACTACCACCAACACCACTAATACTACCATTAATACTACTAGCACTAACACCAACGCACTAATACTACCATTAATACTACTAGCACTACCACCAACACCACTAATACTACCATTAATACTACTAGCACTAGCACCAACACCACTAATACTACCATTAATACTACTAGTACCACCACCAACACCACTAATACTGCCATTAATACTACTAGCACTACCACCAACACCACTAATACTACCATTAATACTACTAATACCACCACCAACACCACTAATACTACCATTAATACTACTAGTACCACCACCAACACCACTAATACTACCATTAATACTACTAGTACCACCACCAACACCACTAATACTGCCATTAATACTACTAGCACTACCACCAACACCACTAATACTACCATTAATACTACTAATACCACCACCAACACCACTAATACTACCATTAATACTACTAGCACTACCACCAACACCACTAATACTACCATTAATACTACTAATACCACCACCAACACCACTAATACTACCATTAATACTACTAGCACTACCACCAACACCACTAATACTACCATTAATACTACTAATACCACCACCAACACCACTAATACTACCATTAATACTACTAGCACTACCACCAACACCACTAATACTACCATTAATACTACTAGTACCACCACCAACACCACTAATACTACCATTAATACTACTAATACCACCACCAACACCACTAATACTACCATTAATACTACTAGCACTACCACCAACACCACTAATACTACCATTAATACTACTAGTACCACCACCAACACCACTAATACTACCATTAATACTACTAGCACTACCACCAACACCACTAATACTACCATTAATACTACTAATACCACCACCAACACCACTAATACTACCATTAATACTACTAGCACTAGCACCAACACCACTAATACTACCATTAATACTACTAGCACTACCACCAACACCACTAATACTACCATTAATACTACTAGTACCACCACCAACACCACTAATACTACCATTAATACTACTAGCACTACCACCAACACCACTAATACTACCATTAATACTACTAATACCACCACCAACACCACTAATACTACCATTAATACTACTAGCACTACCACCAACACCACTAATACTACCATTAATACTACTAGTACCACCACCAACACCACTAATACTACCATTAATACTACTAGTACCACCACCAACACCACTAATACTACCATTAATACTACTAATACCACCACCAACACCACTAATACTACCATTAATACTACTAGCACTACCACCAACACCACTAATACTACCATTAATACTACTAGTACCACCACCAACACCACTAATACTACCATTAATACTACTAGTACCACCACCAACACCACTAATACTACCATTAATACTACTAATACCACCACCAACACCACTAATACTACCATTAATACTACTAGTACCACCACCAACACCACTAATACTACCATTAATACTACTAGCACTACCACCAACACCACTAATACTACCATTAATACTACTAATACCACCACCAACACCACTAATACTACCATTAATACTACTAGCACTACCACCAACACCACTAATACTACCATTAATACTACTAGTACCACCACCAACACCACTAATACTACCATTAATACTACTAGCACTACCACCAACACCACTAATACTACCATTAATACTACTAGTACTACCACCAACACCACTAATACTACCATTAATACTACTAATACCACCACCAACACCACTAATACTACCATTAATACTACTAGCACTAGCACCAACACCACTAATACTACCATTAATACTACTAGCACTACCACCAACACCACTAATACTACCATTAATACTACTAGCACTACCACCAACACCACTAATACTACCATTAATACTACTAATACCACCACCAACACCACTAATACTACCATTAATACTACTAGTACTACCACCAACACCACTAATACTACCATTAATACTACTAGCACTACCACCAACACCACTAATACTACCATTAATACTACTAGCACTAACACCAACGCACTAATACTACCATTAATACTACTAGCACTACCACCAACACCACTAATACTACCATTAATACTACTAGCACTAACACCAACGCACTAATACTACCATTAATACTACTAGCACTAGCACCAACACCACTGATACTACCATTAATACTACTAGCACTAGCACCAACACCACTAATACTACCATTAATACTACTAGCACTAGCACCACTAATACTACCATTAATACTACTAGCACTACCACTAACACCACCAACACCACCCCTGTACCACCACACACCAGCACTAACCTCAATGCTATTGCTACATGAAACAATATAAACAAAGTTAGGAGTTCACACGTGTGAGCATACACATAAACACTCACACATAAACACTCACACATATACACGACTACACATATACCCGACTACACATACATATATACAGACAATCAACTTCATAAATACAGACTAAAATATAACACACACATATAAATGTACACACATATGCCCCCCCACACACACACACACGCACCCACACACACATATATATATATATATATATATATATATATATTTATCCTTATCGAGCCCTCTTTGGATTTTAGTCTTCAAATTCATTATTACTATATATATATATATATATATATATATACACACCTCGAAAGGTCGGAAAATACACAAACATCGGCGTCTCCCACACTCTCTCCATCCATATATAATATAATATAATATAATATAATATAATTGTTTCTACTTTGGGCACAAGGCCAGCAATTAACCAGTGTATTACTGGTAGTTTATTTTATCGACCCCATAAGGATGAAAGGCAAAGTTAATATAATATAATATAATATATATATATATATATACCAAACACCTTTGTCGACCTTACTATATATATATATATATATATATTGCAAACTTGACTGTCACCACACATTATGAACCTGAAGATTGCGAAAGCATGAAATTACTTGTTCAATTAACACTTAACATTTAATATTCTACCATACTATTTCATTCTAATACCATTATAAATTTTAAAGGATTGTAAATAAAACGAGTAAAATCAGAAAAAGTTGGAATTCCTTTTATTAATATAATCATACACATCCGCGTATATTTCTCTCTCTCTCTCTCTCTCTCTCTCTCTCTCTCTCTCTGTATATATATATATATATATATATATATATATATATATATATATATATATATATATATAAAGATGTAGTGAATTCGAAGAATATATATTTACAACGTGTATATGTGTCTTTATTTATATATATATATATATATATATATATATATATATATATATATATATACAGACACATATACACATTCTAAATATATATTCTTCGAAGTCACTACCCTCCTTTTCATCGCAGAATCTAACTTATACTGTGTTTCTTACATCTACCACTTTTCTTTCCTTCTGTGTATATACATATTTACCACGCACACTTATATATATATATATATATATATATATATATGTGTGTATATATATATACATACATACACATGTATTGAGGATTAATAAATGTACTAAAACTTTATCTTTATATATATACATATATACACACACACATAACAGATACTCGTATATATATATATATATATATATATATATATATATATATATATATATATATATATATATATATAAACACACACCAGATACTCATATATATATATATATATATATATATATATATATATATATATATATATATATGTATATATATATTCATGCATGTATTTAAGGTTATTAAATGAAATAAAACTTAATCTAATCTTTATATATATATATAAATATATATATATATGTGTGTATATATATATATATATATATATATATAAACATACACACGTGCACACAGAAACACAAATATATATATATATATATATATATATACACATATACACACAAATACAAATATATACAGAAACACACACACAAACACACATACATATAGGCACACATGGTCACACATACAGGCCCACACATACAAACACACAGACACATTAACACTCATATTTGCATGCAACAAGCATCAAGCATCCGCAACAAGCGCTTCTCGCATCTATTCAGTCTCTCTCTCTCTCTCTCTCTCACTCTCTCTCACTCACTCTGTCTCACTCTCTCTCGTTTTCTATCACTCTTTCAGTCTCTCTATCTCACTCTGTGTCTCCCAGCCACAAGTCTGCTATTCTATAGTGTACTGTACTGTTCTGCTCTGCTCCGTCGTTCTTGTTCGGTGCTATATTCTATACTGTATATTCTGTAATTCTGTCTCTCTCTATATATATTCCATAATTCTCTATATTCTCAGTATTCTTTCTTCCTCCTTTTCTTCTTCTTCTTCTTCTTCTTCTTCTTCTTCTTCTTCTTCTTCTTCTCCATCATTTATTTATTTCTTCTTCTTTATCGTCTTCATAGATAAACATACACAAACATCTTTCGTGTGTGTTTCTGGATTTTCTCAAAGCACCGTTTCCAAACAAGCAGCAACAAGCACACAACTACAAAACAACCACAACCACCACTACTACCACCAACTGCTACACCTTTACGTTTTACTTTTCCCTTCTTCTCCTACTCTTTCCGCTCATATACTCACCCCCTGCCCCACCCCCCTTTTCTGAAGCATCCTCAGCCTCCTCATCCTTCCGTTGCTACCACATGACAGTCACATGACCTATCTACTTTAGAGTTCGGTTCTATTTAACGGTTTGTAAGAAAAAGTTTTCACGGCTAAGCTTAAAACTAAGTGATCACGATGATGGGTTTGTTAAAAGTTGGACAATTTGTAATATTCCTGGCGTTGACTCAAATCAACATATTTTCGGGTGAGTTAAATAATATTATTATTGTGAAAAAAAAAAAAAATTAATAAATATTTAAAATTTTTTTCGGAATTTTTTTTCTATTTTTTATTAAATATAAATTTTTTTTTTTTTTTTTTTTTTTTTTTAAACTTTTCCCTCAAAATAATTCAGTTTTGATTCAATTTAAAATTTTCCTCGGCATATTTTCATTTTTTTCGTCCCAATATATATAAAATAAATTATATCTTTGTAAAAGGTCCTTTAAATTAATTTAGTATTTACTTTTTTTTTCTTGTTAAATTCAATTGTAACTCCTTCGATTGTTGGCAGAATCGTTAGGGCGCCAGAGTTATGGCCTTTTATTAAGGTTCTGAGTTCAAATCTTGTCGAAGTCAACTTTGCCTTTTATTCCTCAATGGTTGGGTGGGTGTTGGTTGGTCGATAAATAAAGCAGTCAAATACCAGGGTAGATATAATCTACTCTCCTCCCGTCCCCCACCCAGTACAAACTGCTAGCATTGTGCTTTAGTTAGAAAACAATAATTTTTTTTATTCATATTTTAATTTTTGCTGAGTTTTAGTTTATTATTTTTTTATGTGAAACTTTTTTTCTTAGAATTTAGAAGAGTGGAGGGGTGGAGGTTAGCCTGGGGTGGGGACTAGCCTGGGGTGGGGGCTAGCCTAAGACGAAAATAATTATAAGCTTTTGTGTGTGTGTTTTGTTAGGGAGTAACACTAAATAAACAAAAATAAACAAATTTTAAAATAAGAAAAGTTATCAGCAAGTATGAACGGATAAGGAAAAAGGTACTCCCGTCCTTCACCAACCCCCCGATAATAATAAGAATAATTAATGATTTCTGATTTAGGCCAAAGGCCAGCAATTTACGGAAGATGCGTTGATCAAATCGACCCAGTATTTTACTGGTACTATATTAATAAAGTACTGCATTGGATATAATCGACTTTAATGATAATACATGTTTCTGATTTAGGCACAAGGTCAACGATTTTGGGGGGACGGGAAAGTCAATTAAATCGACACCAGTGCATTACTGGTACTGTATTTTATCGAGCCCCCTAAGGATGAAAGGCAAAGCTAACCTTGGCGGAATAATAAAAATAATGGGTTATGATTTAAGACAAGGACAACAAGTTTGGTGGGGAGGGGAAGTGAATTAAGTCGACCTCACTGCATTACTGGTACTGTATTTTATCAACCCCCTAAGGATGAAAGGCAGAGCAAATCTCCGCCTAATAACAATAATTAAAAATAATAATAATAATAATAATGATTTCTACTATGGGCACAAGGCCAGCAGTAATAATAATAGATTAATTACATTTTTATTTTTAATAAACGTAACATAATACCGTACTCCAGCTCGGACGTAGACAAATCACTGACATCAGTACAAAATTAAATAATTTATCAAAGATTTAGTTTCTTGTTTTTGTGCTTCGTGTGTCGTGTTTTTTATTTTTTATTTTCATAATATCATTATGATTCTGAGTTCAAATCCCGCCGAGGTTAACTTTGCCTTTCATCCTTAATGGGTCGATAAAATAAAGTACCAGTAATGCACTGGTGTCGATTTAATCGACTTTAACCTCCCCTAAATTGCGGGGCTTGTGCTTAAATCACAAACCATTATTAATAAAAGAAATCATTATTGTCATTATTATTATTCGTTCAAATCTCACCTCTAGAAAATAACTATAGTCCTGAGAAAATAAAGTCCCTATACATTATTAGGGGCGCATTAAATCGATTTTGCTTTGCCTCCCTCAACATTGCTGCCCCGGGGATTAAGTAAGAAACGCACTAGTTTAATACGGAGGTCGATTTAATCGACAAACACAATTCCCCCCCCCCCTCTAAAACTGCTGGCCATGTACCCCAACCTCATTATTATTATTATTATTATTATTATTATTATTATTAAGGGCAGTGGATTGGCAGTATCGGTAGAGGGTAAGACGCCATGCTTTGCAGCATAGAGTGACGGCCCTTTATGATCTGAGTTCAAATCCCGCCGAGGTTAACTACGCCTTTCATCCTTACGGGGGTCGATAAAATAAAGTACCAGTAATGCACTGTTATAATTGCTGGCCTTGTGCCAAAAGTAGAATCAATTATTATTGTTATTATTATACCAGTCACACACTGGTGTCGATTTAATTGACATCCCCTCCCCCAAATTGCTGGCCTTGTGCCTAAATCAGAAACCATTATCATTATTATAGTTACCTTTGTTGCTCTTACCTGTAATTTACTTTTAATACAGTTTTTCACTTATAT
>OZ024756.1:32445711-32497433 GCA_964016885.1 Eledone cirrhosa
TTAATATTTTTATTTTCATATACCTGTATGTAAACTCCCCATTTGTATTTGTCCCCTTCTTTTGTGCCCTGGTGGCAAGTTATCTATCTAGCCATCTAGCCATCTATCTATCTAGTTATTTATCTCTCTCTCTCTATCTATCTATCTATCTAGTCTCTTTCCTCTCTTCTATATTACTCGGTATTTTACTTTGGTTTTCGTCTTTCTTTCTCTCAATTACTCTGAAGCTCTATCTCTCAATATACACATACATAGATCCGCACATACTTCTTTCTCTTGCTACCATTCTATCTACTCTCTCACACACACACACACACATATACACATACACACACATACATACACACACACACATACACACACACGCGCGCGATCTAACTTCAACTCACTTAAGCTATTTTCGCTCACACACATATATACTCACACACATACACCACACATCTCTACAACCGGTGCGCACCATCTCAATGCTATTTCTATTCCTCTCTGACACACCCACACACATACACACACACAGACACACACACACAGACACACACACAAGCCCGCATCGTTTCTACCTCTCCTCTTCTTTCTCTTAATGTTTCATTAATTACGGTCTGAGTTCAAATCCCGCCAAGGTTAACTTTGCTTTTCATCCTTACGGGGTCGATAAAATAAAGGACCAGTCATACAGTGGGGGTAATTGCTGGCCTTGTGCCAACAGTAGAAACAATTATTATATCCTTTCTTTTCCTTTTTATTACAACTATCGATCTAACTAACCAGTTATCTAACACTCCCGCTAAACAAAAATCCAAATTTCCCAACAACCAACCTCCACCCCCCCCCTCATACAACTACACCCCCCATCCATTTCCCCCACCCACAGACTAATCAAATAACCAGTCAAATGCCCATCACGCACACAAGCTAGCCGGCCAGCCAGCCGCCCTCACTTTCTCTGTTGGTAATCCGATCTACTGTCGTCGCGTCCCCAATCATTATCTCTCCACCCCTGTTTCATATTCCCCTCTCAATCAATGCCACCCCACTCCGGTTTCATATTTCCCCACTCAAACCCTTTCTTAAGTCAGTGTACACTTTTGTCTGTGGGATTTCCGTCGGTTCCGACGAAGAGTGTTCCAGTCGTTGGAATAACGGAACCTACAGCAGCTCGTGAAATTGACGTGCAAGTGGGTGAGCATTCCATAGACACATGTACCCTTTACAAACAAGGGTCTGCTGGAGAGTTTATAGGCTGATCAAGATACTCTCATGGAATGACGAAATGAGGTATATTTTTCAACATAGTCTCTGGAAGGAAACAATGCAGTTATTAATAAGAGTTGAAATTAATGCATGCAAGATTTCACAGCTCTAGCATCAATCTTTCATAATGAGCCTATAACGGTTTCAGCCGACCCTCGTAGTTTCTAAGAAGATTCAGTGTTACCTAGTGTATGACTAGGTTAACCCTGTCAATTACTGGTACAGTTGTATCGGTTATAGTGTAAGTTGCTGAGATTCAGCCAGGTACACTGTATAACAATGCAGTGCCCTACCCCATCATGTGAAGTACAGGTATGTCAAGAGTTCACTTGTCTCAGTTAACTGGAACAACGTGAAATAAAGTGTCTTGTTCAAGGATAAAAGCGATGTCCGTTTCTGGAATCAAACCCATGTCCTTACCATCGGAAGTCCAGCACCATAACCACTATTCCACAAACCTTCCCTGACGAGGATCGGGTAAAAGGTTCATAGGCTGATGATTATGAAAGAGTGATGCTAGAGCTGTGCATTAATTTCAAATCTTATCAATAACTACATAGTTTCTCTTCGGGAAATGTGTTGAAAAAATAAAACTCATTTTGTCATTCCATGAGAGTATCTTAGTCAGCCTATGAAATCATCAGCCGACCCTTGTATTACCACCGAAGAGGTCCAACGAGCCATTGATTACAGAGTCGGACTAGATCGATACATATCGAACCTTGAACTGATCAATAGCGAAAGGCGCTTCACCAACCAATAAACGTAGTGAAGGAGTAACCACTCGTCCGTGTTTTATTTTATTTTACTACACTCTGTTTAGTTCTACACCTCGATACCGACGTTAACTTAAACATCGAGTGCTCACTCGGGTGAACCTACAGTAACTCCGCGTTACATTCCCTGACTATATATATATATATATATATATATATATATATAAAGGATTCGGGACCCCGACGACTGAGACCCTGCTGTTTCAACAGCTAGAACCGAATTTATATATATATAATGTTAAGGCTACATAGTGTATTGTTACTTCTGGAGTTTCGCCTGCTTATACCAGGGTCATTCGACAAGGCCCCTTGTGCTAACGAGGCAAAACTCTCGCCTGACAGCACCCACTATTTGGCATTAAAAATAAAAAGGAATATTAAACCCCCATTTGATCATTCCATGAGAGTATCTTGGTCAACTTATGAACATTTCAGCCGACCCTATGTATATCATTATAAACATTTCTCGTATCACTTTACGTTGCCAAACCTACCACTAAATTCTTCATTTTATTTATACTTATCATATCTTCTTCATATTCTCTGCTATATTTTTCTCTCCTTTTGTCTCTTATTTTTCTTTCTTTCTCCTCATTTTTTCTTTTTCAATTTCTTTCTATATATCGCTGCATACTTTTTACATCTTATCTCATACTTTCATAATATTTCGCACGCTTTATATATTTTTCACGAATCTATATGTATATACGCATGAATGTATGTGTGTTTACGGTTTGTGTATTCTTCACGTAACTATATATATGATATATATGTGTGAGTGTGTATGTATGCGTGTGTGTGTGTATATATATATATACCCACACATTTTAATAGCTACTTTTCTCTCAGCCGTTAACATACAAATATTTATTTATATATATATAAGTATGTATACGTACATACATATATGTATACAGACGTACAGTAGTATGTATATACATACATGCACACATATATATATATATATATGTACGTATGGGTTTACCGAACATTTATTATAATCTTCGGTTTGTTTGTAAACAAACAGCCCGAATTAAGCCGTAAAGTGTTCGGCAACGATCGTTGCCCTTTTGTTCAACACTGACAAAGGAACGATGAACTAGTTTCTAGCTTGTTAGCTGTCATCAGCACCGTATACCGTCCTGTCAATCGATCGAACATTTGAAAGTATATACTTTCCTTATGCATATTAACGGCTGAGCAGCCTAATTTGCATATCGAGTGAGTTAGTCGGCCGGGCGTACCGAAAACGATAAATGGAAAACATGAAATTTCATTTCTCACTCTTAGTACAGCTGATACTTGAATATAAGTATGTATACGTACATACACATATGTATACAGACGTACAGTAGTATGTATATACATACATACATGCACATACACACATATATATATATATATGTATGGGTTTACCGATCATTTATTATAATGTGTATATATATATATATATATATATATATATATATACACATATATTATGTCAGGTCACTCTTGAGTGCTACTGGTAACATGTAAACCAGTACAACCCGTCGCATGGTCGGGTCGTCGGCAACTAAACTGGCAACCCCACCAAGTTTACTTGGTGAGGAGGGTGTTTTCGGACACCCAGCAGGACAAAAAACAAAACCTAACAAAGGGAGGAAGAACTCATAAAAGTCAACGGCCCTCCAAAAATGTGGAAATATGTATATACACATGTACATATGTATGTGTATGTATATGCCTGGGGTGTCAGGGAGGGGCATGTACCTCTGTAGGGAGGGATAGCTATGCTCTTCTCAGGACAGCTCGTCCTGCATTGGGTCCCACCTGACACTCAGCTCCCACCTGTGCCCCCCCCCCCATAGCTGTAGCATGCGACAGCGGCCACACCCCGGTAAACCGCCTTGGCTGGCGGGCCGAACCAGTTTGAGAGTAGCCGGACGGGTCTGAAACCCCCCAGTAAGTTAGATAGGGGGTGCCTGCCCCTGCATGCGAAGACTGGACCCGGCGGAGTGAGTGAAGGAGCACAACTTCGTCCCAACCGTCACAAAGGTGGCAACAGCAAGCGGTGTGGAGCGCTAGGGCACTACAGACATCGTGGCCATCCACTGCAGCCAAGGAAGTCCCTGGTCGTGACGGTCCTCCGTACCACCGGATTCTGGCTTCTGCGGCCGAGGGAGTGGGACCGTCACTGTGCACTGACCCTCCCACTATAAACCTTTCCCGCACAGGTTTCTTCTTTAGCGTGCACTCCTAAAGCCCTGCGGCGATGGGCGAGAGGTGTAGGTAACCTTTGTGGATTGCCGGTCTGACTCCGGTCTCTTCCCCTGCCTCCACTGTCCCCGGACCTGCAAGTCAAGGATCGGCCTCGACAGCCACCTTCGTGCCCACGGCAGACGGAGACAACAATAAAGAAGATGTCATCATCGTTTATGATGGACAACCAAGAAAGAAAGAAAGACACATACATACATTTCAACGATTCGGTCGGACTACGACTGATGGAATGCGTATCTTCTGGTCTGTCTGTCTCTCTCTCACGCTCTCTCTCTTCATTCTCCACCTCTCTCTTCATTAGTCTTCTTTTCCATTCCCATTTAATTGATCGATGCGGATTGTATACCTGTCGATCTATAGGTATTTCCACCTGTATTACTACACCCTTTCTTTATTCACCGTCTTCTCGCCTTACTTCGTTTCTCTCTCTATAATATATACACAGACATTTCTGTGCGGGGAGTGTTTCAGTTGTTTGAATTGCGTAGGCGTCTGAACATTTCAAATACGTGTATTTTGAACGTAATTCACGTGATATTACGAGTGTCAAGGCTAGCTCCTTAAATTACAGGTGTGACTTCTTTTTGCCAGCTGATTGGACTGGAACATCGGGGAAATAAAGCATCGTACTGAAGGAGTCAAACTCATGACTTTATGTTCGTAAGCTGAACCCATTAGCCCCTATAAATGTTGCAGGAACAGCTGGTAACATGGTACATACAGTAAACTATGGTACATTCAGTAAACTATCATTTTGGGGACGAACCCTTCAGCAGAGACAAAATAAAATTTCTCAACTGAAAAGGTTCGTGAAATTCATGATTTTTCTTGAAGAAAAGAATCTTTCTCGAGACACCATCTACCATTCACATCTTACAAACTCCAGAGAATGCCCTAAGGAAATTTGATTATATATACATATATATATATAAGAGAGAGTGAGAGAGAGTTTAAATGTTACTATTAAGACTAGTAAGTACACTACACATAAGAAAGGTGGAGCGTAGATATGTGATCTAATGCTCGACATTTCAGCTTAAACTGATTCGGTATCAAAAATCGAAGCTCAAATATATAGCCTAGTACTAAGAAATATGTTCAAGGAAAATTGAGCCAGGCACAGCACGATATGTGGACAGCATAGACTTAAAAACGACATAACACGCCGTTCGTTCACTACCCTGAATGATGTGCCAATCTCTAGGACAGATGACCAAGCATACGCGTCATTGCTTTCTTTTGTCCGAATATAAACATCAAAGTTCAAGTTTTTGAATTTTGAATTTTCGACTCTTTGCTTAGATTCCTCCAACACCTACTCTAATATGGATGCTTAAGGGCGCTGCACTCTCTACACCCTTACTGAATAATATGTTTTGGGGCATTCCTTCTGACTCTCTACTGGTAAGCTCGCTGAGTTCTAATCTTTTCGTTTTTCATTAAAAAGGAACCAGTATGATATTGGGGTCACATTCCTCTATACTTTCCTCTTAGATTCTCTCTCTCCCTCAGCTCCGAACTGGCGAAGGGATGGGCTTCAGCAAATTTAAAATGCGTAAGACACGGAAATATCCATCGGTCTACCTGTCGGCCGGTCTACCTGTCGGCTGGTCTACCTGTCGACCGGTCTACCTGTCGGCTGGTCTACCTGTCGGCTGGTCTACCTGTCGGCCGGTCTACCTGTCGGCCGGTCTACCTGTCGGCCGGTCTACCTGTCGGCCGGTCTATCTGTCGGCCGGTCTATCTGTCGGATGGACTACCTGTCGGCTGGTCTACCTGTCGACTGGTCTACCTGTCGACTGGTCTACCTGTCGGCTGGTCTACCTGTCGGCTGGTCTACCTGTCGGCCGGTCTACCTGTCGGCCGGTCTACCTGTCGGCCGGTCTACCTGTCGGCCGGTCTATTTGTCGGCCGGTCTACCTGTCGGCCGGTCTACCTGTCTGCCGGTCTACCCGTCAGCCGGTCTACCTGTCGGCCGGTCTACCTGTCGGCCGCTCAACCTATCAGCCTGTCTCTCTGTATCGCTCCATCTATCTATCCCTTTGTATTTGTCCCCTTCTTTTGTGCCCCTGTGGCTAATAAAGAAACATATCTATCTATCTATCTATCTATCTATCTATCTATCTATCTATCTATCTATCTATCTATCTATCTATCTGTGTACCTGTCACACTATCTATCACCCTATCTGTAATATTCAACGCAGGCATTATTTCATATAGATTTATTCTTTAATTTTCTTACTTTATTCCGTTTTCTATCTCCAAGTGTATCATTAAAAGTTTACAGTAAATTCTGGCATTCCTATACTCTCTCTCTCTCTCTCTCTCTCTCTCTCTCTCTCTCTCTCTCTCTCTCTCTCTCTCTCTCTCTCTCTCTTCTCTCACCCTCTCTCTCTTTCTCCCTCTCTCTCTCTTTCTCTCTCTTTCTCTTTCTCTCCCCCTCTCTCTCAGATCTAATAAACGATCTCACTTTTCAAAATTTTATTATTCATTACTCATTTATTTTAATACGATTTCCTTCGTTTTTGATATCCCCTAGCTCATTCATTACACATACACACACACAAAGATATATATGCATATATAGTGTGTATATATATATATATGTATGCATATATTGTGTGTCTATATATTGTGTGTATATATATATATATATATATATGCATATATTGTGTGTGTATATATATTATATATATATATATATATATATGCATATATTGTGTGTGTATATATTGTATGTATATATATATATATATATATATATATGCCTATATTGTGTGTGTATATATATTGTATGTATATATATATATATATGCAAATAGTGTGTGTGTGTGTATATATATTACATGTATATATATATATATATATATGCATATACTGTGTGTATGAGTATATATATGCATATATATATATATATATATATATATATATATATATATAACGAAGGAAATGTGGTAAGGAACCAGATGGACCATAACGCACCAAAGTACTCAATACTTAGGGTAGAAGAGTGGGTAATAGGAACAAGTAGGAGCCCGACGGCTGAGCTCAAGCCGTTTCGACGGCTAATTCTGGACTACCTATATATATATATATATATATATAATATAAGTCCCACAAACTGTAGAGTGCTTCTTATCCGATATCTGCATTGCTTTATTGTACTACAATAAAACTCACCTCCTACATTATATATATATATATATATATATATATATATATATATATATATATATATATTATACATCTACTACATTTAATGATGTTTTTGTTGTTGCAGTTGTTATTTTTTTATTATTATTTTTGGTGGTACTCTTGCTGTTTTTTTTCCTACTCCACTTTGCAGAAAATCAGGTTATTGCTGTTGTTGTTGTTGTTGTTACTGCTGCTACTGTTGTTGTTAGTGTTGTTGCTGTTATTATTGCTACTGTAGTTGTTGTTACTGTTGTTATTGTTGTTGCTGTTATTGGTGTTATTGTTGTTACTGTTGTTGTTGTTACTGTTGTTGTTGTTACTGTTGTTGCTGTTATTGTTGTTATTGTTGTTACTGTTGTTGTTGTTACTGTTGTTGTTGTTATTGTTGTTGCTGTTATTGTTGTTATTATTGCTACTGTTGTTGTTGTTACTGTTGTTGTTAGTGTTGTTGGTGTTATTGTTGTTATTGTTGTTGCTGTTATTGTTGTTATTATTGCTACTGTTGTTGTTGTTAATGTTTTTGTTATTGTTGTTGCTGTTTTTGTTGTTATTATTTATTATTGTTACTCTTATTGTTGCTACTGATGTTGTTGTTATTGCTGCTGCTGTTGTTGTTGTTGCTGCTACTGTTGTTGTTATTGCTGCTGTTGCTGTTGTTGTTATTGCTGCTACTGCTGTTGTTGTTGCTGCTACTGTTGTTGTTGTTATTGCTGCTACTGTTGTTGTTGTTATTGCGGCTACTGCTGTTGTTGTTATTGCTGCTACTGTTGTTGTTGTTATTGCTGCTGTTGTTGTTATTGCTGCTTCTGCTGTTGTTGTTATTGCTGCTACTGCTGTTGTTGTTATTGCTGCTGTTGTTGTTATTGCTGCTGTTGTTGTTATTGCTGCTACTGCTGTTGCTGTTATTACTGCTATTGCTGTTGTTGTTATTGCTGCTGTTGTTGTTATTGCTGCTATTGCTGTTGTTGTTATTGCTGCTACTGCTGTTGTTGTTATTGCTGTTGCTGTTGTTGTCATTGCTGCTGCTGCTGTTGTTATTGCTGCTACTGCTGTTGTTGTTATTGCTGCTACTGCTGTTGTTGTTATTGCTGCTGCTGTTGTTGTTATTGCTGCTGCTGCTGTTGTTGTTATTGCTGCTACTGTTGTTGCTGTTATTGCTGCTACTGCTGTTGTTGTTATTGCTGCTGCTCTTGTTGTTATTGCTGCTGCTGTTGTTGTTATTGCTGCTGCTGTTGTTGTTATTGCTGCTACTGCTGTTGTTGTTATTGCTGCTGCTCTTGTTATTGCTGCTACTGCTGTTGTTGTTATTGCTGCTGCTGTTGTTGTTATTGCTACTGCTGTTGTTGTTGCTTCAAATATCGGTGTATTAGCAATTCATCTGGTTGTTACTGTAGTTGTATTTGTTTAGATATAAATTATTTCCGAATAAGTTTTCTCACTTCAGAATTGAACTGCTATTTCTAGTATGTTAAGATACCATAGAGGGATTATATATCCTTGGTTGTATTTTTATAGATATCTTTCTTTATTTGCCACAGGCAATAGATAGAAGGATGGAAATAACTTTGTTTTTTTCTTTCTATAGCTCATTCCTTTCCCTCTTTTTGTCTTCTGTATTTCTGTCTCTCTCCTCTCACTCTTTCTCTCTTACTCTCTCTCTTTCTCTCTCTCTTTCTTTCTCACTCTCTCTCTCACACTCTCACTCTCTGTCTCTCTCTCACTCTCTCTCACTCTCTCTCACTCTCTGTCTCTCTTACTATCTATTTTACCTCTCTTCATTTCTCTCTCCCTATCATTATTTAGGCGGTGGATTGGCAGTATCGGTAGAGGGTCGGACACCATGCTTTGACGCATAGAGTTACGGCCCTTTCCATTCTGAGTTCAAATCCCGCCGAGGTCAACTTTGCCTTTCATCCTTACAGGGTCGATAAAATAAAGTACCAGTAATGTACTGGTTAATTGCTGGCCTTGTGCCAAAAGTGGATTGGCAGAATCGGTAGATCGTTGGACACCATGCTTTGTAGCATAGAGTTCTGACCCTTTAAATTCTGATTTCAAATCCCGCCACAGTTAACTTTACCTTTCATCCTTGCGTGGTAGATAAAATAAAGTACCAGTAATACAGTGGCTTTTGCTGGCATTGTGCCAAAAATAGAAACAATCATTTATTTCAACCATTCTCTCTTTCTCCCTCCTTGTCATTCTTTATCGCTCTCTCTCTCTCTCTCTCTCTCTCTCTCTCTCTCTCTCTCTCTCTCCCTCTCTCTCTCTCTCTCTCTCTTTTTCTCTATCTCACTCTCGCCGTCCCAGTTATCTCTATCACACACTCTCTCTCTCTTAACTATCTATAGCCTCACTCTCTAAACTTTATCTCTATCACTCTCTCTCTCTCTCCCAGTCACCATGTATCTCTCTCTCTCTCCACTCGCCGTCCCAGTTATCTCACTCTCACTCTCTCTCTCTCTATCTCTCCCTCAACAATCTATGCCAGCCTCACTCTCTAAACTTTATCTCTCTCACTCTCTCTCTCTCTCTCCCAGTCACCATGTATCTCTCTCTCTCCACTCGTCGTCCCAGTTATCTCACTCTCTCTCTCTCTCTATCTCTCCCTCAACAATCTATACCAGCCTCACTCTCTAAACTCTATCTCTCTCACTCTGTTTGTCCTCTTGTAAAATTCCATTTCATGCTTCAGTCTGTATTGTAGGAACTGCTAGTGTCTGTTGACTGTATCACTACCATACTACCACCACCATTCTATGACTTTTTGATCTATCGTTTTATAGCTGTCTCTATCTGACGTTCTATCTCCCCCTTTTCTTGTGCGCCCTTGTGGCACATAAAGAAATATGTCTATCTAACGTTCTATCTATCTATTTATATATTATTTTTTATATCTTGTTATTGTCTCCTCCTTATTGAGGACGCCTTTTTATGTAAACCCCCCCCCATTGTACTTGTCCCACTCTTTGATGCCCTGGTGGCAAATAAAAAGAAAGTTATCTATCTAATGTGAACGTTCTATCTATCTAATGTTCTAACGTTCTATCTATCTAATGTTCTATC
Source organism: Eledone cirrhosa (assembly GCA_964016885.1). NCBI lineage: Eukaryota > Metazoa > Mollusca > Cephalopoda > Octopoda > Eledonidae > Eledone > Eledone cirrhosa. Next base: position 32,456,264 of record OZ024756.1, read on the forward strand.
TATCTAACGTTCTATCTATCTAACGTTCTATCGATCTAACATTTTATCTATCTAATGTTCTATCTATCTAATGTTCTATCTATCTAATGTTCTATCTATCTAACGTTCTATCAACGTTCTATCTATCTAATGTTCAATCTATCTAATGTTCTATCTATCTAATGTTCTATCTATCTAACGTTCTATCTATCTAACGTTCTATCGATCTAAGCTTTTATCTATCTAATGTTCTACCTATCTAATGTTCTAACGTTCTATCTATCTAACGTTCTATCTATCTAACGTTCTATATATCTCTATCACTCTCTCTCTCTAGCAACCTGTCTATCGCTCTAGTTGTCTGTCTATCACTCTAGCTAACTGTCTATAGTTCTATCTAACTGTCTATCGCTCTATCTATCTGTCTGTCTATGGCACTATACTATCAACCAGTCTCTTGTTCAATATAACTATATATCTGGCATCTATCCATGTAAATGTGTGTACGTATATATCTATATGTATATAATATATATATAAGGGTGGGGTACACGTGTGTGCATGTATGTGTGTGCATGTATGTGTGTGTGCATGTATGTGTGTGTGCATGTATGTGTGTGTGTGTGTGTGTGTGTGTATATACGTATATACATCGATCGATCGATTTATCTGTATATGTGTCTACCTATCGCCCCCCCTCCTTCTCCACGGACTGTATGTATCTCTCTCTCAATCACTCTCTTACTGACATTGTCTATATTCCTCCCACCACACCTCAATGTAATTCGCAGTTTCACCACTCAACAATGCACGCTTGCAGGTGCACCGTATCAGAATCTGGCTAGAAGCGCTTCATAACTCTCACACATCGAATAGAATAGAGTTGCGTGATTCCTTCTGTATTTCTTCTCCATTCTTTCTTTCTTTCTCGCTCCCCACCTCTCTCTCTTTCTCTCCCTCTTTCTGACTCTTTCTCTCGCTCTCTCTCCCCATCTATCTTTCTGTGTGTCTCTCTCTCTGTCTCTCTTCTCCCCTCTCGTTCTCTCTCCCCCTATCTCTCTATATGTCGATATGCAAAGGACTTATGTGTATATGCGTACACATACATACTCATACACACGCACACAAACGTACACATACGCACACAGACAGTCATGTATATAGATATACTGACATACAATAGGGAATTATTAAATAACGTCTATGAATGTGTATGTGAGAGCGAGAGCGTACGTACATGTATGTTGTATGTAATGTATATGTATGTATGTATATATGTATGTGTATATATATATGTATATATATATATGTATATATATATATATATATATATAAATTTCTGTGTGCGTTTATAAACTGTTTATAAATATGGCATATTTCATGCACGTGTATATATATATATATATATATATATACATTCACATACACATATATACATACGCATATATAAACACATACATATGAGTTACGAGGCATCATCGAAATTTGGGGAATACATACACACAAGCACTCACATGGTAGAGAGATATCTAACCAACTGGTTTGTACCAGTTTTTGCCTCTTGCAGTAGCAGACTAAAAATTTTAAGGTATTGCCATTCAGGTGTCAAATAACCTAATGAAGCCTCAGTATGTGCGTACGTGCTTGTCAGTATCGGGTATAAACAGGATGGCAAAGGGTTGTGGAGGGAAGGGACTGTCTAGGAAGGGTGGGGATGCTGGTGTCTGTTCTGTAGTGTTGGCGGGAAAGGTAGTAGTGGCACGTGTAACTTAGGTCTTGCCCCTAGCTGTAGGGTGCCTGAAAGATGTGGAGGTATGCTTGTTAGTTGTCTTATTCTCTCTTTCTGTCTATTCATTTGTCCTTCAGCATTTCTTTCTCTTGTACTCCTGTCAATCTCTCCGTCTCTTTCTCTGTATATATATATATATATATATATATATATATATATATATTATATTATATTATATATATATATATATAAGTATTGAAGTTTCCGTTGAAAATTGAAAAAGTCAGAGGAATGAAGAGTGCTCTATGTAAGTTACAGAGCTAAATATTTAATGTATAATAAACAATACAGTATAATTACCGCATTACCAGAGGTTTCCCGAATAAGACGAATACAAGTCACGTCCGCATTCGTTCATCAGACTTGTATTCGTCTTATTCGGGAAACCTCTGGTAATGAGGTAATTATACTGTATTGTTTATTATACATTAAAAATTAATTATATATATATATGAAAAGAGTCAGGACCCCGAGGGCTGAGCTCCGGCCATTTCGACAGCTAGAGCTGAAGTCAGGGCAGATTGTATTCTGCTAGTTCAGATTTAGCTGTCGAAACGGCCGGAGCTCAGCCGTCGGGGTCCTGACTCTTTTCATATTACCCACTCTACTACCCTAAGTATCGAGTACTCTCGTGCCTCATGGTCCACCTGGTCCCTTAGCGCACTTCCTTCGTTATATATATATATATATATATATATATATATATATATACACCACTGTCCGTTTCCTCAATCTTAATATTTCTTCTTTAATTTCACATTCTCTTTTTTGATGAAGGAATAGTCTACGAAACGTTGAGATACTTTTCCTACTATATCAGACGTAAAACTAATATTTCTTTATGGTACTGTGTCGTTTGGTTTATTTTTGTTTGTCCACTGCATGCATATATATATATATATATATATATATATATATATATATATCGATATATATATATCTGTATATGGGTGACGAGGGCTGAAAGAGAAGAGTATTCAATACTGAAGTAGAGTTTGAATATTCATTTTATTAAGGCTAAATAATGAGTATTGTTACTTTGGAGTTTCACCTGTTTATCGCAATATCACCAGACAAAAATTATTGGCTGGTGAATCTGTGATAAACAGGGGGACAAGTCTAGAGTAACAAGACTCACTATTTATCCTATATATATATATCTATCTATCTAAGGCGGGTAAAATTCCCGAGATCCATAGACGAGTTCTCTCCAGCGGTCTCTGTCCCTCATTATCGCTGCCATGTCCTGCATCTCCAACAGACCAGTGTCTGTCCTTAGGGCATCAACATACGTTAACCTTGGTCTCCTCTTCTAGTGTGTCCATGTAGGGGCTCCCAATATATATATAAATGGAAAAGGATGAAACGAAATTTCATTTCTCACTCTTAGTACGGCTGATACCTTTTTCCATTTATCGTTTTCGGTACGCCCGGCCGACTAACTCACTCGATATGCAAATTAGGCTGCTCAGCCGTTAATATGCATAAGTAAATAATATACTTTCAAATGTTCAATCATCTGACAGGAAGGTATACGATGCTGACGATAGCTAATAAGCTTGAAACTAGTACATCGTTCCTGTGTCAGTGTTGAACAAAAGGGCGACGATGGTTGCCGAGCACTGTACGGCGTAATTCGGGCTGTTTGTTTACAAACAAACCGAACATTATAATAAATGTTCGGTAAACCCATACGTACTTATATATATATATGTGTGCATGTATGTATATATATACATACTACTGTACGTCTGTACACATATATGTATGTACGTATACATACTTATATATATATTTCTAATGTCCGTGTGCACAAAAATATTCTAACAGAGACACAAATATGAGTTTGTATATTCGTATATAATGTTTCATATTAGGTTTTCTATAAACATGGTTATTGTTGTGTGTGTGGGAGAGAGAGAAGCTAGACAGAGCGAAACTGATATATTTGTATAGGAGAATCTGAGAGGATGAGTTAACTAGTATTACACGCTCATGTATGCCAGATAGAAAATACACGTGCCCAGATGTATATATACGTGTGTCTATAATTACAAACATGTGTGTGACAGTATATATATATATATATGTTTGTGTGTTTATATATGTATATATATGTGAAACTAAAAACCATATCTTTTGTACTGCCTCTCTGTTTTTTTGTTCTCTGTTCATTTGTTCAACTATATATATATATATATATATATATATATATATATATATATATATATATATATATATATATATATATATATATGCATATATATTGATGAAGTATTCACAGCAATTAGTGCAACGGAGTGCACTATGAGATGTTTTTGTTTTTGTTTTAAAGCTTGCAATAAGAATTACTAATGTGATTACCAAACAACTGTGGAATCTAGAAGGTCATGTATGCAATTACAACGATCTGAAGCGCTTTGTATCACATACTGAGACAAAGACGCACAAAAAAATACACCCCTACACCAAGCTTTCTATCATTCTCTCTGAGATACACATAAACGTTGCTTCTTGTGTTAACGCCTAGATGTAGTACTAATATATACTATACACACACATTCATCTATATATATATAAATATGTGTGTGTATATATATATATATATAATTATAATTTTCATATATATATAATTTTCAATCATATTTTATTTGTTTGACCCGAATTACTTGGTCGTTTCTATGGCTGTACGGATAATGGTTTAACCATCGTCTCAGTGTGTTTGGCCTTTTAACTTATGTTGTAGCTCTAGTTCACTAGCTTCTATGGAGCGCTTGCCACACATCTCGGAAGATGTTTTTCGCTAATTTCCAATAGCCGAAATACGATTCTCGCTAATTTATATTTGTATATATATATATATATATATGGGAGATACACACACACACACACACACACACTCACACACAGAGACAGAGACAGAGACACAGACACAGACACACACACACACATACACACACACACATATTCAAACAGATATACGTATGTGTACTTGGATACGTGAGTGCGTATGTTTGAGATAGTTTGTAAATAATACCTGCATAACATCCAATTATATTCATAGCTTCATTTTTGTTGGCATATATGCAAGGAAGGGTATATGTATGTATGTATGTATATTTGTACATATGTTTATGCTTATGTACGTGTGCTTGGCTGTCCGTTTCTATCTCTCTATTATATATATATATATATCTATCTATATATATATATATAAATAGTGTTTTGGAAGCCTTAACAATTCAGATGGGTAAATCTCCAGGTAACAGAATCATGTGCTAATGAGAGAGAAATATAAGAGGAAGCGTAGAAAGAGACGTAGAGAACGTAAAGGAACGTATATATATATTATATATATATATGAGAGAGGGAGACAGCGTTGCTAGGACCGTAGAGAACATACATCATGAGAGTATTCAATAACGTATGGGAATATAAAGAAAATAGGACACCAAGCGTTTTCGGCTTGTATTCTGCAACGCTTTCCAATTGGTTATACCTTTCCCTCTGTCTCTCTCCTTATATCTATATATATATTTATATAACAAAATCAGAGGAAACGCATATATATTTAAACCTATGGATATAGGAGTGTAGCCCACCTTTAACGATGTGGCTCTATGAATGAATGAATTAATTAAATAATCATTAATCAGAGTTATATAAAATTATAAGTTTGAAGGACAGACATTTTAAACTTAGCTCCGCTTAACTGATTATTTATTTAGTTAATTTCTGGGGGCTAAGAAGAAAAATTAGGTAAATTTTATCTGTCTGTTGTTCAAACTTTTTTACAATTAAATTATTTAATCCGAACCTGATGATGTTTCCAAGGTCTTACGTCATAATCGCATGATTTAACGTGGCCATTGATATATGTATAGTGTTTTTTGTAACATTAAATATTTAAATGGAAATTTCTAGTCTGGCCTTCCGTTGTCTTAAATAAATATTTACCCCCGTTCCTATTCGACCCAAAGATTTAACATCTACGATGGATGACATGAATGACATAGGCTTTCTGTACTAATACATCATGGTTTGCTAACCGTTGACCAGTTCTACCGATTGGTAAACCACAGAACATAGATTATATGTATATATATATAATACAAAAAAGCAAGGAAGTTTCGTTTGCATATGAGGAATATTTATTGCGCGCGTTTCGCAGAGGTTTAGCTCAAAGTAACCGGTAGGAGATATGGACCCGACTCAAGTATCTGCTAGTCAGACTGGTGATGTGATAAAATATATATTTTTTATATCTAAACGAAACTTTCTCGTATTTTTCTATTTTATATACTCTGCCTGTGCATAGAGTGCTTGATTTGGTACCACACCAGTATTTCACTTTACTACCTACACTATATAATGTCTAGAGCGGGTAAAATTCCCGAGATCCATGGACAAGTTCTCTGCAGCGGTCTCTGTTCCTAATTATCGCTGTCATGTCCTGCATCCCAAAGAGACAAGTGCCTGTCCTTAGGACATCAACACAACTTAACCTCGGTCTTCCTCTTCCAGAGTGTCTATGCAGGGGCTCCTACAGGAGCATTGAGTGCAGTGTCAACTCTGAATGTCGATGAACATGTCCAGCTAACCTAAGTCTCCTCTGTGCCACTCTTGAGCTGACTTTTGGGAGGCTCCCGTACAGCTCTGAGTATACTGATTAATGTTTAGAGCCATCCTCAGCATTCTCGTGTAGCACCCATCCATCATCTTAGTGAGTTTCTTGGTCAGTGTCCAAGTCTCAGACCCGTACAGCAGCACAGACTCCACTACAGCAACGAAGAGACGGATCTTCAGCTCTTTACAAAGGTTCGACTCCCACACCGATCTCAAGTTGTGGCACGCTGCCTAGGCTTTGCTCTTCGTCTCGATCACAGCATCTTACGTGGTCCCAATCTTTGCTCCCAAATACACGTACATTTGGGTTTACAAATACGATGAAATTATATTCCACACTTTAGTAGAAAACATTATATTTTAAATATATTACTGAGATTCCTCTTTGTTGCAGCTCTAAGGTTAATCTCCATGTACATACGTGTGTGTGTGTGTGGGTGTGTGTGTGTGTGTGTGTGTGTGTGTGTGTGTATTCGTATAAGTGTTCTTGTGTGAATCTCTCAGTATTTATTAAGGTGTTGCAGTGAGTCTGTCTTGATTTCAGTAATATGAGTTATTTTCGTTAGTATGCCTACTGCAGTGTCATTTTTGGTACTGTTGTTGCTCTTGTTGGCATTGTGGATGTTTGTGGTGTTCTGCATCTTGTGCCTATTCTTGTTGCTGTTGATTTCGTGGATATATATATATATATATTATTATTATTATTATTACTGTTGCTGTTGCTTTCATATGTATGTGTGTGTATATATATATATATATATATATATATATATCATTACTGTTGCTGTTGTTTCCGTGTGTATGTATGTATGTATGTATGTATGTATGTATGTGTGTGTGTGTGTGTGTATGTTTATATATATATATATATATATATATATATTGTTTTCTGGGACACACCCAGATTGTGTGTTTCACTTCAAAAAAGGGAACATAAACTTAAAATCAAAGTATCAGTGTGTGTTTTATATTGTATGTGTTAGTTACTCCACCCGACAGGTGATGAGAACTTTGATGTAACACACCCAACAAACAGCAACCAACATAGCTACCTGTATTTCAATCGACAATGCTTTTAATAATAATACCACTGTTGCACCTGGCACGATAGGTAATCAACACAGGTGTATATCCTCCACACAATCCTAATAATCTACCCAACCATCATTACCATCAGCATGACCAATGCCACCACTGGCACCACCATCACCATTGCCATCACCTACAATGAGAACTCCAACTCGAACACTAGCACCTTCGTTGCCACCACCATCAACCTCTTAACTCCTAGAACAAATACCACTACATACCAATAACCAGACCAACACTATTCATTCAAATTCTACCACCACCACCACCACCACCACCACCACCACCACCACCGAAATCCTAATTGCATTCACCGACAATACGTCCCTATTCTACACCAACACGACCAACAACACCACCGCCACCAACAGCAACACCACTACCACCAACACCACACAACCATACCATTACTACATTCCCCAACACCACCCTATTCTACACCAACACGCCCAACAACACCACCGCCGCCATCAACAGCAACACCACTACCACCAACACCACACAACCATACCATTACTACATTCCCCAACATCACCCGGTTCTACCATTACACTAACAACAACAACACCACCATTAACACCACCATCAACAGCAAGATGAACAAGAACACCACCAACAACAACATCAATAGTAACACTGACACCACCAAGAATAACTTAAATAAAGAAAACAACCCAACGACCATCACCATCAGCTACATCGCTAAATTCAACAGCTCCACCTACACCAATGCACCTAACCACTAGCAGCAGTATTGCTATTGCACCCTACCACCACCACCACCACCACCACCATATGCTGCCATTACTGCTATGCCATAAACCACCCCATCCACTCACACACAAACCAACACCGCATTTACCATCAATTTCACAACATCTGTCACCTACTACGCAACTACGCAACTACGCATGCAATTTAAATACAGACACATATATATGCATAATATATATATATAATGTGCATATATGCATTATTATATATATATATGCATTATTATATATATATATGCACTATTATATATATATATATATATATATATATATATATATATATATATATATATAATGCATGTATCACTGCTCTAAGGTGATGTTAACCTTTTAGTAAGATATTTCAAAGAGGTATAGTTCAAACAGGTGTAAATCTTTGTTAGTGTAAGCAGTATCATAAAATAAATAGAGATATCCCACGCACAGTAGCGTGATAAACAGTGTCAATCAGTTGATATTAGACATGCAACGGGTGGAATATATCAGAATTCATGCAATAGGAAGTGAAGCTTCAAAATATCAAGTTATCTAAGTACAAAGCGGAAATGGTTTCTTTCTTTTTGTGAAGGTAATGTGGATCTGGTTGGAATGTTCGGGACTTGAAATGAACGCATTTTGGCTCCCTCAGAGAGACGGATAGAGATAGATATATCGACAGAGAAAAAGAGAGACACACATATACATAGATAGAGACAGGGCAACAGAGAAAGAAGAGAGAAAAAAAAGAAACAAATATATATATTTCTCTTTTCTCTGTCTCCTCTCTCTATCTTTCTCTCTCTGTTGTTCTGCTCTTTCTCTCTCTTTCTCCGTAACCCAACGGCTTATTTAAAAATATCCAATACTAACTTACCTAATAATATAATTAAAGTTATAACTCCACTATCCGGGAGCTTCCAACATTAATGGTTGCATTCTTTAAGGGTATGTCAATATTTATTTATAAATCTGATCTATATTATATTTTATCTTATGAAAGCACACCATAATTTAACTTGGTGTTCTTGAAATATGTATAATGAAATACATATGGTTTTATAAATATAGTTTCCATTTGTTAATATCGTATATATATATATATATATATATATATATATAAAGTTATCGAGGTATCGTTGAAGGCAATCCAATGTTTATACTTTGACTAAACCCTATTGTAAAGCCGGTCTGTGTTATTCTGCACTCATTTACTATATATATATATATATATATATATATATATATATATATATATATATATATATATATATATATATGTTAAAAGCAAAGCAAGGTTTCACATTAAGGTCTTTATTGATTCCAGACAGTTACAACCTTTTCACTGATGGGTGTCTCAGAATCCATGCAAATTCTATAGAGCCGACTCCAACTCATCAGTCCAATTAATTAAGCAAAACGAAAATCTTATATATATATATATATATTAGAGAGCGAGATTGGAGAAGAAAATTATCCGGGTACATAATTGGTCCTTCACTTATCTAAATTAGCTGAGAATATAAATCGAAATTAGCCTCAGCAGTATTTGAGCTGAAGGATCAGAGATCCTGAAAGAAAAGCGTGAACAATTCTGTGGAATGCTTTAGCTTTTATGCCAATTCCCTACCTTAGCTGCATCAAATATTTCCAACAGAGTTGACACCCACCCTTATATTAGCACGCAAGATTGACATTCCTTCTACTTCTATAGTTGTTGCTGTTGTTGGTAGTGTTGATATTATGATTCACACTAATGCAGTTTTCACAGGTTTCCTCTAACACTAATCTCATCTCATTCATCTTGGACGTTTAAATGATTAGCTGACCTGATTAATTTGTCACCATATTTACAGTGACAGAATGCGGAATCTGAACTACCAATGCTCCAACAAATCTTCCAATGATAGTCTTAAATGAAATATCTTTGACCATAGGTCTATTCGATCAGCATTGATCTTGGGTTAAACTACACCAACAGAGAAGAGACTGATGTTATGTGGGTGTTATTGTTGAGTAACACTTATTTTCTTTGTTGACCATAGGTCTGTTCAGCCAGCATTGATCTTAGGCTGAACTATACTGATAGAGACGAGACTGATATTATGTGGGTGTTATTTTCGAGTATCACTTCTGTCTGATATTGAAAAATAGTCAGGAATTTGTAGGAAGAGGAAAAGTCAATTATATCTACTCCAGTATGTAATTGGTACTTTATTTTATCGGGAAGAATAAAATGTGACTTCGGCGGGATTTGAATTCAGAACGTAGAAAGTCGTAATGAAATGAAGCAAATGTTTTGCTCGACCCTCCACCAATACTGGCAATGCAGTGAATTAATTTGTAAAGTAAAACTGAACACGTTAAGAGAGAGAGAGAGAGAGGTGTGGGAGTTCGATAAACTGTTAAGGATTAATATATTTATTAATACCAAAACATATAAGGCAACAGGAATACCCAAGGTGTAAGGCAAAATGCATCATATACATTAACCTTTTAGAACGGGGAACCACATTGTCGCATATTATGTAATATCGATATTGATATATATATATATATATATATATATATATATATATATATATATGGAGAGAGATACACGTTAATAAATAACAAGAGCTATATTTACTGATGACCAAACGCTTCTCTCTTTCTCTCCTGTTCTCTGTGTGTGTATATGCGTGTATATATATATATATATATATATATATATATATATATATATATATATATAAATATACACTTCTCTATCTCTCTCGATATATATATATATATATATATATATATATATTACTTCTACCACCTCACATTTATTTCCTATTATTAATACCAATGAGAATTCTGTTTGCTCTTCATTTCCGTCAAAGCTGTAGATGGTAATATATGAAATATTGCCATCTCTCACAAACAATAGTTGATCTGTGTTCTGAGTCTGAATTAATGTCATATGTTGAGTAAAATGGCGACCAGTCACTGGCAGTCGTATATACACACATACATGCATACGTACATTCATACATACATACATACATACATACGTACATTCATACATACGTACATACATACATATATACGTACATTCATACATACATACATACATACATACGTAAATTCATAAATACATAAATACATATATATACATACTAGACACACGTGAGACTCATTGAGAACATATGGAAAATTCACAAAAAAGACTGATTGTCTGAAATAAACGCACTCTAACACAAGCCGGGCACCTACACACATACACACACACATACTTACACACATATACAAATACATATATACACAAACACACAAATATATACACACAACCACACACACACATATATATATGTACATACACACACACATATAAATATATATATATATATATATATATGTATATGCACACAAACACACACACACATATATAGGTATATAAACACAAACACACACACATATATATGTACATACACACAAATAAACACACACCCACATATATATATATGTTTTCAAACACACATATACACACTTCAGAAAGACACGAGATCCAACACGTACACAAGACAAGCACAACCACACCCACACACAAACACACATACACACTAACCAAACGTATATACGCGCATATATATAGATAAACTATTAATGCAACATACATTTGACCGAGATACAGTGTATATTAAAGTTTGGAAAATTCCCGGGGGCACAGCTACTAAGGAACAACTTATTACTTTTTTGCCGCATTGTTTACTAGAAATGTATTGGAACGAAAATGCCCGTGGTTTAGAAGTTCTGATGCTGGGTTCCTGTTCATAAAGTCGTGAGATAAATTGCCGGATCACACAGGATGGTTTTGTGAAGGGTAGAAGTTGCTCATGCAATGCATGCCACCTTTCTACCCGATGGTATTTTCAAACAAATAGCAACAATCGAAATAGATTAGCTGCGATGTAAAATAAAATGGCTTGCTCAAAGATACAAAGCACCGCTCGTTCGTACATCAGATTTGCAATCTTACGACAGTGAGTTCAATATTGCAACCGCTAAGATATGAACCGGGTAGAAATTAATAGCACATCTGGTGAACATTCGAAAAAGTATATTGCTTTTCAATGGGCGTTAACAATTTAAAGAGAATTTTACATGAAGTAAATCGGAAAAGCATTGCGGGATTGGCAGCGCGGAACTTCTGTTTTATATTGAAACAAGGAACACACATATACACGCACACACGCACATGCACACATAAACACGCACTCGTTGGGATTGGCGCAAAGAATTTATACACAAGACACGCACACACAAACACACCCACAAACATGCACACATAAACACGCACTCGTTGGGATTGGCGCAAAGAATTTATACACAACACACGCACACACACACACCCACACACATGCATACACAAACACGCAAACGAACACTGGCTGGGATTGGCGGTCAGAACATATACACACAGACGCACATGCATACACCAAAAACGAAAAGGACACTGGCTGGGAATAGCGGTCAGAAGCTGTACAGACACACACACACACAAATACAGACACACGCGCGCGCGCACACACACACACACACACACACACACACACACACACACACACACACACACACACACACACACACACACACATAGATCCATATGTTTGCACCAATGAACAATACAGACATATACACACGACGTATACACACACTGACATTGACGATAAAATAGCTACGGAGATATACACACTCGCATAAAGGCATACATGTATTGGAACCAGGAAACTGTACAGACAGGCAGGCAGACCTATGTAAGACTCTATTAATATGTAAATACTGTTTTGAGTATGTCAAAGAAAAACCGTTACTGAGACTATACAGAATCACACACCCATCTATCTTCGTTTCCCCCCCGGGGTACGACTAATATCTCATTACACACCAATTCTCTATTCAATAGATTGTATTTATATATATACATACATAGGACCATATGTGTGTTTATACATATGTATACTAAAGCACACATACACACACGCATATATATATATATATCTACATGCACACACACACAAATATATATATATACACACATATAAACATGCATATAGACTTACACACATGCATACATATATATATATATATCTACATGCACACACACACACACATATATATACACATATAAACATACATATAGACTTATACACATGAATACATATATATAAATAGATAAATAATCCCGTTGTCAGTGCAAACTTTCAGTGAACTTGACCGTTTTCTTGTCAGTAACTAGGACGAGTAAAGAAGGAGTGTTTCCAGACTAGGAAACATGGCTGGTGTATTTTCAAAAGATTGAAGTAATGTTAAGACACCCAACAGCTAAGTGGTGGTACAACACCGGGTGAACAATTGGGGCTTATAGACCCAAGATATAGAAAATATTCTTTCAAGGGATTCCACACAGTCTACCAATATTCCACACGCCTACCAATATTCACTCACAAGCATGTGATACTGATTCATCATAGACTTCAATTAACTCTTTCTTTACTTTATTTTCAATTAAAAACACTTCCTATACTTTTTATTTAATCAAGAATTCGGAGTCATTTTGTAACATATCTAACACTCATTATTCAGCAGAGCACAACTAAGACCCTCTCATTACCATGTTTCCAATGAAAAACATTGCCTACGATTTTCAAATCATTTTGAAATTAATCAAGAATTTGGAGGATCTTGTAATTTAAATAACTTTATCAATATTAAGCTGGCATTTGAGGCATAACGAGAACCCTCTCATTACCGTGGATCTAATGAAAAATACTGCTTATGAATTTCGCATTGTAATGAAATTAATCAAGAATTTGGAGTGATTTTATAATACAACTAAATTTTACATTATTAAGCTGGTATTCGAAGCATAATTAAATCCTTCTCATTACTGTGTTTCTAATGATAGACTCTGCCTACGAATTTGAAATCGTTTTGAAAATAATCCAGAATTTTGAGGGATTTAGTTATTGAATTAAGTTTTTCACAGCTAAGTTGTTGTGTGGAGTAACATTTTAGCCCTTTCGTCACGACATTTTTAATGCAAAAAAAAAAAAAAAAATGCGGCAAATGATTTTCAAATATTTTCGAAAATAATTGTTTCTACTTTAGGCACAAGGCCAGCAATTACCCAGTGCATTACTGGTACTTTATTTTATCGACCCCGTAAGGATGAAAGGCAAAGTCAACCTCGGCGGGATTTGAACTCAGATTGTAAAGGGACGTAACTATGCTGTAAAGCATGGCGTCCGACCCTCTACCGATACTGCCAATCCAGGTGATTTGTAATATAACTTTATGATTAGTAAACTGGTATTTCGACATAAAATTATTAAAAAAATTCTAAATAAATATAAACACTAAAGAATATAGCTGTATATGAGAGAACCGTGCACGGTTTCAGACGTTTTATTATCTAAAGTGTTAAATATACTTTTTATAATAAATGAAGTACGCGGTAACATCAAAACCAAAATGTCCTAATTTCTCTAAATATTAGTTGAATAAATATTATAACGTACATCTGGTGGTGGACAGAAGTGAACAGACACCTGCGGGGAATCGAACCACTTGTATTTGTTTTAAAATTGTGTCTGATGGAATACGAACTAAGATGAACCCTCAGATAATATACATTTAAATATTTAGTCATCTCAAATCTACACATTTCCACTGAAAATTCTGCTGATGTCGACTTTGCTTTTCATCCTACAACAGTAGATAATATAAAGTATCAGTGATATACTGGGTTGCTTTTAACCGACTTTCTCTCTCTCCCATGTGTCTGTATTCGAAACACTTATTATAGATATATTTTAGAGTATTGCTGTTGGCAGAACCATAAATGTGTTTTGACTCTGTAGCCTTTGAATTCAAATCCCACCGATGTCATCTTTGCCTTTCATCCAAAAATAAAGGACCACTCTAGTTGCGGGGGCGATTCTTTTCGATTCCAAACATATGACCCTTTGTTTGAAAAAAAAAACTATTATTATTGTTTATAAGTTTCTATCTAAATGGGTTTGATGGAAAATTCAGAAAAGATGAACACTCGGACAAAATACCTGTAGGTATTTAGTCAATTCGACGCTCTACACATTTTAATTTTACTGTAAATTCCGCCGAGGTCGACATTCTCTTTCATCCTCATGTTTGTTGTAGAAATCAATATATATAATATTAAGTGATACTAAGCTTGACATTGCACCGTTACTAAAACTGTTGGCATTTAGCCAACGAATCTTCTAGTGAGTGCGCAGCGGGGGTTCTGAAACACTTCAGTTTAAAATGTAGCAATGACATTCATATCTACTTTAGAGGGAAGCTAGTGCTAACGAGTTGTATTCAGGTAGTAGGTAATAGGGAATGTAGTAATGTGATCGTGTTGCAAGCAATAAATTCGTGGTTCGAAATCAAAACAATTATTCGTTTGTTCATCTGCAGACACACATATATATATACGTAGAATATAATTAAATATCGTTTATATTTAACACAAAAATGTGATGCGCGCCGCCGCATGCAGGCAACCGTCATCATCATCATCATCATCATCATCATCATTATGATCATTATAAGTAAACCACATCAGCACATCGGTTCCGAATGTTATATGAGATGTGGAACACGCATAGGACTCGTTAGCCATTGAAATTAAAAATGCAGGCTTCATCGTTGGTGATGATTTAATACATCGTATATATATATATATATATATATATATATATATAATGAAAAGTTGAACAGGGACAGAACAGAGAGGCAGTACGACAACTGTTTATTAAATTCACGCTCAGGAGAGTGGGGGGTAGGTGGGGGACGACGTTTCGGGCATAAGCCCTTCTTCAGGTGAGAGTTCAAAAGGTGTGTAGGGGAGTGGTGGAGAGACATATAGCGAAAGGAAACGGTGCGAATGAAAAATTAATTATTCCCTATATATATATATATATATATATATATATATATATATATATATATATATATATATATATATAGGGAATGTAACGTGCAGTTACTGTAGGTTCACCAGAGTGAGTACACGATGCATAGATTCCAGTTGGTAAAGAGGTATATAACTAAGCAGGATGTAATTATAATAATACTAATAAAAAACAAAACAATTTATGTCTTCATTGCGTTTATTGAGTAGTGGCGAGCGTTTCGCTATTGATCAGCTCAAGGTTCGATCTGTATCGATCTAGCCCGACGCTAGAATCAAAAGCACGTCTGACTTCTGTTGTGGTAATGAAAGAAGTCGGGCTAGATCGATACAGATCGAACCTTGGCCTTGTGCCAAAAGTAGAAACAATTATTAATATTATTAGTAATATTTCATCCTTACGGGGTCGATAAAATAAAGTACCAGTAATGTACTGGGTTATTACTGGCCTTGTGCCAAAAGTAATAACAAGTATTAGTAATATTATCAGCATTATTATTACTGAAACAAGATACATAATCAGAGCTTTGTTAAGCTAATTAGTGAGGTGATATGCGTACTTATTTGCTTAAACACTACAGATAACATCTAGACAGTAATAGATAGATTGTATGTGGTCTCACAACCTGCTTGAAATAGCAGTTAGCAATAACTCTTAAACATGAATAAATTACACATTAGTTTGACGTTTATTATATGAAGTTTGTATAAGGCGGTGAATTGGCAGTAAGGCGGTGAATTGGCAGTATTGGTAGAGGGTAGGATATGCTTTCCAGCATAGTTACGTCCCTTTACAATCTGAGTTCAATTCCCGCCGAGGTTTACTTTGCCTTTCATCCTTACGGGGTCGATAAAATAAAGTACCAGTAATGTACTGGGATAATTGCTGGCCTTGTGCCAAAAGTAGAAACAATTATATGAAGTTTAACTTTGCCTTTCATCCTTACGGGGTCGATAAAATAAAGTACCAGTAATGCACTGGTGTAATTGCTGGCCTTGTGCCAAAACGAAGAAGCAATTATATGAAGGTTAACTTTGCCTTTCATCCTTACGGGGTCGATGAAATAAAGTACCAGTAATGCACTGGTGTAATTGCTGGCCTTGTGCCAAAACGAAGAAGCAATTATATGAAGGTTAACTTTGCCTTTCATCCTTACGGGGTCGATGAAATAAAGTACCAGTAATGCACTGGTGTAATTGCTGGCCTTGTGCCAAAACGAAGAAGCAATTATATGAAGGTTAACTTTGCCTTTCATCCTTACGGGGTCGATAAAATAAAGTACCAGTAATACACTGGGATAGTTGCTGGCCTTGTGACAACAGTAGAAACAATTATATGAAAATGAAAGTAGTGGATCGAAGGTTGACCCTGGGTTAAACCAACGACAATCATCAACACAGCTACCCCCCCCCCCCTCATCACCACCACCGCCACAACTAACCACTCCTCGCCTCCTCCACCAACACAACTATCACTTCCACCACCACCACCATATCTACCCACTCATTACCTTCACCAACATAACTACCCACTCTTCACCAGCACCACCACCACAGCTACCCAGTCATCACCACCACCAACACCATATCTACCAAGTCATCACCACCACCAACACCAACACAACTGCCCAGTCATCACCTACACCATCACCACCACCACCACAACTAACCACTCATCATCACCACCACCACCACCACCAAATCTACCCAGTCAGCACCACCACCACCACCATATCTACCCAGTCAGCACCACCACCACCACCATATCTACCCAGTCAGCACCACCACCACCACCATAACTACCCAGTCAGCACCACCACCACCACCATAACTACCCAGTCAGCACCACCACCACCACCATATCTACCCAGTCAGCACCACCACCACCACTACCATATCTACCCAGTCAGCACCATCACCACCACCATAACTACCCGCTCCACGCCACAGCGAAGAATCTACGTCACATCTGTTTACATCAGCATACTAACTGTTATCTCAAAATTTATCATCTCTTTGGCAACAGCATTTATTGATACAACGCCACCATCCCGACACCCCACCCAGACACCCCACCCTGACACCCCACCACACCATGCCCCAATCCCATCATCATCATTGCAATCAATGAGAGTTGGTTAATTAGATCCAATCATTCCCATTAGATCGCTTGTATGTGTGTGTGTGTGTGTGTGTGTATGCGTGCGAGGTATATGTATGTGTGTATATATATATATATGTATGCATGTATATATATATATGTGTGTATATATATTACATATATATATATATTATATATATATTACATATATATATATATTATATATATATTACATATATATATTACATATATATATATATTATATATATATTACATATATATATTACATATATATATATATTATATATATATTACATATATATATTACATATATATATATATTATATATATATTACATATATATATATATTACATATACATATATATATTATATATATATATTACATATATATATATATTACATATATATATATATTATATATATATATATTATATATATATATATTATATATATATATTACATATATATATATTATATATATATATTACATATATATATATTATATATGCAACGTTTTTTGAAATATCCAGTTCTGCGTTTACAGATTGACTTTGTTAGTTTCAGAAGATCCCGTTAAGGGTGAAAGCAGCGATTCTTTGCTTAAACTTTAATCTGTTATTTTAATAAATATTTGCTCTACTGTTCTTATATATTTGATATATATTTATCCTTATCGAGCCCTCTTTGGATTTTAGTCTTCAAATTTATTATTATGACTATTTGGCTCCCTCGGTTGAGCACTCTACTGACTTATATTCATCATGCAGAAACAACACCTGAATATTTCTACAAAGAACATACCCGTACCAAGCAGGAAAACATACCTAAAACTCCTGTCGCCAGCGAACGTTCCCACGAACCAAAGTATCGTCTTCCTGTCTTTCTCCGGTTGCAACGTTTTTTGAAATATCCAGTTCTGCGTTTACAGATTGACTTTGTTAGTTTCAGAAGATCCCGTTAACGGTGAAAGCAGCGATTCTTTGCTTAAACTTTAATCTGTTATTTTAATAAATATATATATTATATATATATATATATATATATATATATATATATATATATATATATATATATATATATATATAGCTCTCCGCTATTACATATATATATTATATATTATATATATATATATTACATATATATATTATATATTATATATATATTACATATATATATTATATATTATATATATATATTACATATATATATATTATATATTATATATATATTACATATATATATTTATTATATATATTATATATAATATTCATATATATATTATATATAATATTCATATATATATACTCACAAACATATTTACGTACAAACAGATATATATATATATAAATATATATACACATATACTCACGCACAAACATATTTACGTACACACATACAGACACACATATATACATATATATACAACCGTATATAAAAATCTATACACAAATTCACAAACATGTGTATATTTACATATATCTATAACATGTATATACAAATATATATATATAAATATAAAATACACGCACACACACAGGCATACATACATGCATACATACGTGTGTTTGTGTGTGTGCATATATATACATATATACATGTGTGTGTGTGTGTGTGCATATATGTGTGTGTGTATCCATATATATATATATATATATATAATAAATAATTATTTCTACGTTAGGCACAAGGCCAGCAATTACCCAGTGCGTTACTGGTACTTTATTTTATCGACCCCGTAAGGATGAAAGGCAAAGTTAACCTTGGCGGGATTTGAACTCGGAATGGCAAGGGCCGTAACTCTATACGTCAAAGCATGGCGTCCGACCCTCTACTAATACTGCCAATCCACCGCCCTAATATATATATAATAAATAATATATATATATATATGCATACACACCTACACGCACATATATTTTTATATATCAGATTTCTGTTACTCTTTTTTATCCTTCCCACTCTGCACATATTGGGTGCGCCTGCCTTTAAGATAAATTTAGTAACCTCACATTTAACTTTTCTCTACTGACACTTCTATATTTCACGAGTTAGTCACAATTTGAAAAACGGAAACCTCACATACACTAGCAGAACTATCTACTATATAATCTCCTGTTTATGATTTCCTTAAATAGCTACCGAAGATTATTATCATTTGGCAGAGTTGATAGAAAGTCGGATAGAATAAACTATCATATTCATTGTAGATCGTTGCATTCTAGTCCTGCCAATGTCAACTTTTCCTTTGCGTTTTTCGATAAAAAAAAAGTACCAGAAATGTACTGAGGTCGAATCCCTATTTTCGTTTCCCCACCTGTCACTCTCTCTTTCCCTCTTTCTCTCTCTCTTTTCCCTCTTTCTCTCTGTATCTGACTCTCTCTCTCTCTCTCTCTCTCTCTCTCTCTCTCTCTCTCTCTCTCTCTCTCTGTGTCTCTCTCTGTCTGTCTCTCTCTGTATGCCTCTCTCTCTCTCTCTCTCTCTCTGAGGGATGGGCTGTGTTGAGACCGGGAAATGAATGTCGTCTGCCAGGTTTTAAAATGTCTGCACTTTCCAAAGCTACTTCTCTCTCTCCCCCTTCACCATATCTCTCTTATATATATATATTTCATGTTTTTCTATATCTATAATCTTTTCCCTACTTCTCTCTCACTCATTGCTTACCACAATATATATATATACAATGTTATATATTAAAACAAACAAACCATCGTGCCAAGGAACACATATGGACATACATATACTCATATAGATATACACACATACGTACACACACATACGTACACATTACATAATGTCTCACCCATTCTTTCACGTGTGCAATCGACCTTACATATATACATACAATCCTATACACACATTGCACTACACAGACAAGGATGCATCCATACAAACATGCATCTACACACACATCTGCACAAAGGCATAAGAAATATATGCAAACGCAGTCACAGACACTCCTTCATATACGAATTCATAGATTCATACATACAATCTCAGACACACACACAAAGTTTACATAAATACACATACAAACGGAAGTGTGAAACTCATATACACAGATTCACATTCTCATAGACACCACCAAACATACACATACACACACACACACGCACATACACGCAAACATACACATAAAAACGGAAGTTTCAGACACTGCATTTACCCATTCCCCACGCAAGCCCTTGTACATGATCCAACACGCTAAAAGAAAAAAACAAACAAACATAGTTTCGTTGCCAAAGCATCATCATCTTTTCTGCTGTTATGCTGAGCCTCGTTATGAGATCCGCCAAGCAGTCGGCGGCCATTGAACACAAACAACAAACCACACACTTTTCATCAAACATTCAATACTATTCATTCCTCGTACATACCCCCATTTCCTTTTATCCCCCTAACACACCCTTACCAATAATCGATCTGTCCGTTTTCACATTCCTTTTCTTTTCCCTTTTGATTCCTTTCTTTTCAAATTCCTTGATTTTATCACTGTTTTAGCGATATCTTCTTTTCTCTCCCTCTCGATTTCTTCATAAAGCGCCGTTCGACTTATGCTTTACTTTGCTTTGCTTTGCATTCTTTCAAGTCTTTTGTAATTCCATCTTAGAATAATTCTTCCCTCCATTTTATTTTTATTTTTCATTTCTTTCTCCCATTTTTCTTTCTATTTCTCTCAATATATGTAACATATATATACACTCATTTATGTATATACATATATGTATATCTCTCTCTCTCTCTCTCTCTCTCTCTCTCTCTCTCTCTCTCTCTCTCTCTCTCTCTCTCTCTCTCTCTCTCTCTCTCTCTCTCTCTCTCTCTCTCTCTCTCTCTATATATATATATATATACACACACACACTCGCACACGCGTTTACATGCGTATATACGCACACAAACACTCATATATAATTTCATTATTTACCTTTTTTCCCCGCCTTTAAAATCTACATTATTTCCTTTCTCCCTTTTTCTGTTTTTTCATTCAATATTTATTCGTTATTTCTTTAGTCGCCATTTTCCCCTCTTTTCAAAACTATGTATTCTCTATTTCCAAACATGCCATTGTATCTATATATCGTACAAAGAAAAAGAAACAGGCAATGGGTGGCGTGGACGTGTTGTGGAATCGGTAGAGCGTCGAATATATTACATTGTACTTTTATTCCATTTCATTCCAAGCAGAGATGTTTTCATATTCTACAAGAGTGAATTTCCGCTTTTATTCTACCTTGGTCTATAAAATAGAACAATTTGTTGTTGATGTATAATATTATCTAGTTAAACTATGACTAAATATACTATAACAGTCACTTTTCTCTATTAGCAAGACACTATTTCATGTTGTTCTAGTTCATTCGACTGGCTAAAATTAATTGGGATTATAATTCAAATGTTCAACATTGTCATGCATTCAGTATTACACTGAATCTCCCTGAGAACTACACAAACATATACGAGTCTGGGAATGTGTAGTCATTTGCACTTTAATTGCTCGATCAATCTATTCCGTTTCTCGAACAAATAGGACACTCGTCGCCGGTGGAGGTTCACCACCAGCAATAATAGTAGTTTTTAAAATTGCGTTATCTCATTTGTCCTTCATTTAAAAAAAAACGAATTTATAAGTGTGATGTCTAGCTGATCGTATCAAACCAAAGCGAAGTCGATTACGCCTTGCGTTGCGTTGCGTTTTATATATAAAATGGCTGATTCTGTTGTGGTTGAAGCTATGTTAGTGATCGTTGTAGTAGTGGCTGTTTCTATTGTTATAGTAGTGGTGGAGATGTTGGTAGTGGTCTTCATGGTGACTGCTTCTTTTACTGCTGTTATTGTGGTGGGTAGTTCAGTTTCTATTGTGGTTAGTGCAGTTTTGATAGTATGGCGGTCGCTGTTGTTGTTGTAGTAGTGGTAGTAGTGGCGAATACTTCTGTTTTTGTTATCGTAACTAGTGCGGTTTTTCTTGTTGTTGTATCAGTAAATATAGTTTTCCTGATGCTTTGTTTGTACTCTAGCTTTAAGTGAACGCTAATGAAAAAGACTCAACAAAAACATTATTACAGTCAGCAACCCGTCCTATATATGGCTATATAGTACTACGTTATCTAATGTGTCCAACATTTATAAAGACGGTATGATTTGAGGTATATAAATAAGAATCTCTGCATATACCTACCTTATTTAGCGCTCCTACAACGTGAAGTCAACAGCTGAATTATTTGAGCGTCAAATAAACTGCATTTAGAAAATTAATTTTCGTACTTGTACAGTTTAGACTGATCTGAGATTTGAACCGAATTGAGTCTTGCTAAAGTCAAATTTCACTATCATTTTTTTCCGGGAAAAGTACTAGATGGACTTATTATTATTATTGTTGTTGCTTTCAGACTGACACCACACCATTCTATTAATGACCACCCAGTCTTTTTTGGTATGACTACGATGGCATTATTTGTGACATCTTTAATTCAAGGTGATAAGGTGGAAATTCAAAGAAATTCGGCTGGTACTTCTAGCATACCGCATGCCTGCATTGCGTTTTTTTTTTCAATCGCTTAGGTAACGTATTAGTCAAAATATTGGCTGCAGTCGCTTGAATCGTCTATAACACTATTGGAATTCCTTTGATCTTAGGTGTGATCGATCATGTCTGAACTGGGGGCTAAACAACAACAAAATCAACTGCAAAGACAACATCAACCACAACAACACTAAAACCAATAACGACGACTACAGAAATGAAAACAATAACAATCATAACAACAACATTAATAAAAAAACAAAACAAAACAAAACAAAACAAAACAAAACAAAACAAAACAAAACAGAAAAAAAAATCAAAATCAGCAGTGACAATAACAACAACAACGACAATAACATCACCAGTAAACTGCAAAACAGCAACGGCAGTAACATCATAAACAACAGTAATAACTGACCTTTAAGAGTTCATTTTGAATATTTCAGCCATATTAGACACATCCGGCTTTCGTTAAATCGCTATACTGCCACTCATACTTTTCATTCAACAAAATAATAAAATAAATGAAAGAAAAATCTAAAAGAATTCTGTCTTTTAATGATTTTAACTGGTATGAGACATTGAACTGCGGCTATTTCAAGCTTCCGATTTCTGAAATCAATGAGAAGCACTAGGAAACATATATACCCCCATCCACCAACGAAAAAATCCAAACAGACATTTGAGATAGGATTTGTTAACTTTGATTGGTTACAGGTAAAGTAACAACAAAAAAGTAAAAAAAAAAATTTAAACTTGTATAACATGTAGTGTTATCATTTAGAGTTGATCACAATTAATATCTGGTGCGACTATTTAAAGTATCGAACCCAGAGAGATTGATAGATTGATAGATAGATTGATAGATAGATGGGTATAAAGAGAGGGAAACAGACAGAGGGTGAGATTGGTATATGCATAGACAAATAGATACACAAATGCATATAGGCATACAAACCGATAGATAGACAGACCTATAGTTTGTTTGACCAATAGATAGACCGATAAACTAGGAGAGCGCGAGATATACAGACAGACTGGTAGGAAGTGAAAGTTAGCCTGACTAGAAGAACGAGAGAGAGAGAACGAGTGAGAAAGAACGAGGTAGAGAACGAGGGAGAGAGATGAAGGGAATAAGGCGAGGAGAGAAAGGCGACGTGTACTCTGTTGGCACACTAGAATTTGATAATTGTTTCTTTTCAATAGAAGTAGTATTTTTGGCAAGAGTTAATAGGAATGGTAAATGGTAAAAACATGAAACGGAACAAGTGTTTTACTGGCACATTTATAGTTTAATAGTTTCCGAAATGATAAAAGGCAGAATCGATTGCGCCATGTTTTGAACTAAACAAGTTGGTGAAACCGGGATTAGGGTGGGTGGGGTTTGGGGAGAATCTAAGTACGAACGATGTTTTATACCTATACACATAGAAGGTGACATACACACACACATATATATAGCTTTATATATATATATATATATATATATATATATATATATATATATATATATATATATACACACACATAGCTTTGTATATATATATATATATATATATATATATATATATATATATATATATATATATGACATACACAAACACACTCGACAGTCGACAAACCAATTTCCGTCACATTTCTTCAAAATCTCATTTATTTATTCTTTGACCTGCTCATTCATTCTTTTACTTCTTAGCATTGTTCATTTTTATCATTTTATCAATGTCTTTATTTCATTTTTGTCCATACATTCATATATACACACACTCACTCAAACCGTTTATTACATATCTTTCATTGACAATTGCCTTCCATGCTAACTCCGTAATTTCATGTTGAGCACCAGGTAACAAATAAATGTTAATTGGAGCCAACAGGGTTGGAATTCTACTTGGTGAGTCGACAGACTAGAAATAGTAACGAAATATCTATAAAAAATGATAAAGTGTAAAGAACGAAAACATATACCGCAAAGTATATTGCCCGACGTTCCGAGGATTCTGCTCAATTACCAACATCGTTGTAGTAATGATGGTTGTGGTTGCCGTAGTAGTGGTGGTAATAGTGTTATTAATAGTAGTAACAGTTGTTTTCCTTTTCTTATTTCTGTCTGTTAAACTATCGTATTTGCAGTTGTTTACATTTGTCTAGCCTAGACTATAGAATTAGCTAAACAGTTGAACTACTTCACTATAAGCATATTGAAATTATCCAAAGACAAGCTGCTTGCGTTCTTCCTAATTAATAAATGCTTCGCAACATTTAGTTGCGGCCTTTTCTATTCTGTGATCAAATCCCACCGAGGTTAACTTTGCATTTAATCCTTACGGGGGCGATATAATAAAGTACCAGTAACGTACTTGGGTCCGTTTGATCAACTTTCCCCTACCCTTAAAATCGTTGGCCTTGCGCCTAAATCAGAAACAAAATATAAAGAACAGAAAAAAACAAGGAAGAATAAGAGGGTGGGAGGGGTTTAAACGAGTGAAAGTTTTTGTGTGATTTTGAATTATTAAAATGCCTCTCTCATTATATAATTCTTGAGGGGGCTAGATTCGAGCTTGGTACGGGACTGGTACATTATTTTATTAATTTTATATGGATGAAAGTCCAATATTAACCTTGACGGGATTTGAACTCTGGAAGCAGAAAGCTGAAACGAATTTTACAGAGCATTCTTTCCGAAATTCTAATGGTGCTGTCCATTAACCGGCCGGCAGACATGTATTACAAGAATAACATTGAAAAAATAGATACTGAAAATGTATTGAAGCATAAAAAAAAGCATATAGGATCAGTAAGAAATACGACTCCATCTTAATAAAAACGGTCACATTGACTCTTAAAATCTAATCTTCAAGTTTATTTATCTTTAGAATCACATTTAACCTATTTGATGATTTATTATACACATTACAGATTCACACACACACTATTTATATATATATATATGTATATAAATATATATATAGTCATACAGTGTCAACACGAAAAGAAACACCCATATATACGAATGTTTATATGCATTTAATTGTGTTTGCTTGTATGTGTGTGTGTATATATATATACACTACGTATTTATCTATGTATCTATCTATTTGTGTGTGTATAGAAGATGGTAAAACACCATCCGTGTTAGTCGATACGTCAAACATCAATTACTGACATGTGTCAACACACACACACACCCACACATATACATACACACATATACATACCAACAAATTCTGTAAATTACCGCCTTGCCATTTTTTTAAAACATACACGTTCCTCCCTCCCTACTAACCATTTCATCTTATCACATCTTTTCCTTTCTAGTACAGCCACCCACTACCCGACACTAAACATTTTGAGTAGGTCTTGACACCGAAAGACCACCCGACCAGCTAGACAGATGATGATCCTTATCAAATGAGAGGAAAGATTACTCGCTTTCTAC
This sequence comes from Eledone cirrhosa, assembly GCA_964016885.1. Lineage (NCBI taxonomy): Eukaryota > Metazoa > Mollusca > Cephalopoda > Octopoda > Eledonidae > Eledone > Eledone cirrhosa. The sequence goes on from OZ024756.1 coordinate 32,483,539, forward strand.
AGATTTCCAAACTAGATAGATAAAGAAAAATAAACATAGCGTCTAAAGTCTATATTTAGTGAAAAGGTTGGTGGTGGTGGTGAGTGGTTTGACGGTTTGGTGGAGGTGTTGTGTGACGGTTTTGTGGTGTTTGGTGGAAGAATCTAGTCGTATAGACCATTTCTTGATTTCAAAGTGAAGGGGAAAACTAATTCTTTGTCTCACGACTCATTCCTGTCTCTCTATAATGCATGTGTGTGTGTATACACACACAAATACACATACACACACACAACACACACATACACACACGCGCGCGCGCTTATATAAACAACCAGTCACCAAATTTCTAATGTATAAATAAAGTAACATAAACTTTGACGCCAACATGCCCCCACAAGTATATATACACATACAAACACTCATGCACACACACACACACACGTGTCTCATGTTGACACTAAACTTAAGGACACCTATAGGAAGGGCAAAATATATACTGAATATATAAGACGATACAACCATTTCAGTCTTTTAATATATAAGATAGTGGTGGTTAATTTGAGGAGGACTATATTGCCATTACTAGCAGAAGAGGTTCCTCGTAGAGGGTTTCAATTTGGCTCATCCTTAGTTACGAGAATCTGCTGAGTAGTTCATAGGCTGACAAAGATATTCTCATGGAATGGCCAAATGATGTTTATTTCTTAGCATAGTCCCAGGAAAGAAATAATGCAGTTAAAAAGAAGAGTGATAATGAATACATGCAAGATTTCCCAGCTCTAGGATCAATCTTTCACACACATCCTATGAACCTTTCAGCCGATCTTCGTAATTTAAGACAAGCGTTATTTAAGGGATGGTTGACTCAAAATGCTAGACTTGATGGATAGTTAGCTGTTATTTCTAGCCGGAAGACCTCACACGCATAGTCACCCTTAATGACCCGTCCTTACGTAATGCATGACATAAGATTGTTAATTGAGCGATAGCTGGTTGCCATTTCTAGCAATTAGAGTGACCACGTACCATCTCCCCCATTGGCGTGTTTTAGTTGACGTGAGAAAATAGTTTCCGTATTTATGAAACTCCCTAACAGAGATTTTTTTCGGTGTCTGCACATGGACACCAATTTCTGACATTGATATAGAAGTTTCAAAGAATTTTACATTTTAACGTCAGCAGTCATTACAGCTTAGCAAAAATACTGCATCATTTTCTATATATTTTACTCTATGGATTTGGTTTATCGATTTGTGAGGAATTTTCTATTGAATGTTAACCGTTGAACTTCAATGTCTAATAAATGTCAGATGTACTTGAATGACTTCCTACTTGTGCTCTCTTTTCCGTAGTTTCGGGTGGTAGAATCGCTGGTGTTGTATTATAATTGTCACAATAGTTTTGATGCTATTTATTTTATTACTGTTAACACTTGATTGGAGCTGATGACGATGTGCAAAGAAAGAATTCTGTTTTATTTGTGATAATATCAATGCCATGATCTATTGGCTTTATTGGTCAGGGAAAAATAGATTGGAATTCGTTCATCCTTCCGTGCTCCGAGACAAATACAAGACAATGCAATTCTACCTATTTCAGATCACCAAGTTAAATATTCATAATGTTATAAATGCTTATGCAATCTTTCTGGACAATATGATGCCACAGTTAACATACCCATGGTACCAACATTTAGTATAAATCCTTGGAGATTACTCGGTCTTTGCCCACGTGTAATGCATGTGTTATTGATTTGAGAATATATAAGTATTTACATACTTATATTTAGGTATATATAAGTATATATACCTAAATATAAGTATGTATATTGAACGTGTATACACTGCTGTAGGAACATGCTGCACAAACCCATGAGTTTGGGCCTCTATTACTAAGGTAATCTTTTGAACAGCACTGTGGAATTTATTTGTCGGAAACTGGTGAAGCCCAACATATATTATATATATAACAAAGAAAGTGTGGTAAGGAACTAGGTGGACCATAGCGCACCAGAGTACTCGATACTTAGGGTGGTAGAGTGGGCATATATATATATATATATATATATATATATACAAACAAAATAGTTCAGATGAGTTGATCGATACGTTCGTCAATCAATCAAATGATTTAATATAATTTAATCCTGATTAATTTTATTTCTCTCTCTCTCACTGTATGCATATATATATATATATATATATATATATATATAATATATATATATATATATATAAATATATAAAATATACAAATGGCTTCTACAGTAATAGAATTGTTTCATTCGGAAGAAATCATGTTGATTATTTCTCCCGAATGAAAAAGTTCTAGTCTTGTAGAAGACATTTCTATATTAAAAATGTATACTCTGCTATGTATTGAGTACCTTACTTACTGTGATTACCCTCGATTGAACCCGGGATAAGCATATTATATATATATATATATATGTCTCTGTGTATACCTCGGAACGTTAGTGGTTCGACAGGAGCAGATCGATAAAATCTGTACCAGATCTGATGAGATATCTACTGGGGTCAGATTTGTGAAATATGCAAAATAAACAAGAGTGAGAGGGAGGGAGGTGCAAGTTTGGAATAGAGATCGAATGGAAGTGAATAAAGAGGATGACAAAGCCCGCTAGAGGGAGTGAGAACAAAAGACCAAACTGAAACGTAGTCAAATCGTAACATTTTGTGATGCAGCAAGTTTCAATTTTAACAGATATTGTATGGAGTAGAACATTATTTTTTTTACTCTTGGTTGAATACGAAAATATTTCTATTCGAAACATCAATTTCTTATTTGTTTTAATTCTTTGTTCATATTTTAACATTTCGTGATTCAAAGAATTCTTACGCTTCTTCTATATGAAGTTTGGCATTATCTCTGAAAAAATTATATATTACATTGTGTTTGTCGCGTCTATTTCTTTAAGTGCATTCGTGTAAGATTACATATAAATGTAAATGTAGTTGTTTAACCCCAGGTCACCTCTCTTAGCGAACACACATACAATGTCAAAGACATTGCTACAGCGAATAGCCGGTTTTTTTTGTTTTTTTTTCTGTTTTTCAGGCATAATATACCTTGGACTACATTATACAGTGTTTTATTTTCAGACGGCATCGGATGATATGAAATACATTCAACTGGTATTTCTAATAGGTCAAGTGACCATGTAGGGCCTGATTTGTGGATGTGTAATTGTGTATGAAGATTCCTATGTTAAGTCATTTGAAAGTTGGATAGAAAGGTTTGAGGTATTAATCCCAGCTCTGTGCTTGCTGAGTTCAAAACTCGCCGAGGTCAACTGTACCGTTTATTATTTCGATGTTGATAAAATATATCAGACCAGTACTGCAGTCGATTCTTCTATATTATTTCTATTCTGTCTCTCTCTCCGGAAGAACATGGTTGTGATCAGACGTAGAGATTTTGGGCTCTGCCGGGTACAACATGCTTAAGTAACGTTGTATATCACTACGCTGCACCAGCGATTCCATCCCATGTTTATTGTTATTTCCAAGACAACTGATCTTTTACCCATAATATGTATCAATGACCAATAATATGTATCAATCTCGTATGTCTTATTTTATTCGAAATATATCTAGATTTATAGTACATATAAATCCCAGACTGTATTCAACTATAGCATAGTGAAAATACTTTCTAGTAGAATTTGCAAAAAGCAGTATCATTATATATGTGAATGTATGTATATGTATGCGTATGTATGTGAGTGTGTGGAGGGAGAGAGTGAGAAAGAGAGGTGTGTGTGTTATTCAGTGCATGTTTACCTACTTCAGTGTCTGGTTAATTGCATATGTGCTCATATGCATGTTTTAAAGCAACAGTCTATAGTCTATATAAAGCACCAGACAAATAATCTATTTAGCGTATATGTATGTATGCATGCATGTGTCTCCATATCTATATATATACATACACAAATTCGTACCTCATTGAGAATTATAAAATCCATCAAGCAAAAGAAATAAAACAAAGAGATAATACAAGGGAAGAATGAACAATTGAAAGGGGTATAAATATGGCGTTAATAATGATTTCAGACTTCGATAATCCTTTTTCCATTGCTTAGTGAAATCCCCAGAGCACGAAAGACTACGGAACACGAACGCCAAGTTTATTTATATGCTGCAGAAACATGGCTGCCGGCAGCCATATACATACATATATACATACATACATATATACATACATTCAAACATATATATACATACATATGCACATAAATACTGACATACATAATCAAGCAGACAAACAGACACGCACATATATATATATATATATATATATATATATAATGTGTGTGTTTGTACAAATCCATCCTATATATATATATATATGTGTGTGTAAATGTATATATAAATATACACACATATACATATACTAATATATCCCTCATATATATGTGTGTATGTATGTATATGTGTGGTTGGCGGCCGAATTTCACTTACAGGATTAGACGCTAAATTACAAACTATTGAAAGCAGGTCTGGTTTGCAGCAGACAGAGAATTGCTTTTCTGTTTTTGCACTGTTTTCTTAAGCTTCCGGCTCTTCAGTGCAGTGAGGCGCGAGACACAACAACAACAACATTAACAAATATAACAACATGGATATAAAGCTAATTTAAACAGACATCGGAATTGCTTATATCAGATTGTGTCTCTCTTTAGGCCCTTCTAATTCTATCTCTCTATCTCTATCGCATACCATATGCACTGTAATACTCACAAGCATGTATATAGAATATATAGGTATGCCTGCGGAAATACTTTTTTGTATACGTATATATATATATATATATATATATATATATATATATATGTGTGTGTGTGTGAATGTCTGTATTTGTATATGTAATATATCCATATTCCATGTGTGTGTATATATATATATATATATATATATATATACATACAGAGGTTCCTGATGATTTCTCCCGAATGAAACAGTTCTAGTCCTGTAGAAGACATTTCTATATTAAATATTTACACACACACACACACACACACATATATATAAGTTTTATTATAGAAGAGCTTCTACAGGACTAGAACTGATTCATTCGTGAGAAATCATCAGGTTACCTCCGATTCAATCCGGAATAACTTATATATATATATATATATATATATATATATATATATATATATATATATATATATATATATATATATATATATATATATATATATATATATATATATATATATATATATATATATATATATATATATATATATATATATATATAACATTAGTGCTTCGGATTAAATGTTTCGGTTATCTTACCGGCTCTGTGAGTCCCTGAGTTCAAATCTAATCGAGGTCAGCTTCACCATTCATTCTTTTCTGCTCAATAAGTAAACTACCAGCCCAGGGAGAGGGTGGCTGTGGCAGTGTAGCTAAAGAGACAGTCGTGATGTTTCACAATCTCTGATTCGACCGGCAGATAGTTTCTGTTGGTTTTTAGATTGCTGATACTATCTCCTTCGTCCGATCTGACGATCTGCTCATTTCTCTTTTTTTTTTATTGCAGTATTAAAAACAACCAGTGCAATCATAGCTTATTATAGTGGCTATTTATTATTTAATCATACTATATATCATCGTCAGATAATTACAAGTTCTATGATAAGGGATGTAGACAATACGTCTTACTCTGGAGACATTTTTCTAGGGTGTCATTATATTTACAAACGTTCTATAAATGTCTAAGGTGTTTAGGCTACCGGCGTTTGGCGTACCGCTGTATAGTTAATGATTTCAATTCCCAGCGGCAGCATTTTGCCCTTGGAAAAGATACTTCATTTAATGTAACTCCAGTTTATACAGCTAACAAAAATATGTCGTAGCTGTAATTCAAATAACCAACCTTGTTAACCACACTGCGTCAAGCTGACTCTCATTGAGAATTTTTTTTGATTACATGTGTTTCAAAAGCGTTCAGTTTCCCGACCATTCTTTTCCGTTGTTCGACAAAACTTAAACACTCTTCGTCTGAAATGAGAAATACGTCCAAAAATACTATTTTATTGCAATGTGGTTCCATATTTAATACATTCAGTTTATGCATTATCCTGTGGGATCTATGAGCATTGGTTTAAGTACATTTTACTCAGATCCGGGAAATTTCTTTGGAGTTCATTTTATTATACTCTCACCGTATTTGGTTCACTATAAAGGCATGCACACATGAAACAGTGGATAATAATATTCAACACAATTTTCACGCAATAAATTGCATTAAAAACGAAAACCAAAAACCAAATAAAACAATCCATTGCACTTCCTGGAATTATTTATGCCATGGTTTAAATTGTCATGCCCAATTATCTTAATTTTCGGCGATAGCTGATATCCTAAATCCAGCATGCGTGATATATGATAATCCTGAACATTCGTTTGAAGAAATAGAGCATAAAAAAGAATAAAAATAACAAAGAGACTAAGACTGACAGATAATTATAGTGGAAAAAATACAAGGATTTATATATGAAACTTTATAAATTTCAACTTGAACATTCTCAACATGAAAGCTGTCTTTATGAATTATCGTTAGCATCAAAACTTCATTGCACACGTGTTAAAATTTATATAGGAATGATTCACAATGTGGAAATATAATAGGTATCAAGAGCCATTATTGACAGAGCCTCTAATATGGTGGATTATCAGAATCAGGAGAACACTATACCTGCTTTGCGGCATACGGCTATAGCCTTTTGCGTTCGGCGTTCAAATCTCGCCGAGTTTAACTTTGCCTTCCATCCTAACGAGGTCGATCAAATAAAGTACCAGTAACACACTGAGGTCGATTTAATCGACTTTTACCTTCTGTTTATATCGCTGGCCTTGTGCTTAAATTAGAAACAGTTCTTAACAGAGCATCTACTGGATATCTTGCTCTGCTAGATGTAGCAGCCAAATCAAGCTTTCATCCATCTACGTTTTATTCTAATGAGACGAGGGAAACATTGAACAACTAAATTTTTGGATATATTATCACTGAACTAAAATAGCATTGACCTGGTTTAAATGCCTTTGATCAGAATTCTGGATTACCGGTGCTGATCAGTGGCTAAAGAGTAAAAATAATAGGAAATACTCATTAGAAAATATACTCCTAGATATATTATGATTGAATATACATAAGAAGGGGTTGTTGGAAGCTGGATCAACACTTGATCACAGTTGACCACGTAATTTACAAAGTTTTCTAATTGCCAGTAATATAGAGGTCGTGGAGTGATGATCCCATTAATTGACTGGTACTCTATTTTGGACGTTGTTTTATGACTAAAGTTACTTCTGCATGATTTAATTACTTTAGTTTCAACATATGATCTGTTTGTCAAATGACTTGATCAGAGATCAAGTCATAAATATTTCCCAGAACCGTAAAGTGGATTTACTTTATTCAACACTTGAGGGATGATGTACAAACGTAAGACTAATTAGATTTGAGTTTAGAAAATGTACCTCTGGAAGTAAATTATACAGGCGTGAGCATGTCTGTGTGGTTAAGGAGATTGCTTAGCAATCTCATAGTTCTGGGTTCGGCACCCCTTTACGGCAGATTGGGAAACTGTCTTCTATATTCACGGGATACTTTATGCTTTATGAGTGGAATAGTGTAGATTGAATCTACAGATGACCATCATATTTAAATGTTAGATTTGAAACATAAAAGCGCTAAGATGGTTATGCTCAACCAAATCAATATGTACCCCATCATGGCCGAAGTCTAATGACTGAAAGCTCGTAATAGATTTACGAGTAATAAATGCGCCAATTTCGAGTAGTGCTGTGAAGAATTTCATACATTTCTGTCTTGCCTGGCGGCAGAAAGGGCGTAAGAGTGAACACAGTCTTCTCAGCTTTCAAAGAGCTTACCTTTTTTTACAATTTACAGCACGTATCACATTAGCGTAACTTGATATTAAAAAAACAAATGTCTTATATTCATCAGAGGCCAAATATTTAGGGGAAATATTATAGTGAAGTTTACTCAACGCCGGTATATCTATAGGTATTCCGTTTATCAACTCCCATCTCAAGTGATGAATCTTATATATGTGTCCCCTCTCTAGTGATATATGATCTAAGAACAGAGAACATATAAAATATATGGCAATCGAGACAGCTGTAATATTTGACACCAGTTATACTCCAAAGTCTGAGCCCCTCCAAAAAAAAAATAATATTACACTTACAGACTTAAAAAACAAACATTCGTATTAAGATGAATACAAATATAAACAACATAGAGAAAATATAAAATAATACGAAACATTGCACACATATTACGAAGAGTATTTTCAACACAATCAAAACAGCACGCACACAAAAAAATAACAGTGCACATACCAAAGACACACATAGCTATGCTCGATAAATCGGTCTACCACTTTGAAATAAAACTACTGAATATATGTGGTGGTAGGAGTCATAGTAGTAGTATTAGTAGTCGTGGTGGTAGTAGTAGTGGTAGTAACGGCAATAACAAAATCTAAATTGTATTATAGTTGTTTCTAATTTTGGCACAAGGCCAGCAATTAATCAGTGCATTACTGGTGGTGCATTTTATCGACCTCACAAGGATGAAAGTCAAAGTTAACCTCGGTGGGATTTGAACTCAGAACGTAAAGGACCATAACTCTATGCTGCAAAGCATGTTGTCCGATGCTCTACCGATTTTGCCATCCTCGTATTATATTGACTTCTGATTTGGGCACAAGGCCAACAAAGGTTTTGGAGGAAAGTCGATTAAATCGTCCCCAAGTGCATTCATTTTATCGACCCCTTAAAGATGAAAGGCAAAGCTATATTCGGCGGGATTTGAACGTAAGGTGATCTCATTACGTGCCATATCTGATCTAAATTGTTTTGTAAATCATTTCAGAGAAGTTGGTCTTCTGTAGGAAACTTTGTGAAAACAATATCTGTCTTGTAGGTCAATATATTGTATATTATGGTCAAGTTCCACTTATATCCTTTTAGAATTTGTTAACCTTTACTGTTGTCCACGATAGTTTGGGTTTCTCGATGGTCTTCAATTTCTCATCATAACAAGATGATGATATCTTGCTTCTGTGATGTGGGATGTAGTGGATACTTATCTATTGCTTCTGTAACCGCGGACGAATCGAATGTTCCAATCAACATTGGAGCTACAACCAGTGAGGCGAATGGTAGGGTTGTTGAAGTGACCTCCGCCTTAAATGTAAAGAATGGTATCTAGAGACAGGAATCACCATTTTTCTGTCTTCCTTTCCTCTCCTCTTCATCTCCACTTCATCAGCTTTTCAGTAGATGCCTATTAGTAACAGATCGATATCAGATTTGTTTGCTCCCAGCATATGAGCTAGAAACTCTAGCAAGAGAATTCATGCATTTAGTAATTCATTTGCTTGTGTTCGTGTAAATTAGTGATAGCTCTAAAATTTAATTTTGTCTGCCTACGGATTTCAGTTTATTTCCCTTTTATTGTATTTTATACTCTGTTTTGTCAGGCAGCTAAAACTTTTGGCGCCAGGAAGAGCATCAGGTTGTAAAATATTGCCTTAAATATCCCTATGATGAATATGAAGCTTATCACAATGCCCGCAAATACGTCAAGTATGTAATTTTTAGTAATTCGTTTTTTTTCTACAAATTTCATACTTGACCTAATTATTCGAGATTTAGCATGGAAATTGGCTGTGGAACCTTTGTGATACTCTTTGTTATTTTAAATGTTTCAGTTCTTGAATGTGGATTGAGAATACATATTGAAATGAATGTCACTACATTAAATACGTTACTAAAAAAAAAAAAAAAAAAAATAGGGAGTTTTATCTCATCCTGTATTGCAGGTGTTTCATAGATATTTGTATGCAAAATAAAGGCACGATATAAAGGCACAAGCCCAGCAACTTTGGGGGAGGGGAAAGTCGATTAAATTGACTCCAGTGCGTGTCTGGTACTTTATTTTATCGACCCTGTAATGATGAAAGGCAAAGTTAACCTCCGCGGGATTTGAACTCAGATCATAAAGGGCCATAACTCTATGCTGCACAGCATGGCATCCGACCCTCTACCGGTACTGCAAATCTACCACCTTTTTTGTATGCAAAATAATATAAAATAATATATCAAATCTCTGATGTTGGAGCTTTCACGAGATATCCCTATGATTACAAATCAATAATGATGATGGTGAGGATGATTAATAATGATAATGAGGAGGGTGCTGGTGTTGATGATGGTGATGATGATGAAAATAAAAATAATAATGACAATAATGACAATAATGACAATAATGACTTAAATGTTTCCCATCGTAATCTCAAGCTGAGCTTGTAAATATTTGAGCATACGCTGGTTTACTGGAAAAACATCAGTGGTTACCTGATAAATTGCTGGCATAATTTAAATAAATAATTATATTAATAATAGTGTAGAATTGTCGTCAACAGTATTTGCCTGTTGTTGTGATTGTATGTGGAGGGAATAATAACATCAGGTATAAAAAAAAGTTAAATATATAACTGCAAAGCGTAAATTAAAAATTGAAAAAACCCTGACGTAAGGTGTAAAGAGCATGTCAGCCTCATTTAACTATTACTAAATGAACGTTAATTTCAGTTGTCAATGCAACAAATTTGCATGTAGAATGACGTAAATGTGTATTACGTGTCTTACTAGCCTTCTGGAAAAATAGCAAGAAACAAACATATTTGTGATATTTCGTTAAATTTAATTGCGTAGAGGAGTAATCCTATTATTGGAACTCAACTAAAAACATACAAACAGTGACAATTAGTTTAGCAGCAGCAGGAACAGCCATAATTTCAAAACCTAATAGTAATTATTTCCCTCTCAGTCACTAAATGTTTCCAAGATAATAATATTTTCGTTAGAAATAATTGGAGGGGAAAATAGCGCAGTGGGAATGGCGCCTAAAGTCCCTCTTTTACAGGGGTAGCATACTTAATTCTGAGAGTGTAAGAGAGAATGATTAACAAGCACGCTCCCCTCACCATATATATATGTATATGTATGTATGTGTTTGTATATATATATATGTAAGGTGAGAGAGAGAGAAAAGAGAGGGAGAAAGAAAGGGAAAGAAAGAGGCAAAGAGAACATAAGAGAAAAATTAACCCTCGTACAAGACAGGTATTATATTCATAGAAATATGATATATAACAGTAGTTTCCAATTAAGGTACAATACCAGCAATCTTAGAGGTTGGGAAGAATCGATTTAATAGAACCTAATTCTTGAATGCTACTTTATTTTACTGATCTCAGAAGTATGGAAAAAGTTACTTTTCTCCGACGAGATTTGTAGTCAGAACGTAAAGGGTTATAACTAAATGCTGTGTAAACCTTTTATCTGACTCTCTTATGTTTCTTCGAAACCATCGATCTAGTGACCGGGTTGTATTTAGACATTGAGAGCCCGGGTGACTTCATATTTGTGGGGGCTCCACATACACAAACAAATTAGAATACATAGGAAATCCCTAATTTTATATATTAAAGGAAGCTTTGTCCAAATAATTGGAATTGAAAAGTTATACATAGAGGTATTAAATTAAAAAATTCTAAAACTAAAACCCCAGCTGAGGGCTCAATTAAATTGCTACGGCCGTTGGGAGTCCGGAGAAATTTTCCTTATTCGACCCCCCCCCTATTAAATCCCGCCCTGTCTATTGATTAAAAATAAATATATAATACCACATATAATACCCCTCTAACTAAACCCTACCAAACAAATACCAAAATCCTGTAATCCTACATGTTCCTAAAACATTTTCCAAACATTTAATCTTTATACGTCTACGTAATTGAACCTGGTTTTATATCATACATATATATTATATATATACGTATTATACACATGTGTGTAAAGGTAGAATATATAAGACGATATCTTAAAGAACATCAACTACAACAATAACAATAACAACAACATTAACAAATAGCAGCAATAAAGAGAGCCAAATTTCAAGACAACCATATGTACTTATATAACACACACACACACCACACACACACACACACATATATACACACACACACACACACACACACAGATACACATACACACACATCCACATACACACACACACACACATATTTATATATATATATATATATATATATATATATATATATATATATATATGAGGTGTGTCAGAAAAGTTCCAGGACTGATGTCACAAAAGATTTACTTCAAACCAATATTTCACACATAAGAGTCTTCTCCTTCAAAGTAATCCCCCTGGAGTCTAATGCACTGTTCCATCCTTTTCTGCTAGGCTTGCATGCACTCCTGGACGGATTCTTCCGGGATCCTCCGCAGTTCCGTCGTCACGGCCTTTTTTATGTCGTCCACGTCTTCAAAACGGGTCCCCTCCGGGTCGTACTCGAAGATCCATGACTCATCACTGGTGATGACTGTCCCTAGCAAGTCTGGTTCGGTTTCAAGACGCTCGAGGATGTCCTGGCACACTTGCATGCGTCGACCCTTCTGGTCATCGTTCAGCAGTTTTGGCACCATCTTCGCGCAGACTTTCCGCATGTCCAAATCTTCAGTGAGAATCTTCCAGACGCTGTCCCGATTCATGCCCAGTTCATTTGCCATCAGTCGAACATTCAGCCGACGATCGCTACGCACCATCTGGCTGACGCGCTCAACGTTGACCTCAGTCCCGGTTGTTGAGGGCCTTCCGCTCCTGGGGTCATCGTGCACCACTCAAAAACACGTGAGCGTGACATCGTCTCATCTCTATACACTTGCTGCAGCAATCTCAGTGCTTCTGACGGAGGTTTCCCCAACCGTACCAGAAACTTCAAGTCTGTTCGTTGCTCTGTGCTCATTGCTTGATGACCTGAAACAGAGGACATGTATATACAATTATGAAGAAAAAAGTTTGATCGCTGCAGAGAGCTAAGATTACAGTTACTTACTCCAAAGAGATTACTTTGAAGGAGAAAACTCTTAGTGTGAAGTTTGGGTTTGAAATAAATCTTTTGTAACATCAGTTCTGGAACTTTTCTGACACACCTCCTATATATAATACACACACACACACATGCATTACGCTGGTATTCTAAGGGATATAAGCTTGCAGCATATTCTACCTTTAAATGCATATATATATATATATATATATATATATATATATATATATATACATACACATGCATTTAAAGGTAGAGTATGCTGCAAGCCGATACCCCTTAGAAAACCAGTGTAAGACAAAACGAAAGAAGAAAAGCAAAAAAAAAAAAAAAAAAAAAAAAAAAAGGCAAAAACAACACCAACAACAGCATCAGAGACAATTTTCGACAAGACAGGATACAGTAAATTAGACGCAAAAACACGTATTTCTAAAATTAAAAATAAAACTAATACATAGACAAATAACAAAATAACTGAACTGTTTTAGCGATTCCACATTCCACATGCTGGAGTAGTAGAGAAGGGTGATTAGTTTCTCTTGACATGGAAAATGTCAATGTGTACTTTTAGAGATTTTGAAGTTCTTGGAGGGAAATGTAGACGCTTCAGAATGAAATACTTCTTCGTTCGTACTTCTTCGTTCGTACTTCTTCGTTCGTACTTCTTCGTTCGTACTTCTTCGTTCGTACTTCTTCGTTCGTACTTCTTCGTTCGTACTTCTTCGTTCGTACTTCTTCGTTCGTACTTCTTCGAACAACCGCCATCAAAGAGTCGATAGTGGTGGTGGTGGTGGTGATGATGAGTGTGGTGATGATGGTGGTGATGATGATGATGATTGTGCTGATAGTGAGGGTGATGATGATGATAGTGATGATGGTGATGGTAATGACGATGATAGTGATGATGATGGTGATGGTGGCGGCG
>OZ024756.1:32497633-32505133 GCA_964016885.1 Eledone cirrhosa
GCTGTTGAGAGTGATGATGTTGTTGAGAGTGGTGGTGTTGTTGTTGTTGTTAAGAGTGTTGTTCTCGATCGTGAAGCCATGAACAGATTCAGCTGTTGGCAAGATTTGAAGATGAAAATGTGTGAAACCTGATAACAGTGCAAACTTACTGTACGTTCGCTAAATGCAGAAGAGAGAAGAGAAGGTGTGTTTGATGAGAGAGAGAGAGAGAGAGAGAGAGAGAGAGAGAGAGAGAGAGAGAGAGAGAGAGAGAGAGAGAGAGAGAGAGAGAGATATGCGATGGAGTGTTTTCGAAAAAAATAGTACCTTGATGGAAAATTGTATACTATCCTGCCAAAAAAGCAAGCCACACGGTGAATATATATATATATATATATATATATATATGTGTGTATATATGTATGTATATATATATATGTATGCATATATGTGTGTATGTATATATATGTGTGTGTGTGTATTTATATATGTATGCATGTACGTGTATATATATATATATGTGTGTATGTGTGTGTGTGTGTGTATGTATATATGTGTGCATGTATATATATATATATATATATATATATTAATATATATATATATATGTGTGTGTATGTGTATATACGCATGCATATAGGTTCTCTTTATTCTATATCTAGAATTTACGCAAATAAAGCATTCCTCTTTGTACACATATACACATAAGTATATAGATGTTCTAGCACGAAGTCATATGCACTATTTCATTTCAAATGTTTATCTAGCCGCAACAGTCTGGTGATATATCCTTATCTATTTACTCTTACGTCTATGTAGCTATTTAGTTTAATGTCTCACATTTGTGAGAAGAGGGCGGGGGTGATGTGCAATCATTATTTCCGTGCTTAAAGTCTTGATTACGTTTATGCGATTCTCTGTCTTCGTTTCTCCCAATCACTTACAGATTCTGTCATGTCTACCTGTCTCTCTTTGTGTCTGTATCTCTTTCTATATCTATATCTCTTTCTATCACTCTTTCATTCCTCCCTCTCTGTCATCTCTCTCTCTCTCTCTCTATCTCTCTCTCTCTATTATATATATATATATATATGTCAACATGATAGGATCTGTTATTTTTATCTAAAGACATTTTTTCCAATTACAACCCGCCCGTCCCCTCAATCTACCTTATTACTCATTCTTTCTTCTGATGAAGGATTAGCGTCCGAAACGTTAAGACCCTCTTCCTGCTATATCAAGCGTTAACCTAATATATCCCTTCCATATACTGTACCGATTGTGTTGTTATTTCTGTTTACCTTTTATATACATATATATATATATATATATATACATATTTATAGGTATAGACCCCGAGTTAATCTGGTGATAACGACAATTAAACAGGTACTCAATACATATATATGTGTATGTGTCTGTGTACAGTTCAGCAGAGGGAAGGACTCTACCAGTTTTAAATATTGTCAAGACGGATCCTCTCTTTCCATGCGGAGTTTTGACCCCATGACCATACTTTTATATTTTGAGCCTATACATAACCACCGAGGCACTCCCATCGTGGATATAGACATCAGTTCCTTTAATCTTTTAAGAGTGGATGAAATAAGTACAATTAATTACCAGGGGTCAATATAAGTGCCTTTGTTCTCCCTCTTCCCATATATAAATGGCATTGTGGCCATTTTGAAATGAATATATCATCCCGGAGGAGGAACCGTCTCACTTTGATCTTCATAGCTTTTTTGGTATAGTGGTATTAGTTTCGTAGCGGTTGACTGTTTTACAAAACGGTAATTGACTTGCATTGGCCTATGAAAGAAGTCATTGGTGAGGATGGTATGGAATTGTACAAATAGAACAGCTTAGCTAATTAATATCTTTCAAATAAACTCGGTCCATCTGGTTAACGCGACGGTTGCTGTTATTGTTACTGCTGTCATTATCGTTATTTTTGTGGATGTTTTTGTTGTTTCACCTCCTGTATGTTCAGATCATGAAGATCGATCGTGTTCGTGCGTGTGAGAGTATGTGTGTGCGTGTATAAATGAATGCATGTGGGGGTGTGCATAAATGTGTGTGTGAATGTGTGAAAGTATATTATAGAATTAGTCCCTCTTTATATTAGAAGTAACATTTTATTTGTGGGAGATTCGTCTGATGTTTCAGGCAGGACAAAAGACAGATTGAATAGTGGGACTGCTTCAATGGAATCCTTTATTTCTACCTTCCCAGAATGTGGTGGATTGGTAGTATCGGTAGAGCGTCGGGCACCATGCTTTGCGGCATGCAGTTATGGTTGTTTACGTTCTGGGTTCAAATCCCGCCTAGGTTAGCTTAGCCTTTCATCTTTACGGGGTCGATGAAATATTTTTTGTAAAGTACCAGTAACACACTGGGGTTGATTTAATCAAGTTTCCCCTCATATGTTATTGTTGGCCTTATTCATAAATCAGTAACCAATATTTCAGAAGGCGTTGTAATGGCAGTATCAGTGGAGGGTCGGACGCCATGCTCTGCAGCATAGAGTTATTGCTCTTTATGGTCTGAGTTCAAATCCCGCCGAGGTTAACTTTGCCTTTCGATGAAATAAAGCACCAGTAATGCACTGATATAATTGCTGGCCTTGTGCCAAAAGTAGAAATAACTATTACTATTCCAGAAGACGGAGGAATGGAAAACTCGTTGGTGGGCTGGGCAAATGCTCATCAATATTTATTTCGTCCATTTTCTTGCTACATTCAAATCCTGTCAAGGCCAACTTCATCTTTCATCCTTCAGGAGTCCATACAATAATGTACCAGTAAAGTATTGGACTCGATTTAATCAACTCTATCTTCCATGCATCATTACTCTCTCTTTCAATGCATATAATCTGTTGCTTCCTCTGAACTGCGGACGTGCAGATAATTCTTTCTTTGACTTATGTTTGTTGTTTTATCTAGCACCGAATGTATATGACTTAATATATCTTTCATACAGAGATTGTTCCACATTCATTTTTTTTTGTATCAATTATATAAATATTAGTCGCGCCATCTTTATGTATTTTCTCTGCTGCACCTCATTATTTTCTATTTGTTATTATTCACTCCCATGATACCTATTATTATTCAGAGGATTATATTATGCTTTCAATCTCCATATCGTTGGACATATTTTTATTTCCTTTTCTTTTTCATGTTTTATATATTATATGTGTTCGTACTTTCCCCTTTCCGTTCATTTTGTCGAAGGTTTAATTACGAAATAGTCTTCTCTCCCAATTACTCCATTTTCCACATGTTATGCTTTGTTTCCAGATTAAGACCCCTGGCTCTCACAGTTTTCACTTTGTCATGTGTTTGATTACGAAGTATTTGTAACTTATTTCCTAAGCTTTTTTTGTTTTTCGAAGTTTTCCCCCTCCTCCATTTTCTCGTGTATTTGATAACGAAATATTTCTCTTTTCCCTCGATGGTCTGTCTGACAATAAATGTGTGGGCGATTCCATTTACTCTCCTAGTTTGAGTGATTTAACATGTCTCACAAAGTCTGATCACTTTTTTTTTATATTCACTGGGAACCCCTGTCGTGTGTGCACGCAGCATATCTATTCTATCCGTCAAACGTAACTACGACACGGTGGCAAGTGTGCAAATGTACAAAACTTCAATATTTGGTTATGTCTCTCTCTCTCTCTCTACATATATATATATATTCTCTTGGGAAGAGAGGTTAGATTGAGAAGAAGCACAAAGTAGTTCTGCTTTTAATTTACTTTCTAATAATTTATATTATTGTTTCTACCATTGTTTATTCATATTATACACAGACGTCGTTACCTGAGTTTCTATTTTATAACATGTCCCTTCCCCAAAGACGAAACATTAGTTTTAGTCATGTCTTTGTTCATGATTTATAACTGTTTGACGTAGTGTTTTTCGTATGTACTTTTTTATAATTTTAACGTATGCCCAAGCCGATTGCATTGCTTGGCTAATATGTAATGACTGGTTCTATTCCAATACAAGGTGGCTTAAAGACTAATATTCTATCACTGCCACATATTCGCCAATTCCTGAGTGGGATCTGTTAGACGGAAATTGGACACACACACACACACACATATATATATATATATATATATTAAAGGTAGGGAAATTAAGAGAGAGAAGACAAAACCACGAACGAAAGCAAAGCAAAACAAAAAGAAATTATGTGAAATGGAAAATTTCAAAATTTTCTTTTTTTACTAGAATGTAAACTAATCTCAAGTAGACTCATGCTAGCCACACATCAAGGAAAAGTGAAACGCAATCCGACCAAAGACCCCACCCACAAAACTAAGGCATTAGCAATAAATTAAGTTGAACCGTGTTCTTCAAAACCATATACCAGCCCTCTCCGCCAAATACAGACACAGACACATTTACACAATCACACACTCACACACACACACACAGACTCAGACTCACTCACACATACATACACACACACAAACATGTAGACACATAAACACATTCACACACACACACGCACACATTCACACACACACATACACACACACACACACACACACACACACACATATATATATATATATATATAAGATGTAAGAGTGTAAATATCAATACCGTGAAGGAATGTACGACGCTGTTGTGTTTCAGTAAATAACTGCCTTGTGGGGGTCCACACGCACACACACACACACACACACACACACACACACACACACACAGACACACACACACACACACACACACACACACATACACACACACACACACACACACACACATATACCTCAGTGTGTGGATGTTTGGTGAATCTGCTGTATGTGTGTCAAGGCAATTATGTGTAGGAACAACACCGCCATTGCTACCAATCAGTGTATAAATGAACCACATGTAAGAACGTTGTACGAGGTCAGGCGAATTAAAACTAATTTATCAATGAATAACATTTACTGTTTCCGCTAAGCTTTTTACATTCTTTGTCCTCCATTATCCATCACGTACACACTTACGTACGCGTAAAAACGCTTACATTATACCAATGATAACTACAGAAAAATATTGTGTGTATATGTATGTGTGTATATATATATATATATAATATATAAGATCAAAAGATAGTTAAAAGAGTTCCATGTATTTTATTATGCTCATTTCATGGAACTCTTTTCATGGAACTCTTTTAACCATCTGTTGATCTTATATATTATGTATACTCCAGTCCTACAAACTGTAGAGTGCATCTTATCCGATATCTGCATTGTTTTATTGTACTACAATAAAACTCACCTCCTACATATATATATATATATATATATATATATACATAAATATATGAGAGAGAGAGAGACATATATTCAAAGAGAGATGGGAGAAGATGAGGGGCGAGTTAAACGACGAGAGTGTGCAGAAAAAGAGTATACAGTGAAGAAAAGAAGCAGTAGAGATGAGAGATCGAGGAAACCAGGACAGGAAGCCTAAACATTGTGTAGCTGTATGCCTGTACACCAGTCTGTCTATGATTCTATATATTTATACATTTATGTATATATATATATATATATGTCAAAGTCCAGTTTTTTTAAATCTCTCTCTTTCTCTGCTACCTCGAAAGCAATCATACAATAGACATGTATACGTAAATTCACACACAAACAGATGATTAATTACATTTACAGACACTATTTCAATATATATATATACACGCATATGTAGCGAAGATACTGGGTTGTATGAATGTACCAAGGAATACATTGTTTGTGTAGATAATATTTAATTAACAATGGTAGATAGTATAATTGACATGTCAAAGAAATAGATGATAGAATGAAACAAAGTAGGTCGTTACCGTTTTGATTGCCAGGCAAACGCGGCTGGCACAGGACGCCTGGCTAAGGCCAGGCGCCGGAAGGCAAAATGAGAGGCTCTTGGCCTGGTGCCGAAAGGGCAATGAGAGAGTGAGAACTTAAAGTTGTTAGTTTTATAGGGTTCTGACCGGAAGTTACAGAAAGGGTTCTACTTCCCGTCTAGATGTTAATCCAAACAAGGGAGACAACCGCTACACATATATATTTGTTGTGTGGCCGAACTCGAGTTCGGGAACAATTGAAGGTACCCGTTTACGTATGTTGCATTGAAGCGAATAACTATGTATATACTCTCGGAGTTTATTTAATATTACCTATTCAGTACGCTGAGATGCAACCGGTCCTAGCAATGATATCTATACTAGTTCCGTCAACTTATTATATATTTATACATACATACATATATACGTGGAGAAATATATATAAAGGAGGACAAACCGTTAAAACGTGTTTATTTAAAATAGCACCTACGTACGTTTCGCTCGAAAGGGCTTCTCAAGGGCGTTAACTCCCTTGACCTACTGCAAAATCAATACATGTTTTGTTACGAAGAATGAACTATGACGTGAACTTATTTCTAAAAACCCATTCCGGGTCATGTAAGGAACGCTTTTTAGTTGTTATGCCATTGAGAAGCCCTTTCGGGTAGGTGCTATTTTAAATAAACAGGTTTTAACGGTTAGTTTTCCTTTATATATAATTCTCCACGTGTATCCGCTCTGCTGATTTTCTCGCCCACTAGATATTAACACTTCTAATATTTAAGACTGCAGGCACACGCATTAAGCACCCTTTGCATATGCTATTGGCAAATAACTACATGTATCGCCTATTTCTTCTTCTTCTCTCTCTCGATACTTAATTACTCCACTACATATATATATATATATATATATATATATATATATATATATATATATATATATATATATATATATATATATATATATATAACAAGGTATACGAAACACCACCAGTTGACTGTTGGAAAACGGGAAATATGCATTCGGCCTTTTCCATCGACCTTTCATAACACTACTGTATAAATTCTCTCATATACATATATATATAGAAATATATATATATATATATATATATATATATATATATATATATATATATATATATATATATAGGCTAATATATACGACGTAGAAACAAGCTGATGAAACCCTTGCTACTACTACACGTTACGTCACTTTTCTACTTTTCAATCTATCTATGTAGAGAAAATATTCTCACAAACCAACTGTAGTTAATGTCCTCCTTTAATTTGTCATGAAAATCATTGATTATTTTTTTTCTTCAATGTTTTCACCTTAAATATTCAATCCGCTCTTTCAGACATATTGTCTTCACAGTTTAACTGCGATACTTTCGAGATTTCTTGTAACTAAAACAAAGTTTCAACTAATTGATGTGTAATTAGATTTTAACAAGACATTATGCCATTTAATAGCTTTCACAGATAATTCTCTAACGGTTACCGTGGTGTTAGTATATTACATTACAAACCACATACCTATATATGTATATATTCGTGTATATATATATATATATATATATATAAACTATATGCCTGCCTGTAAATTACTCTTTATTTGTCTCTCTCTCTCTCTCTCTCTCTCTCTCTCTCTCTCTCTCTATCTCTCTATCTA
>OZ024756.1:32510133-32512633 GCA_964016885.1 Eledone cirrhosa
GCTTTGAAGCATAGAGTTACGTCCCTTTATGATCTGAGTTCAAATCTCTCCGAGGTAAACTTTGCCTTTCATCCTTACGGGGTCGATAAAATAAAGTACCAGTAATAGAGTGGGTAATTGCTGGCCTTGTGCCAAAAGTAGAAACAATTATTATGTTTTGCTACTAGTCTAGGGTCTACTAGTTTAGGGTTTGGCAATTAGTCTCTCTAATCGAAGAGTTAGAACTGACTCACAAGGCCACATTCTAACCATCTTGTTATACAGACATATATCATATACATTATTAATGTGTTTGCGTAATTTAACATTTTAAGTTAACTGAAATACAAAATAGAAAGTGGACGTCGTAGTCATTAAATAGGTAAGATGCAGCAAACTTTGTGAAATATTGATTTCTACTCTAGACACAAGGCCAGTATTTTAGAAGAGGGAAACTTGATTATATCGACCGCTGTATTTGAGCGGTACATCATTTGTTCATCTCCCAGTTTTAAACTCCCAGAAAAACGAGAGATCAAATTTACATAAGCAAAATTTGAACCCAGATAGTAAAGGATAGTGAAAAATTGCGAGGAATACCACAGAATGGAACAAACCATAAATGTTTAAAATATACACAATTACATCGCATATAATTATGTGTAACAGAAGGAAAGAGTTATTTAACGAGTAAAAGAGAGAGAAGTGGAAGGGGGAGGGAGCTTAATGGCGGTTGTTTCAAATGCTATATATAATAAGACTGTTTTTGCATCTCTGTGTGTCTTGTTCATTTTTGAACTATATACATACATATCGACACACACACACACACACATATATATATGTACACACACACACACACACACACATATATATATATATATAATGAGAAAATAAGGGGTTTTTTAATTTAAAAAAAAACAAAAGAAAAATGAGATGTCCTCCACGGGAGAGAGTATAAGGAAAATGAATCGAAAATGCACATGGAGTCTTGTCAAGAATAATTATTTATTTCCTTTATCGGTTTCACATTTCGTATGCGTTTCAAAAGTAAAATTGAGATGAGGGGTTTGTATGGGAGACAAACCACAAAACCTCCATCCCAATTTTACTTTCGAAAAGCATAAGAAATGTGAAACCGGTAAACGGTAAAGGAAATAAATAAATATTCTTAAAAACACTTTAGTTGCATTTTCAATTTCTCTCCCTTATATGTATATATATGTATACATATGTATATATATATATATATATATATATATATATATATATATATATATATATATATAGTATAAAGAAAACGAAAAATCAGTGATGCATCTGGACTCAATTTATTGCGTGTTACAATTGTTTCGCAGGCAGGTAGCTTGAGACATAGTCCCTGTAGGAATCTGGTTGATTTTACGGCTGCAGGTTCCTTCAGACACGGGTATTTCGTTCGGAGCAAATTTTATCACTGGGGTGTTATCATCAAAAAAGACCCTCAAAAAACCTCTTCCACTCTTGTCATGCTATTGGCTGTTGTTACTCCACGTCATCTTAAGTTCTGGTCAGTATTTACTGCTACACGGGTCATCAGCCATTTTTCCGTCCGACACACTTCAATGGAGTCATGCTAGGTTCAGTATCACACACCTCTGTTCACAGTCCAGAGGAAGCACACACACACACGAATACACACAGGCATATACCCACACAGGCAGACACAAGTATATATATATATATAAAACATGAGAAGAATGAATACTGCGTGGTTGCACATGGGTTACATATGGTAAACATAGTCCTTCATCAGTGATTTTCCAACCTTCATTGGTATTTCATCGCTTTAAAAAATCATATACCTCCAGTTGGTGCGAGCAATAGCTAAATAAAGCTATTGGGACAAGTAAATCGCGTAAAGCGAGCGAGACAAGTAAACAAACATAGAAGGATAGGAACGCAAAGATGGGAAAAAACAAGCACATGGGAGTCCGATCAGCTTAAGCTGTGTGGATTTCATGGGCGAGAGACAACAGACCGTCCGCCGCATATATATATATATATATATATAATTACTTTAGTAGCCTTTAAAATATGACATATAATACATCGTTGTTTGGCAATGTCTCCAATGCTTATCGTTTCAAGTCACACACACACAAACTCAGACATAAGCGCATGCAATTATGTACATGCACATACATGCAAACAACAAGACATCCATGCACATACAATTACACGCAAACATCAAGACATATATGCACACTTACAGATATATACATAGATATATACACATATATATACACAGGAATAAATATCAATCAACGAATGTTATCTCAAAGTTGTGGATTTCTATGTAATCTACTTTGCCAATCATCTATCGTTCTTTCTTCCTCCCTCACACCATCTTTCACCCACTCTCTCTCCTCTATCCCCCGCTCACTCCATCTTTCACCCACTCTCTCTCCTCTCCCCCCCCCCCACCTCACTCCATCTTTCACCCCCACTCTCTCCTCTATCCCCCCCTCACTCCATCTTT
>OZ024756.1:32517633-32520133 GCA_964016885.1 Eledone cirrhosa
ATATATACACATGTATGTATGCATATATATATATATATATATGTATGCATACATATATATATATATATACATATATATATAGATGCATATATGCATACATATATATATATATATATATATATATATATGTATGTATACATATATATATATATGAATGTATATATATATATATATATGAATGTATACATATATATATATGAATGTATACATATATATATGAATGTATACATATATATGAATGCATACATATAAATATGTATATATATGAATGTATAAATATGTATACGTAAGAATGTATACATATAAAAATGTATATGTATGAATGTATATATATATATATATATATATATATAGTAGGTGGAGTTCGATATTTGGAGAATGTGACCCAATTCTTTCATTTATCGATCGATGACAGTTAACTTATCGCATTAATGCCTTCGGGGAATGTTATAGTTTTCACTCTTCACCATATATATATATTGCCTTCCATAAGGTTCTTTACACAGACACACAGACATAAGCACAGACAGACAGACAGGGAGATATATCGGTAAGGTGACAAATATACTGCGTATGAGAGTTTGAATGAATAACGATCTAATAATTTGAAAATTGAAAACACATATATTAACAATTATATGAAGATATATCTTCATTAGATATGTTGACGTTTAATGAAACCACCGGTAATATATGAACGTGAGTCAAAGTAGTTATACATATATGAGAAGAATCAAGGAAGAACAACACGTGGAAAACAATATAATACAATGGTGATATATATATTATTTTAGTGTATTGGCACTATCGGTAGATGGTCGGACGCCATGCTTTCACGCATAGAAACTACGGCCCCTTCCATTCTGAGTTCAAATCCCACCGAGGTCAACTTTGCCTTTCATCCTCACGGGGACGATAAAATAAAGTACCAGTAATGCACTGGGTAATTGCTGGCCTTGTGCCTAAAGTTGAAACAACTATTATAGTGTTTACTATCGTTGGAAAAGAGCCTTAACATTTCGGGTGTTAATCCTTCAACTGAAAAGTAGATTGAAAGATATGGGAAAGTAAAAAAAGAGAAAGAACGGGATTTTTTCACCGAAAAGAAAACAAGTATGTAGTTAGTCAGTATGTAGTTATATATATTCTAGGGCGGGAAAAATTCCCGAGATCCATGGACGAGTTCTCTCCAGCAGTCTCTGTCCCTCATTATCGCTGCCATGTCCTGTGTATCCAAAAGACCAGTGTCTGTCCTTAGGGCATCAACATACGTTAACCTTGGTCTTCCTCTTCCAGTGTGTCCATGTAGGGGCTCCCACAGGAACACTGAATGCAATGTCAACTCTGGATGTCGGTGGGCATGTCCAGCTAACCCCAGTCTCCTCTATGTCACTTTTGAGCTGACTTTTGGGAGGCTCCCGTACAGCTCTGAGTTTTTCATCCTCAGTGTATACTGATTAATGTTCAGAGCCATCCTCAGCATTCTCGTGTAGCACCCATCCACCAACTGAGTGAGTTTCTTGGTCAGTGTCCAAGTCTCAGACCCGCACAGCAGCACAGACTCTACTACAGCAACGAAGAGGCGGATTTTCAGGCCTTATATATATATATAGAGAGAGAGAAATGGCTTCTACAGAACTAGAAATGTTTCATTCGGAAGAAATCATCAGGAAATCATCCGGCTTCCTGAGTATTTCTCCCGAATGAAACAGTTCTAGTCCTGTATAAGCCATTTCTATATACAATAGTTATACTCTGCTCTGTATTGAGTACCTTACTTACTGTGGTTACCCCTGATTGAACCCGGGATACATTTATATATGTGTGTGTATTTGTGTGTGTGTGTATATATATATATATATATATATATATATATATATATATATATATATATATATATATATGTGTGTGTGTGTGTGTATATATGTGTGTGTGTCTGTTAGCATATGTTTGTATGTATTACATACTTAGTTTGTTTAGAAAGTTCAAAAGGGATTCTTTAATTTAATCGATTTAACGATGTTAAACTATATCAAAATTAGATATTATATAGACATGTGATACGTTGATACGCTTGAGGTTATTCTGACACAGGTGCAAAGTAAAGAAAAACGCAATCGCTAGATATTTAAAAAAACTGTAAAATTTCAATCATAAATATGGTGGGTGGGATTGAAAATTGTAGCGGGGAAACAGCAGTAATGAATTGCTACTGTCAAAGATAACATTTATGTACGTTTATCTGGCATTCTATGAAATTGTAATTCATAGATGAGTTTTTTGGGGGGTTGGGGGTGGGGGTGGCTACACCTTAATGATAGGGACCTCGGTCCTATCATCAATAATGAGAGGGGGAAATGCATTACAAAGTACTTAGGAATATGTATTGATCTGTGTTACATAGTGTTCAATGGGACGGGAATAAATCATTAATGATAGGAAATCATAGAAAGAAATTTAGACCTGATATTGAGATAAATATCAGATTGCATCGTGAAAT
>OZ024756.1:32527633-32537633 GCA_964016885.1 Eledone cirrhosa
CAACAAATTGTAAAAATCTTTACAAGATGCGCAGTTAAAATAACTACGTCTATTATACTATCTAGATAGAGCGTGTTCCATATAGCTTCATTATTCTGTGTTACTGATAATAGTTTCTCCACTTTCAGAGAACTTTTCCCGGCAACACACCACATCACCTAACACGCCATCATATATCAATCTGTTTATCAGCAACATTTCTATCCTTTTCACATCTACTAGAAATTTACTCGCTTCTACCCCGTTTCTTCTTTCCATTTTATTTCCCCACTCTGTACTCCACACCTTCCTTCTCACTTTCTTCACCATTGTCTCTTTCGTTATCAATTTCGTTGTTCTCATTATCGCTGGCGTTTTTCTCCTTCATTATCATACCTGTGAGTATATATATATAGATGTAGTGACCTACATTCCGCGGGCTCACATACATTCTCTGTGCGTGATTTGGCTCAGTTCAGCCAATCAGCGCCAGTAGAAGAGGATGTATCCCTACGCGCCCTGAGGAAGAAATTCCCCGCGAAGATTTGAAGAATCTCTCTCTTGTACCAGAAACTTCGAGCCATCAACACGCATAATGTAGCAGTGAGATATTGCACCCCTAGCCCCGCCGGCTTAACGGCGCAATGGCACATTCCCTTTTGTAACCTCTTTTTATCTGTAACTTCAACCATATAAATAAACAAACATTTCATCTCTAATTACTGCGGTTGAAGTCGTTATTATGTTACTGGTGTCTCAATAACAACTTTAATCCATGCTGCTGGAATTGGCGACCTGACGAAAGGAATATTGTAAATAGATGGTAAATAGACCGAGGGACCTTCCCTCACGTCTATGTCAACAAGATAATCCAACGAGGATACTACCACTTACCACACTGGCAACTAACGACCAGTGATTCTACCACC
The DNA here is from genome assembly GCA_964016885.1 of Eledone cirrhosa. Lineage (NCBI taxonomy): Eukaryota > Metazoa > Mollusca > Cephalopoda > Octopoda > Eledonidae > Eledone > Eledone cirrhosa. Next base: position 32,528,542 of record OZ024756.1, read on the forward strand.
CTGCTAAAGTGGCGATAGCATCTATAACCCATAACTGCTAAATATATAACTCACTCCGATATATATATATAATATATGTGTGTGTGAATGTATGTATACATATTAGGTATGTCGCAAGAAAATGAATAATTGTCCTTCATACATATATTACCTAAATACATACGTGTATATTTCAGTCTGTTTGTTAGAATGTGAATGTGTGTATAAATTGTAAATTTATCCTAAGAAAATGAATAATCATTTTTATATACATTTTAGCTAAATAAATGTGTCTATACTTAGAGCCATGTTTTTAGTGTAATAGTGTGTGTTTATTCATGTGTATTTGTAATAGCTGCTTGCGGGTGTTTGTGAGTGTGTATATATATATATGTGTGTGTTTGTGAGTGTGTATGTATGTGTGTGTGTTTGTGAGTGTGTATGTATGTGTGTGGGGTAGTGTATACATTGTAGCTCTATCGCAAAAAAATAAATAATAATTTTTTTATATACATGCATATCCTAAATACATATATGTATATTTTGAGCCACGTTTTTAGTGTGATATTGTCACTTTTTTATGTATTTTGTGATACCTCCGCCAACAGCAACAGTTTTCCAAGAGATATCAACATGAATGGACATGTTATTTTTATCTAAAGACATTTTTTTTCCAATTCCAGCCCGTCCGTCCCCTCAATCTATCTTATTTCTCATTCTTTCTTCTGATAAAAGACTAGCGTCCGAAGCGTTAAAACCCTCTTTCTGCTATTTCAAGCATTAACCTAATATATTCTTTCCATATTCTGTACCGATTCTGTTGTTATTTCTGTTTACCTTATATATAAAATATATATTTATGTATATATATATATATATATATTCTATATGTCTCTCCGCCACTCCCCTACACACCCTTGGAACTCTCTTCCCACACACTTTTCATCTGAAGAAGGGCTTATGCTCGAAACGTCGTTCCCCACCACCACCCCAATAAATATATATATATATATATATATATATATATATTGTATTTGCTTTGCAAGATTTCTCATCTGAAAGAGTGTGTTGAAACAGATATTGTTATACTTTGGGAAGGTCATGCTGCCGATAAAATCACACGCACCAGTTGGCTTTCACTTCAATTTATTATAGATTTCCAGTTGCCTGGTTGGTTAGTTGGTTCGATAACCGATTAGTTGTCTATATATTCTCGAAGATCTTTCGTCACACATTCTGTTACCTCCTCAGTCACTTGTGTGTAATATATATATATATACATATAATGTGTGTAATGTATGTATATTTGCATGTGTGTGTATATATATATATATATATATATATATATATATATATATATATATATATATATATATATAATATAAGATCGAAAGATGGTTAAACGAGTTCCAAGTATTTTATTATGCGCATTTCAAAAACAAATATCATCATGGGATGATATCTGCGTTCTCATCAGATAAAATAGTGAAGTTTTAAATCAACATATGCTTTATTGTGCTACAATAAAACTCACCTCCTACATATATATATATATATATATATGTGTGTGTATATATATATATATATATATATATATATATATATATATATATATATATATATATATATATATACATAACCTAAATACATATGTGCATATTTCGATCCATGTTTGTTAGTGTAATTGTAAGTATCTGTTGGATGCTCAGTCACGTGTCTATATGTGTGTATGTATGAATGTATGTATGTGATGGTGTGCAGATATGTCATGGTTAATAGATGAGGTGTTATTCACACAGTGCCATACTATAAAGACGCTACCTATGTCTTGGAGGCATTTGGTAAATCTCAATGTTTATTTAGGCTTCAATTTCATATTCTGCACACAGTAAAGAAAAGCTGACTGTGAATACACCTGCCAACTGTTTAAAGTGTGTTAAATACCTGTTGCTGCTGGTAGAAATGGTGGTGGTAGCGTCACTGTTGCTGGTGGTGGTGGTGGTGGTAGCGCCGCTGTTGCTGCTGGCGTTGCTGTTGTTGCTGGTGGTGGCGCTGCTGTTATTGCTGGTGGCGGCGTTGCTGTTGTTGCTGGTGGTGGTGGTGGTAGCGCCGCTGTTGTTGCTGGTGGTGGTGAAGGCGTTGTTGTTGTTGTTGTTGTTGTGTCTGTTGTTGCTGGTGGAGGCGGTGAAGTCGGAAGTGGTGTTGTGGCAGCTTGATGCTTGTGGTGGTGGAGGCGGGAGGGTTACTGCTAGTGGCGGCTATATTACTGCTGTTTGTGGTGGTTGTGTTGGTGGAGGTGGTGAAGGTGTTGCTGCTGTGGTGGTGGTGGTGGTGGTGGTGGTAGTGGTGATGATGGTGGTTGTGTGGCGGCGGAGAAGGTGGCGTTTCTGTTGTGGTAGTGGTGGTGGTGGTGGTGGTGGTGGTGGTGACGTTGCTGTTATTGCTAGTGGTGGCGGTGTTGCTGTTGATGCTGATGTTGGTGGTGGTGTTGTTGCTGTTTTTGTTGGTGGTGGTGGTTGGGTTGATTTTAGTGCTGGTAGTTGTGGCTGTTGTCATGGTTCTGGTGGTGGTGTGGGCTTTGGTAGTGGTGGTAGTATGCTTTCTAATGTTGTTGGAGGAGGAGGTGTTGTTTCTGTTAGTGGGAGTAGCAGATTTCATGGCGGTGTTGTTGTTGTTGCTGCTAGTGGTGGTGGTGCCGTTGTTGTTGTTGCTGCTGCTGCTAGTGGTCGTGTCGTTGTTGTTGTTGTTGCTGCTAGTGGTGGTGTCGTTGTTGTTGTTGTTGTTGTTGCTGCTAGTTGTGGTGTCGTTGTTGTTGTTGTTGCTGCTAGTGGTGGTGTCGTTCTTGTTGTTGTTGTTGTTGCTGCTAGTTGTGGTGTCGTTGTTGTTGTTGTTGCTGCTAGTGGTGGTGTCGTTGTTGTTGTTGTTGTTGTTGCTGCTAGTTGTGGTGTCGTTGTTGTTGTTGTTGTTGCTATTGCCGCCATTATCCGTTTTTTTTTTTTTTTGTTATTGTTTTATTTCCTTTTCTTCATGGCAGTGATATTTTTAGAGATTCAAGTCTGTTATAATCTTTCACCAAAGTTGGAACTGGCAGACGACCACAGACTAATTCTAAGGAATTCGTAGCACAGAATCTTTCGTAAAATATATCTGCGGGGGTTTTCACCCAAAATATATCTGCAGGATTTTCACTCAAATTATATATGCGGGATTTTCACCTAAAATATAACTGCGGGACTTTCAGATAAATTATATCTGCGGGATTTTGATTCAAAATATATCTGCGTGGGTTTCAGATAAAATATATCTGCGGGATTTTCTCCCAAAATATATCTGCAGGATTTTCACTCAAATTATATATGCGGGCTTTTGACCCAAAATATAACTGCGGGGCTTTCAGATAAAATATATCTGCGGGATTTTCTCCCAAAATATATATACGTGGTTTTCAACCAAAATATATCTGCGGGGCTTTCAGATAAAATATATCTGCAGAGCTTTCATCCAAAATATATCTGCGGAACTTTCACCCAAGATATATATGCAAGGTTTCCGCCCAAAATATATATGCGGGATTTTCACTCAAATTGTATATGCGGAATTTTCACCCAAATATATCTGCGAGGTCTCACCCAAGGTATACCAGCACATCTCACCGAAAGTATATCTGTAGTGGTTTTCAAGTATAGGAAATAAAAATAGCGAACAGAAAGCTTGTGAGATTCTTTTTTGCCTCTAAATATATATCTATTCAATATTTATTTAATATATACATCCACGTATATACCAGTTGATTGGATTAACGGAAATTAACGTTCAAGTGTTTGAACATTACACAAATACTTGTAACATTAGCATTGTTCTTAGTTAGGGGAATTTCCCGTGACATATTGTGAGTGAAGTATTGGCCTTTTGAATATCCTTGAAAATTAAGTTAAGTGTCCTTGTGTAAGTCAAAGCATTACTGACTAGCATGTCGATTTAAAGAGCAGCCTGCTCCCTGGTTTAAACGAGTGAAACATTCATCGCTATAGTCAATAATGGTCTAAGAAGAACAGCTATAACATCTACAACATTAACAATCACAACAAGCACAGCAATTAACAGCAACCACAACACCTACAATCACAACGACAACAACAACAACAACAACAACATTAACAGCAACAATATCTAGAAAATCAACAATCGCCACAACGCCAGCAAGAACAACAACAATAGCAACAGCAACAACAACAACACCAACAGTGACATCAAACACAGCCACAACAGTAACAACAGCAACAGCATTAAGATAAACATCATCGACATCATCAACACTGACAACAAAAACAAACACAACACAAACATTTACATCATCATCATCATCATCATCAACAACATCAACACCAACAGTCACAAGAAAATATCCACAACAGTAACAACAACAGCAGCAGCAACATCATTAACAGTTACAACAATAAGAGGCATACCAACAGCACCAATATCAGCAACAAGAATAGCAACAGTCACAAAGGTCACAACAGCCACAGATACAAAGGCCACAACAAAAATCAAAGCAACAGCAACAACAACAGCAGCAACATCAGCAGTAATATCAAAAGCAACAGCCACAACAACAATAGCAGCAATAGCAGCTGTAACGAAAACAAAAACTCCACCTTGCTTGTTCGCCTGAAGACCTTATACGTTATTGGGCGGAAGAAAATATTCTTAGACTGTTAGCATGCATCTAGAAATGTAGATAGCAATGTGTAAACTGTGAGTAAACTTATGCAGTGTTTTTAGATGAGGAAAGGAATACCGTCATGCTGGAATTGAAAATGTGATAATATATTCATTGGTTCATTACCATTCCTTGTGCTAACTTTTACCAACATTGCATATACAATTAACTACACTCCACTACACTACACACCACACCATTCCACTCCATATATACTTCCACAAGCTACATACTATCAAACACTCCACCGCTACCAAGACATATCGCTTTCACAGCAATATGGAAACCAGGTAATCTCATTCTAACGTGAAGTTTCGGCGAGAGTTTAAATTGCTATCAGCATCTTTAGTTAGTGATTCTCAGAAATTTCCCTATGTTCCACCATTTTCCTGTTCTCACTGTACACACACACACACACACATACACACACACATGCACACACACATGCACACACACTCTCACACACCCACACCATTTCCTGCTCTCACTGTACACACACATATAGATCCAGACATACATACACACACGTACACCTGTCAATCTAATTAGTTATTTCTCTGTTTCTCTACGTACCTCAGAATATATATATATATATATATATATATATATATATATATATATATATATATGGGTGTACATGTGTATATATGGGTGTACATGTGTATATATATTATATATATGTATATTTGTGTTTGTATATATACGTATAAGTCTGTGTGTGCATATATATGCATATGTCTCTGTGTGCATATATATAGATGGTTATATATACGTGTGTGAGTGTTCCTGAATGTGTTTATATGTGTGTAAATATATGTATGTCTGTGTGTGTATATGCATATATGTACGTATGCATCTCACTCTCTCTCACTCTGTATATATATATATATATATATGTGTGTGTGTGTGTATGTAGTCATATTATATTTCAGTTCAGTCAACTGTCAGTGTTTCCACTGATTTCATACATGTTCTCTACAAAATAATGTAAGAATATTGAATTTCACCCCCCCCCCCTCTCTCTCTCTCAATGTTTCCCCTCTATCTCTCTTTCCCTTCCTCTCTCGGTCACTGTTTGCCTCTCTTTCTCAATACACCTTTGTCTCTCTCTCTCTGTGCCTCTCTCCCTCTAAGCCTATCTAAGTTTGCATCTTACTATCTCTCCACCTGTCTCTGTTTGTCTCCCCCTCTCTCTAATTGCTTCTCTCTGATTGTTCCTCTTTTTCCTTCTCTCTACCCTCTCTTACTCGTTCTCTCTCCCTCTGCCATATCTTACTCGCTCTCATTCCCTCTACCCTCTCTTACTCGCTCTCTCTCTCCCTCTGCCATATCTTACTCGCTCTCTCTCCCTCTGCCATATCTTACTCGCTCTGCCATATCTTACTCGCTCTCTCTCCCTCTACCCTCTCTTTCTGCACTCTCCATCTTCCCCCTCTTTCTTTCCCTCTGCCATCTCTACCTCTCCCTCTGCCCTCTCTACCTCTCCCTCTGCCTTCTCTTTCTCTCTACCTCTTTCACTCTCCCTCATTACCTTCACCTGCTATTCTTACCAAATTCCGTCCGTCCGTCCCTCCCCCAATTCCACCAGCTCCTCAATCTATTTATCAACTGATGTGTCTCCCAATTATTGCAACTTCTTGTACGTACAAATTAACAACTATTCCACCTCATACCTTCAGACAGTCTTTCTCTCTCTCTTCATTTTCTATAACAGTTGGAGATGTCTCTATAGTATGTATATGTTCTGCTCTTCCAATTATCTAGCTCGGATAAGTTCTCACCTTCACTCATGTTGTATTCCAATCAACTGCTAATTAATACAGATAACACGCACTCACTGTCTCTCCCACCCGTACACGCACATTTACGTAAATATGCACACACATACATGCACACACATACATACACACACACATATATACATATGCACACATACATGCATAGAACCACATAAGAACACAATGGTAATTCAACTTACTCTCAACATCTCAGTGATATGGTCGCTTACTCTCTCTCAAGCACACACACACATACACACACACATGCACAAACACTGGCACACACACACATACACACAGACATGCACAAACACTGGCACACACACACCTGATCCACATGCACACACACATGCTCTCACGCATACACAACAAGAATTCAATTTATACTCAACCACTCAGTGACATGGTACCTCTCTCTCTCTCTCTCTCTCTCTCTCTCTCTCTCTCTCTCTTTCTCTCTCTCTCACACACACACATATTATGCCACACTCACTTTCCCACACTCACTCATATACACACCCATTGATTCTCACACACACATACACACACTCATACGCACCTACGTCAATACACTTTCCCTACAACCATACAACTGCTTAGTTACACATACCGTCACTCAGTGACATGGTACCCCACCACACACATACACACACGCACATTGTTTCCCACACACATACACACCTATCCCGATACACTTCCTCACACATCCATTCAATTACTCATTCACTCATAGACACACACTAACGTATATACGCCCACTGTAAATCTATTTCTCACTTTCTAATAATTTCTTCTGTCTTTAGAGCTATCTTTATTAATAAACGTCTCGAATTGCCGCCGATATATCTTAAACATACATATAGGCGATAATCTACTGCTTCCAAGTTATTCTACAACGTAAATTGCAGCAACAAATCTTTCCTTTTTTCCCGCTCTTCCTCCCTACAATATTGTCTTCATCTGACGCTCTTGGTCTCTGTCTGTTGTGTCTGACTGTTTCGTTCTCAAGCATATCTCTCAGAAATTTTCCAAATGAAATGGCCAGTAACAAACACCTCTGAACCAACGGCAAAATTGAACTCATTAGCCAAACACCTATACGTTAGACTGCCAAAGACTACCTGCAAACAAGCAGAAGCCCATCTGTCCAGCCAACTGATAAAGAGATATAAATCAAATGTATAGGTCATATGTTAAGAAAAAAATAGATGAGGATTTTTTACAATCCAATACTCGAACTCAAACTACGGGGATAGAAGTCTGCTGTACAGACAATATGGCCTACCAACAATCACAACAAGTTAGAGCGATGATAAAATCAACTAGCATTGCATGGATCTATGTCGATGATTCTCAAAGGAAAGGCGCGTAATCCCCCGGGAAGTACTTCCAAATCCTAGTTGAAGAATTTTAGGGAGGAATTGTGGAGAATTGTTAGCGAGGACAACAATCGAAACCAGGAAAGAATACTACACATTGTATATAAATCAAATGGTATACCAATATACTCTTGCATAAGAACAATAACAAGTTATCATTTCACAAAAGCTGTGGCTTCAGAATTAATTCTGTTTGGAACTATACAGTCTTAATATTGTACTTGAAAGAAGTATTACTAGATGTCAATTCAAAATGGCAGGGTAGGAAACCTAGAATTGAAAAAAGAAGAATGTTACATGAGTTTCTTGTAATCAATAGACAATAAATTAGTGTTTAAAAGCTTGCTGAAATTGACATAGTTGCATGTTAAATATTACTAGATGGCAATAAAAAAGAAAAAAAGGGAACGTTAGTAAACTTGGATTTGAAGCAGGAAGAATGATACAAGGGGCGCTGATAATTACTGGGGCCTACATTTATTTAGGTTTGAAAATCTTGCTCATGTTACAATGTTCTTGTAAAAAAAAAAGAAAAGAAAAAAAAAAGATGCCAATTTAGAGTTGGGAAGGAATTAAGGGAGCATAGGATTGAAAGCAAAGGAATGTGACTCGGGTCTCAGAATCTTTGATCTAAATGAAAATAAGCTCATGTGAGAAGGCACGTTGAAAAACTACTTTAGAAAGCCTATGATCTACGAGAAAACTAAACAAACCATGACGATGATGATCATTATTTTATTATCCGTGTGTTTACCTTGGTATACGAAGATTGGTTAGCTGACAGACATTGAAGTAGAAGAAAAAATAAAATTACAGAGAGATGTAGGGAAGTGTTAGCTAAAGTAGAGTTCATAGCAAAAGTTTTTTTTTTTTCTTGCTATGTTTCTGCAGATAAAAATAACAGAATGATAGCTTTCTTATCATTAATCAACTCGGCTTGGCCTTTTGCAAATACTTATATATATATGTATATATATATATACACACACCCATACATACTTACATACATAATATATATATATGTATATATATATATATATATATAAATATATATATATATATATATATATATATATATATATATATATATATATATATATATATATATATATATATATATATATATATATATATATATATATATATATATATATATATATATATATACACGTATCTCTATACAGAATGAGAGAGAGAAAAAGTGAAGAACGGGAGAGAAGGGAGAGAGAAAGA
>OZ024756.1:32542633-32547633 GCA_964016885.1 Eledone cirrhosa
ATATGTGGCATACGTATATATCATGTGATACACGTTTGTATTATAAAAAAATATATGTTTCTTTTATATATGTATGCTTATATATGTGATATGTATGCTTGTTTATGTGATATATATCTAAATGGTATTATCCCTATCCATATGAAAGCTATATATATTAAAGGGTAAGGCAGATATGTGGTGAGAAAGAGGACGTATCGGTAATGAGCTATGCCGATTATCTATATTGAAAGTTATTGATTTCTCTGGGACTACATTTTCAGTTTGTATTTTATCCCATCATCATCTCTCACTTTTATATATATATATATATATATATATATATATATATATATATATATATATTTGTGTGTATATATATATATATATATATATATATATATATATATATATATATATATATATATATATATATATATATATATTTGTGTATATATATATATATATATATATATATATATATTTGTGTATATATATATATATATATATATATATATTTGTGTATATATATATATATATATATATATGTATATGTGTATATATAATATCTCTCTCTCTATATATATATATATGTGTGAATATATATAATATATATATATATATATATATATCGATCGCCTTTCGTCATATTGGACTGAGGAAGCATTGTTTCCGTTTGTCTTTCCAATTGCTAATACTATCTATCGGGCGCAACTCCAGATAGAAGGAGCAACGTGAAATAAAGTGTCTTTCTCAAGGACATAACGCATCGTCTAATTGCGAATCCAATTCACTAACCAGTCCCTCTCTGTGTATGTGCACGCAACACTCACAACACACACACGCACCACATAGACACACAGCAGCAGGAAAAGTTATAGGTTAGATTTTCGAAGATAAGATGATTTAACACACAAAAGGATGATTCATTTCCTATTGAGGTGTCTCTCTTAATGTAGTGAAATCGTAATAAATTCTATTGCACAGATAACAAAATTCACATTCAAGTATAGAAGAAGCAATACCATCATCTTTTTCGCTTTCTGTCTCCGTATATCTACATAAATGTGTGCATACATACATACATATAAAACCTAATATATAGCTTCCATATACTGTACCGATTGTGATGTTATTTCTCTTTACCTTTTACATACATACATATATATATATATATATATATATATATATATATATATATATATATACGGGGTAACAAATAATAGTTAAATGCAGTTCACTTAGGTAAAGTCCAGTTATGGTATTCCAGGTAGTGGATGATATTAACGCTTGGCTTGGTTTGACTCAACAAGGCGTTTTCATAGTGATGTTGCGGGTATGCCGTAATTCCTATGTTGTAAACACATTTTTGTAAAGCAAACCATGTCAACCTTCTTTCCTGATTTATATATATATATATATATATATATATATATATATATATATATATATATATATATATATATATATATATATATATATGTATATATATATATATATATATATATATATATATATATAGAGAGAGAGAGAGAGATAGATAGATAGATACACACACATATGCACATATGTATGCATATACATATATATATAGAGAGAGAGACATGCATATACACACATCTCTCTCTCTCACCCTCTTTCTATCTCTCCTCTCTCTCCCTCTCTCTGTATATATATATATAAACAAGGAGTGTAAGTCCACAGGTTAAACTTACACGTTCTCAAATCTATCTATACACATATAGAGAAAAAGGGTTCTATATGCGTATGAAATGTATATACATTTGTTGAGGAATCGTATACATCACACATGTGTTGCATAAATGCAGTCTTTACAGTATAAAAACGTTTTTCTCCTCTCCCGAATACAATCTTATACGTAATTTTTTTTCCTACAAAATACCATCGCTCAAATTAAACGAAAGAAAACAAACAAAAAAACTACAAATACAAGGAAAAATAATAACAATAACTCCTTCTATTTTATATATATTTGCTCCGTCCATTAGGCGAGATAAAATAAGAATAAAAACTTAATTTCGTGCAACAATTGTATAAGGAATATAAAAAGGCAAACACAGAAAAAGCCAATGTAATAAATGTCGCAGCGTGTATAAAAGCGAAATTAAAGCAATTACCTCGAGTTGACCTACATATCTTTAATAGATAAATAGGATACGAGTCTGACTTCTCTTTTCAATTTTTATGTTTTTTTTTTTTTAGTATCCAGTCTGTTACGTTTCTACAATTGCATATCTCTGTATGGGTGTGTGTGTGTGTGTGTTTATATATACATAGATACACACACATACATGTACATCCACACACAATATATATATATGGATATATGTATATATATATTTGGATATATAGATATATATATATATATATTTCGTTTCTGAATTTGTTTAGCAAGATTCTTATTGGCAACATGACCCTCCCAAAGTATAACAATATATATATATATACATATATATATTGTAATAATAATAATAATAATAAATTTGAAGACTAAAATCCAAAGAGGGCTCGATAAGGATAAATATATATCAAATATATAAGAACCGTAGAGCAAATATTTATTCAAATATATATATATATATATATTTGGATATATGTATGAATATATGTCTATATGCATGTATGTATATATGCATGTATGTATATATGTATGCATGTATGTATATATATATATGTATATATGCATGTATGTATATGTATATAGGTATGTATGTATATATGCTTGTATGTATATGTATATAGGCATGTACGTATATATATATAAGCATGTATGTATATATATATATGTGTGTATATATACGCATGTATGTATGTATATATATATAGGTATGTAGGTAGGTATGCATGTGCTTATCTGTATTCATGCGCGTGTGTGTGTTTGTATTAATATATGAGTGTGTAAAAAGAAGGGGATGATAAAAAATGACAACAAATAGTGGCATACGTTCCATTTGTTATGCTGTGTCTGATTATATGCGTGTGTGTATGTTTGTGTGAATGTATGTGTAATTGTGTGAATGTATCTCTGTGAGAGTTCATTTTTTAAAGTCTGTATCTCTGTGTTTGCGTGTTTATTTTTATATACACATGCATATAAAAGTATGCGCATGCACATATACGTCAGCGTGTTGCAAAAAGAAGAGAACATTCTAGTAGGGAGAAAATTACAGTGAGAAAAACGCAGTCCTAGATGCACAATTAGTCTTGAAAATGGCATCGTACATTGATATGTTATCAGCTTCATTTAACGTTTCCCTACTGTATATTTCCAGTATGGTTCTGGTAACATAGTTTCCACAAAAGCAATCAATTTGTTTTGTTGTTTCTGTATTTTTTTTTTTTTTTTTTTTTTTGTATATTATATGCTACGTTTTTAAAAATAATGGAGTCAGTAACAACATGACCTTACCGTTGTTCACACTAAAACTGTGAATACTCTTTTTACCCCCTCTCCTTCGTCTATACTGGTGAGTGTGTGTATATATATATATATATATATATATATATATATATATATATATGTGTGTATGTATTGAGACACACACACATGCTCAATTACGCATGCACATTCATATATACGTACATATGTATGCATATATACACACACATATATATATATACATACACATATTCACTCACATACACACACATGCATATATACACATATTTACAGATATATATATATATATATATATATATACACATATTTACAGATATATATATATATACACATATTTACAGATATATATATACACACATACACACATACACATACACACACATATATATATATATATGTGCATACACATACATGTCTACTCACGTGTGTGTATGTGTGGTATGTCATGCGCTTCTTCAATTTAAATGTGAAATAAAATTTATAAACGACCTTTTAATTCGCCATACACTTTCATTTCTAGTGACACTGGCAACATCTTTACGTAGCTCTGTGACATATTAGAATATAATCTAAATCTAATAAACATTACTCGGTGTTATCTTTGCAGAGGAACGACTCATTGCATAATGTAATACTACATAGTCTTCTATTACTATTTAGTTGTTATCAATCATTAGACTGAGGCCATGCTGGGGTATCATGCTTAAGGATTTTAGTCTTCTAATATTTGGCTGTTATCAATCATTAGACTGAGGCCATGCTGGGGTATCATGCTCAAGGATTTTAGTCTTCTAATATTTGGCTGTTATCAATCATTAGACTGAGGCCATGCTGGGTTATCATGCTCAAGGATTTTAGTCTTCTAATATTTGGCTGTTATCAATCATTAGTATGAGGCCATGCTGGGGTATCATGCTCAAGGATTTTAGTCTTCTAACATTTAGCTGTTATCCGTCATTAGACTGGGGCCATGCTGGGGTATCATACTCAAGGATTTAAGTCTTCTATTAATTGTTTCTACATTTGGCAGAAAGTCACCAATTATCCCAGTATATTATTGGTACTTTATTTTATTGGCAGTATTTGAAGTCAGAACATAAAGCGCCATAACTCTATGCTGCAAACACTGCCAATCGACCGCAGTTATAATAATTGTTTATACTTTTGGCACAAGGCCAGCAATTACCCAGCACTTATAATAGTAATAATTGTGTCTACTATTGGCACAAGCCCAGCAAATAACCAGTACATTACTGGTACTTTATTTTATCGAACCCGTAAGGATGAAAGGCAAAGTTAACCTCGGCGGGATTTGAAATCAGAATAATAATAATAATCATGTTTCTGCTTTTGGCGGAAGGCCAGCAATTACGCCAGTGTATTACTGGTACTTTAATTTTTCTATTAGTCTTTTGCTGTTATCAGCCATTAGACTGGGGCCATGCTGGGATATAATGTAATACTGGATAGTCTTCTGTTAATCTTTAGCTGTTATCAGCCATTAAACTAAGGCCATGCTGGGGCATCATATTCCAGGATACAATCTTCTATGAATCTTTTGCTGTTATCAGTCTTTAGATTTCCTATCATAAAATATAAT
>OZ024756.1:32552633-32557633 GCA_964016885.1 Eledone cirrhosa
GTGTGTAGTGTGAGAAGACACATAATTAGGGGTTTGTGTGTCTAAGTTATATCAGAAAAAAGTATCGAGGTGTAAGTCTATGTGTGTTTGTAAATGTGTGTACTCAGATTAACATAAATAACGATATATATATATATATTTATGTATGTATGTGTATATGTATATATATATATATATATGAGTGTGTGTGTATGTATATGTGTGTGTGTGTGTGTGTATGTATCTGTGTGGATATATGTGTTTGTATATATATGTGCATATGCGCGTGCGTGTGTGTATATATGTGTGTGCATATATATATATATGTGTGTGTGTATCTATTTGTGTGTATATATATGTGTTTGTATATATATGTGTATATGCGCGCGCGTGTGTGTATATATGTGTGTGCATATTTATATATATAAATATATATATATATATGTGTGTGTGTGTGTATGTGTGTGTATATGTGTGTGTGTGTGTGTGTGTGTATGTGTGTGCGCTTGTGATGATTGCGATGAAGAACAAGCGCAATCAGGCTTGCGGGGAGGTGTAGGGAAGCAGAAATAAATTAATGAATATTTATATTTATTTTTAACTATTCAAGGATTTACAGTTCTGCTATTGAATTCACTTAAAAGTTGCCTTAACCTTTGACACGCGAGGCGTCAGTAATATAAAGAAAAAATATCGTCTATTCTACATAGAGATATTATTTAAAATATGGCGGTCTATTCAATGATATGCCAGCAGATTCATATGAACCCTGTGTAAGCATATATATGTTATGGTCCATCCAGTTCTCTACTAACGCTGTTATTTGGCAGCGCACCTTTTAAATGCTAAAGTTCGGTGGATTTCATTGGTTGAACTGGTAGAGCCCCAGAATATATATATACACACATAAACATAATATATATGTGTGTGCAGTGAGAGTAAGAGAAAGACACTTAATACAATATATATATATATATAATGGTAAAGCTTAAGATAAATGTTTGTTGGAATCATTTTTTTTCTACAGATGCTGTTCTAAGTCTGAAAAAGAGCACCGTCTGTTTATAGTCCTGAAAGACGTGGTATATATGAAAGGACGTACAATGATTATTACTGTAGAAAAAATACTAATGCATCTTTAACAATTGTGTGTCTATACATTTCAAACAGAAGACATGTGTCAACACAAGTCCATTGTAAACCAGTGTAACACCAAACCAGTGTAAGATCCATTCAGTTTAACACAAGACCATTAAAACAGCAGAAGCTATTGTTACTTATCTAGGCTAAACCTGCGGCCATCTGAGAAACGTGTGATTGTATGATGGAAAATATATGATTTTTTAATATTTTTCAGAAATATTTTAGAAATAACCGCTATAGAAGTTATAAGGAAACAACAGCAGATTAAAATATGCTGTATGGTACTCTGGTTTAATGGGCCCCGCATTAAGATTTACTCGAATTGATGACAGTCAAAATAAACCACAGCAAGATTTGACTTCAGCGAGCAGAGAGCCGAAATAAATTCACCAAAGTATTCTATCCACCATTCAAGTAACTAAGACGATACACCACCTATACTTAGGTATAGCACAGTGCAAATTAACTTTCTATGATTAACTATGTATACTTTTCACATAACCGAATTTGGAATTCGCTTGACAGTTACCTTGAATGGAAGCACATTGCGGCGAAATAAGTGATTATATATACAGTATATATATATATATAATATATATGTGTGTGTGTGTGTGTGTGTGTGTGTGTGTGTATGTGTGTGTGTATTTATAGAAAGAGAGATAGATAGTTATATGCGTGTTTGTGTGTGTGTGTGCATGTGGACGTTTGGTGCGTTTTAGCTTATATCTTACTCCATACGCAAAACACACACATTTCTGCAGATACATAAGCGATGAGAAAGTACACAAACATCCACTTAAGAAGTTAATAACTACGTATTGGATTTAATCCCTAGTTCCATATCTTCACAGATATGAGTGTATGTGGATATGCTTATACACACTCACATACACACACCCACACACAAACACACACACACATATATATATATATATATATATATTATACTTACAGCACGCGTATATATGTTGTAGTATATCATGCGATCCCTGCGGATATGTAAGAGTTGTCATATCGTCTTAAACTTAATTAAAATGATGCTGGAATAAGAAAGAAGGAGAAAATATACACATACAAACAACTTGATGTAATTCACTGAATATACATAAATATATATATATATATATATATATATATATATATATATATATATATATATATATATATATATATATATATATATATATATATATATATATATATATATATATATATATATATTATAATATATATATATGTATATATATACAAAATGTATAAACGTGTGGGTGCATACATATATACTCACTCATATATGATAAATGTGTATGTGTATCTGTTCTGTTTGTGTGTATCTGTGTATATATGTATATATATATATGTATATATATATATACATATATATATAAATATATAATGCTTTTAAGCATTATATATACAGTTTTTGATGTCAACATCCCTCTCCCTTCTATCGTTGATGCATTTCTGTCTAATCCAATAAAGGAACGTGAGTGCATGGGAGAGTGTGGAGAGTGTTAGGGTAGTTTTTTTTAGGGGGGGAATAGAATGAATGATATTTATGATAGATTGATACATCAATAGATTTAGATGGATAGGTAAATAGAGAGTGAGGGAGTGATAGCGGAAGGGTAATAAAAAAAAGGAGTAGGGAAATAGATAAAGAGACTACGAAAGTCAGATTGAGACAGATTGAGAAATTTCAATAAATAGATGAAGATATCGACTGGGGAATTGTGCCAAATAGATAGCGACAGAGAGATAGAGAGAAATAAAGAGAGAGAACGTGAGTTTGAAAAGGAAGAAAAAATAAAGCAAAAATATACTAAACATGGATATGAGCAGTTGACGTTCTTTTTATAATATCCTAGTTAATAATATTTTCCTTAGTGACTCAGTGACATGCGCGCGCGTCTGTATGTCTGTCTGTGTGTCTTAGCGTATTCTACTTTCTTGCACTAATCGATTCGGTAGAATTGTTAGACTAAGAGTCGAGATTAAAGCAAGACACTTTACAAGACGATAGCAGCTCATAATCAGGCTTGCGGTTTCGCACGATATAATTGAAAGGACTACAATTTTTAATGTAGCTTGCGCAACAGAAAATGTTATGACACACAAATTAAGACAGAATATACGAACTGACACATGACTCAGGGAGGGAGAGAGAAAGTGTGCCCAGCCAGGAAAAGTACAACCCCCTCCACACGTTTTCGGGAAAAATAGGGGTCGTTTGCGAGTGAATCGGATGTCAGATCCTTTAAAAGCAAACGAAAAGAACTAAAAAAGAAAAACATTCCCAGTGAAGAAAGCTCCGAGGTGTGAAAAATCAGAGAGCCCTTCCCCTATTCAAGACACGTGCTTATCCGAAGGAGTATTATAATGCTTGTATCATATTGTTTGTATTTGATTGCGCATCAGTCCACGAAAATTCCAATTGTACGAAGCTTCCTCGTGTAATTAACGTAGAAGGAGGTGAGCATTCCCTAGCTATAGGCACGTGTATTCTTCACGCCTAAATGGTGCAAAGTATTTACTCAGTAACTGTAACGATTCTGGGCAGTCGCTTCCCGTTAAGAAGTTTTGCTTCGTAGTCATTAAGTCCCGGATTCGAACTCATTGCGTGATATCTCAGGCATGTGTTGTTTAGGATAGTCTCGGGTTGGCTAAAGTCAAGTAAATGAAACTAGATTAACGGAAGCTATTTGGAAGGCGGTCGGATGAACTGTATCTGTAATTCACAAAGCCCATACTCACTGTTTCTCGATGAATCCCTAGGAAGTATGTTCAGGTATCACGTTTGGAAATCTCAGCCACTGACTCGTTTATTTCATGAGCTGGCTGGCTCATTTTCAATCATTTCATTAATTGAATAAGTGGTACAGTCATCCTCGACGGCTACGGATGATCATTCTGTTCCATTCCATGTTAACCCGTAGTTTATATGATTGATTATATATTCACAGTGTCAAAGAAGAAATAGTGTGACCCTGTCCTTATGTTAAAATGTATATATTCTTTCGAAAGTATTTCTTTATTAAATATTTCTTTCCCGTTTCTTTCCATCTCCAACTCTGTATTTTTCAGGGATATCTCGATATGTCTCTGAATACACTTAGTGTTTAATTAGCACATAATTACTAATTAACAAACAATAGCTTTTTTTTTCTTTCCACTTTTTTTCCTTTCTTTTTCAGGTGATTAATTAGTGAAATATCACGTGGATTTAAAATCTTTTTCTTAAATGTGGTGGAGATATAGAGAGATATAGAGGAGAGAGAGAGAAAGAGTAAGAGAGAGAAGGAGAGTAATAGAGAGAGAGAGAGTGAGTGAGAGAGAGAGAGAAGCAATGTAATTTCTTTTCTATTTTATCATCCACATTTTTTTCTTATGGTTATTTGATGTAAAAGAAGTAGACATTCTCTTTGGTTTTGTTTATTTTCTGTTAATAAACGATTTTCTTTAGATATTAAGATATTCCCACACATTGTGCCAACAGATTCTTTGGCTACTTAGGCCAAATATTTATGCAGAATAAATATGTACTTTTTTCATTATTTAAAAAAAAACTTCACTATGCTAAGTTAATATAGAATACTTTGGAAGCAGAAATATATATATATATATATATATATATATATATATATATATATATATTATATATATATATATATATATATATATATTATATATATATATTATATACATATATTATATATATTATATATATTATATATATATATATATATATATATATTATATACATATATTATATATATTATATATATTATATATATTATATATATATATAATATATATATTCATTTACTTGAAAGAGTTAGACATAATGCAGATTTAACAATTCAAAAGGCGAATGATTT
>OZ024756.1:32577633-32592633 GCA_964016885.1 Eledone cirrhosa
TAATGTAAAATAATTGTCTCTACTTTAGGCACAAGGCCAGCAAATTATCCAGTACATTACTGGTACTTTATTTTATCGACCACGTAAGGATGAAAGGCAAAGTTAACCTCGGCGGGATTTGAACTCAAACCGTAAACGGATGTAACTATGCTAGAAAGCATGGCGTCCTACCTCTGCCGAGACTCCCAATTCACCGCCCTTTATGTAATGTAAAATACTAAGTGTAAGTCGAGCATGTTAAAGTTGGTTTCGTTTACTCCAATTCGCTGCTATAGATATTTCAGTGACAGCCATTATTGGCTATGACCTCATCAGGCAGTAAGAATTAAGGCAGAAAAAAGAGGAATACATGATGTTGTAATGGGTTCTACTCTGTTAATTCATCGATATGTTCAGCTCCTGGGTGTGTTGTTGGTCCTCAAAGGAACTGGAATCATATGCACAAGAATAAACAATTTTTAGCGTCCAAATGATATGCTCCCTTCTCATTGGTCAGCTATGATACCACTTCCCAGCCGAAAGCCTATTGAAATTCTATATATATATAGCGAGAGTGTGTGTGTGATTGTGTGCATACAATTTAATACAGTTTGAGCAATACATTTCTATTTGCCACAACATACTATTGACATCTCAGTTATAAGTGAAAATTGCCTGGACAATACAATCAGACTAACGACAAAGTGCATCTTGATGGAACTATGTCTAACACTTTCCTGTATAAGTGAATGTTTAATCTAAATGGCGCAAAGTTTGCACTTGTTGAACTTTAAATTAATGTTTTATTTCTTCTCGACAGACAGACTATGAAACGAACACATCGCACCCATTAAGTATATCTGTCAAAATCGTATATAACTATCTCTTCAACTCAGGCAGTCTCTTACTGTTCTGTACACGCAAACCACACATATATGTTTATATATATATATATATATATATATAAATTATATCATATATATATATATATATATATATATATATATATAAATTATATATATATATATATATATATATATATATATATATATATTGATTCTACTTTAGGCACAAGGCCAGCAATTACCTAGTGCATTACTGGTACTTTATTTTATCGACCCTGTAAGGATGAAAGGCAAAGTCAACCTCGGCGGGATTGCCAATCCACCGCCCTTGAAATGTATGTCTATATAGAAGTGTATGTATATATAGTAATATATATATATATTACTATATATACAGACATTTCTGTTTCGCTCTCTTTCTTTCTCTCTCACTACCCCTTTAATGTATGTATATATATATATATATATATATATATATATATATATATATATATATATATATATATATATATATATATATATAAGATCAAAAGATGGTTAAATGAGTTCCATGTATTTTATTATGCGCATTTCAAAAACAAATATCATCATGCAATAACATTTGTGTTTTCATCAGATAAAATAGGAGGACATGATATGTAGGTTAAACACACTTGTGGATAGTGCAGTTTTAAATAAACATATATGATATGTTGATTTAAAACTGCACTATCCACAAGTGTTTTTAACCTTCATATCATGTCCTCCTATTTTATCTGATGAAAACACAAATGTTATTGCATGATGATATTTGTTTTTGAAATGCGCATAATAAAATACAACGAACTCATTTAACCATCTTTTGATCTTATATATAATGTATACTCCAGTCCTACAAACTGTAGAGTGCTTCTTATCCGATATCTGCATTGCTTTATTGTACTACAATAAAACTCACCTCCTACAAATATATATATATATATAGATATATATATATATATAGATAGATACTTTTCCAAAAAATGTCGCTTTTGTTTAATGTACATATGAATATGATTTCTATTTTGGTTCCTTCCCTCACACGACTTTCCTGTCTTCAGCCTAAGCAGACATTAGCAGAATATGTTAGCGAAACCTTGTGACCATTATATTCCGTTATAGGTATTTTGTATATTTTTTAATCGCTTTACACTAACCGGAAGCGGCAACGTTAATCTTAAATGTTCAACGCTGTCAACTCGAATAAATATAGAGGAAATGGCGACTGGAAGTACAAACCTCTTAAATCTTATAGTAATTTTACATTGTCAAATATTTTGGTGAAAGATAGTGAAATGACAAAACGGTCTCAGTGTGAGTGCATGCACATAATCATAGAGACAACCCCCCCCCCCCACACATATATACATATATACATACATATATACATATACACATATATATATACATACATATATATATATATATATATATATATACTTATATATATATGTATATATACATACATATATATATACATATATACATATATATATATATATATATATATATATATATATATATATATACACATATATACATACATATATATACATACATATATATATATATACATACATTCATATATATATATACATACATACATATATATATATATATATATATATATATACATACATATATATATACATACATATGTATATATATATATATACATATATATATATGTATATATACATATATATATATACATACATATATATACATACATATATACATACATATATATACATACATATATATATATATATATATATATATATATATATATATATACATACATACTTACATACATATATATATATATACAGATATATTAGTACGTGTGTATGTGAAAGAAGACTTTAAATTGCAGGAAGTGTGATGGAGACAAACAAATCGTAGGGGTGGGGTTGGGAGGTAGTGAGAAGCGCGTTATAATAAGAAAATGGTGATACAATGCCAAATAGTAACGGTGTTAAATACAAAATAAAACTTCTTCTAGTGATTACATTGTATATTGTATATATATTAAAGCGACAGACGTTTCTATAAATACAAATGAAAACGTAAATTACATCCTTCTGGCTCATGTTTTCTATAGAAATAAACAAAAATAGATTAAAATAGAGAAAGGACTTGTTCAACGTCCATGATGTGAGTTCAAATCCCGCCGAGGTTAACTTTGCCTTTCATCCTTACGGGGTGGATAAAATAAAGTACCAGTAATGCACTGGGATAATTGCTGGTCTTGTGCCAAAAAGTAGAAACAATTATTATTAGTGAATTGGCAGTATCGGTAGAGGGTCGGACGCCATGCTTTCCAACATAGTTACGTCCCTTTACGGTCTGAGTTCAAATCCCGTCGAGGTTAACTTTACCTTTCATCCTTACCGTGTCGATAAAATAAAAAGTACCAGTAATGCACTGAGTTATTGCCGGCCTTGTGCCAAAAGCAGAAACAATTATTATTATATGGGAGACTCAAGAAGGGATAAAAATTGTTACGGAAGAAATGTTCATAAAGTGACATCGATATATCATAACACTACATGTACTCACTCACACACATGTACCCACTCACACACGCACACACGCACACACGCAGGCCATTAGGTTACACACATGATGATATTTGGATGGGTGCTTGCGTTCATGCATGCATTCAACTCTTTCATTATATCTTCCTATATATGGAAAATATTAGTTTGCGTGCGTGTAATGTTACATTCATACATATACACAGGTATGTGTATCTACATTATATATATAAATATATATATATATATGGTTGTCAAATATGAAATTTGTAGAGATTCGTAGAAAAGAAAACAAATTTATACAAATTTCATACTTGACGACCCAATATATATATGAAAGAGAGAGAGAGTGTGAAACTGAACCAAACATGAATATCTAGAAATGTGCCTATCATTTTGCTCTCCCTTTCTGTCCTTCTTTCCCTCTTATGTTATAGATTTTTGATAGTCTATGTCATCGTTTGTTCCATCAACCATATTTTACACTTGGAAATTGTTTTGATTTCCTGAAATACACATCATCTTTTAATTTTATGCTTCACAAAATAGCAATTTGCTCTGCCTTTGTCTTTTCTCAGAAGAGATCTTTTCCTCGGCTAAGCAAATCTTTAGCTATTAGCCATAGACGTCAATATTCTTCACAGCTAGCTGTAAGAAAATAAACATTTGTTTCGTTTCCTTAGCTAAAGGGAAATGGCCATATATATATATATATATATATATATATATATATATATATATATATATATATATATAAATAATGTGTGTGTATGACTATATGTTCGAATTTGTGTGTATTTATTTTTATATGTACGAATGTGTGTGTATCTATGAATATGTGTACTGACGTTTGAATCTATGTATATATATATATATATATGTGTGTGTACATATATGTATGTGTGTAATGAAACCACGATATTTCTCTAGACAAGTGTTTCACTTGGTGTATTCAAGAGAACAACCATGTGAGGGAAGTTGGCTTCACTGCAACTGTGAAAGACTATCGAATTTCTTGTGAATATAATTCAAAACCTTGCATTGTTATGTCTTGTGTCATGCTGATTTGGCTTGGAAATTACGTCAAATGTAAACATAATTAGGGAAACATACATACGTACGTACATACATACAAATATACATATTGGAAGCCAACTGCATATACATATATATTGATATAAAGCATATGCACCTGTACAGATATATCTCAAAACATACAGATTCACATATACAATGTTGTCTAAATTCCAATAAAAGAGTCTTGTGTCGATTTCAGAAACCGCGTTACACTCTATATTGATAAAAAAAATTATAAAACAATGAAACCAGAAGAACATACATACAAAGATATATATATATATATATATATATATATATTAGAAAGTGAGTTTTTTTTTACAAAATGAAAAATAACCGAGGTTTCCTACACGAGTGAAAGTATAAAGAAAAAAAGATGAAATCGAAAATGCAACTGGAGTCTTATTTAAAAAAAAATATATATATATATTTTTTAAAAATAAGACTCCAGTTACATTTTTGATTTCATCTTTTTTTCTTTATATATATATATATATATATATATATATATATATATATATATATATATATATATATACTTATATATTCGTTCATACATACATATATTCGTACATAGATACATATATATATATATATATATTTGTAGATATATACAAACATATACAGGGAGTTCAAAATGTCACAAGACCATTTCAAATTGCAGATTAGTTCATGAATTGCACATCGTCCAAACCAAAGAAGCGGTCATAATGAAATCAATTGTCCAGCAGGTTATTTAAATACCAGTAATTTTCAATGGATTCCAAACTATTAATTACACAGAATAAAAATGTAAATTAGTTTGGTTTTGCGGTAAGGGTTTTGGTTTAATTAGAGTCCACTGTATCTCTAATTCAAATGGTGAACCTTGTCACACACTGCGTTACGTTGAATCCTACTGTGAATTACCTTTAAAAAGCACACGTGCTTGTGGAGTGTTCAAATACTTGCACGTTAATTTCACACGCAAGCAGTCCCGTTGATCGAACAACTCAACCATTCGTCGTCGTAACCGATGGAGGTCCAGTGCAACACACGCCAGCTTGGTGTGACTTTTATCAACTATGTCTGATCCATCTTTCTATGGGTGCTGTATTTACCAATACAAGGATTTGATTATGTAAAAACTGGCTATTCTTTTCCGAATATTTGAAATTAAATCCTTAATTAAACAAATGATTCGGTTAAAAACGTATTACCATATAAAATATCCATTTCCCTACTTCACCCCCTTTTCATCATCATCATCATCATCACTACCATAATTATTATCATCATCATCAACATCATCATTACCATCATTATTACCATCATCATAACCACCATCATCATCATCACTACCACTACCACCATCATCAACATCACTACCATCATCATCTTCACCAATACCACTACCATCAACATCACTACCACTACCATCATCATCAACATCACTACCACCACCATCATCATCTACATCACTACCACCACCATCATAATCTACATCACTACCACCACCACCATCAACATCACTACCACCACCATCATCATCTACATCACTACCACCGCCACCATCAACATCACTACCACCACCATCATCATTTACATCATACCCATCACTATCACTACCACCATCATCGACATCACTATCACTAACATCATTATCTTCATCATAGCCATCACTACCACCACCACCACCATCAACTTCACTACACCTACCACCATCATCATCATCACTACCACCATCACTAGCACCACCATCAACATCACTACCACCACCATCAACATCACTACCACCACCATCAACATCACCACCACCACCATCAACTTCACTACCACTACCACCATCATCATCATCACTACCACCATCACTAGCACCACCATCAACATCACTACCACCACCATCAACATCACTACCACCACCACCATCATCACCATCACTACCACCATCACCACTGCCACCATCAATACTACCACCACCACCACCATCATCAACACCACTACAACCACCATCATCACTACCACCACCACCATCAACACCACATCACAACCACTACCATCATCATCATCATCATCACCACAATCTTTATTCACAGAAGTAGCTATGCACTCGTTTCGTTTTTCTTTTTCCTTTAGTTTCCTTCTGTATTCCATGGTTAATCTTCATAAATCTCTCCTATATCACTTTATCTCTCCATCCTTATGAGCAAAGTTCATTAGACAAATGTAAATCATTAAAATCAAAATATATAATATTATAAAATACATAAAGTCGTACATCAAATTGGTTCGGATGACAAAATAGTGGAGGCAAATAATTTCATATAAAGCCCAAGGATTTATTTAGTAAGAAAGGAAGGAAGAAGAAGAGAGGAAAGGAGAGGAGAGGAAAATGGGAGAACGAGAGAAAGAAAGTGATAGAGGAATGGATATAAGGATGGACGAAAGAGAGGTAGAAATGTAGAAAGGAAGGAAAAAAGTGGAAGTAAAGATGAAAAACCGAGAGGGAGAGAAAAAAAGAAGAAAATATCGGGAAGAACGGATGAGTGAGAGGGAAGAACGAGATGGGAAAGTGGGAAAGAGAGGGAGAAGGATTGAGAAGGAAGGGTGGTGGAAGGAAGAGGAGATAAAAAAAAGAATACACGAAGAATGAATAGATTAGAAGTAAATGAAGGTAATCTGAGAGGAATAGGGTGTGGGTGGGGGAGAAAATCGAAACGATAGAAAGAAATGATGAGACGGGAAGGAAAAAAGAAGCAGATCATGAAAGGAAAGAGTGGGAAAGAAAGCAAGTATGGAAATGAACAATATAAGAGGGGGAAGAAATGAATTGGAATCAAATATAATTGAAAATAAAATGAAAATTTTAAAACACGGACTAAGAAACAAAAAAGTTTGAATTGGTGCACCAAAGAAGAACCAACCAAGATATGAAAGATTTGATAACCATGGATTCAGAATGGAATAAAATATGAGCAAAAATCTCAAAAAATTAAAATAGATTATTTTATCTCTTATCTTTATTTTGCGGCACCTCAAATCGAAAATAATACAAATTGTAATAAGAAAATATTGAAAAATTTAAAAATAATGAAAAATAATTAGTTAAGAGTCAGCTTAAAGATCTTAGATCTAATCTCTTTCAAGAAAGATGTGTTATATTCGTAGTCCTAGATTGCACTTTATTAACAATGCAACTGTTTTAATTAGGAAATTGCGCAAAAAGGTTAACGGCTATTTTTATTTATTTATACATTTATTTATACATTTATTTATACATTTATTTTATTAATTGTTTATTTGGTTGCTTAGTTTCTATTCATTATTTCTAAAATTGTTTATCTAAATTAGTTATTGTAAAGAAGAATGAAAGAATTGAAATGAAAAAAAAAAATGTTATTGATAGAAATGTAAAAATGAAACTTTTAAAACGTGTTGAAAATAGCTGAGTAGATAAGTTCTTTGTTTTTTTTGTATCGGACAAACGAAGCGAATGGTCAGTGGTTCAAATACTGATGGAATTTTGTTTTTGTTGTTCTTCTTCATCCTTCAATTGAGCTCACCTTCACTTCAGAAGTCATGTGTTCAAATGTATTTTAACTGTAGCCGTAACGATATATATTCAGATATGTTGTATCTAGGTATTTATTATCAAATATTTCCATCGAAATTCTTAAACATAACCATGCCTACAATACTTAGGATAGTTAGGATTCTTAGTGAAATCATATGGACTCGTGGTAGGGTCTATGGGCACACGATTTTAAATTCGTGCCTTTGATTATTGGAAGAGGGTTCGCGTTGTGTTCGTGAGAGAGACGTTTCATTTCACGCTACTTTTTACGATAAAACCGGGGCACATATCATTTAAAAACATCCGAGGAACCTCATATGAAATGCAACCTCTTAGGAGACCCTCTAAACCTACATAAGTATCGTACCCCTTTGCTGTGCATGATAGTACTGAGACTCCTCTCATTAAAATATTGAGAACCCACCTTTGAGATAAAAACATGTCAGACCATCTATATTTGCATATATATGTTTGAGTTGTAAACATCATGTTTTCAATTTCGTAGGATTATTACGTAAATAACTATTGTCGTAAGTGTATGATTGGCCAAATATGACAGTAATGATGATATTATATGGATGCGAATGGTGATGTTTATGATGTTAATGGTGACGGCGATGATTATAATATAGTTGATTATTATCATGGTATGTATTGTTCATGATAATGATGATGATGATGGTATTAAGCTAGCAGTGATTGTACGTTCACACTCTCTCTCGCCCTCTCCCTCTGTGATCACGTTGCTTAGATGTCTGTCACTAATAATTACACATAGAAACATACACACCCTGATATAAATAAAGTCATTACTCTCCTCAGTTTTCTTAATACCGTCTGCCAGTGATATAATTAATTAATTTAATCCTTATCATACTGATTGTTGTCTTCTGATATTGATGTTGGTTTTGATAATTTCCTCAAGATCAATTGTAGGTTAACATAAATAGCTACGTCTGTGTTCATGGTTGGTTAGTGTTTGTAAGTTAATGGAATCTCTTGATCGATTGGTGCTTCACACAACTACACACACATACACAAGGAAGCACAGACAGAGGGCATATATATATATATATATGTATATATATAGAGAGAGAGATAGATAGATAGATAGATAGATAGATAGATAGATAGATAGATATATAGAGAGAGATGTGAGACAGAGAGGACATAAAGAGAGAGAGAGATGTGAGACAGAGAGGACATAGAGACATAGAGAGAGAGAGAGAGAGAGAGAGATGTGAGACAGAGAGGACATAGAGAGAGAGAGAGAGAGAGAGAGAGAGAGAGAGAGAGAGAGAGAGAGAGAGAGAGAGAGAAAGATAGGTAGGATACAGGAATATAGAAACTGATATATAGAGATGGAGACAGATTAATTGAGAAAAACATACAGTTAGGCGTAGTGGGATTTAGAGAAAGAGTTCCAGTGGGTATATATATATATATATATGAGAGAGATAGAGATAGATATATAGAGGAACATACAGGGAGGATAATGATATATAGATACAAACATACAGAGAGAGGTGAAGATAGATGGATAGATAGATAGGAAGATAGATACGTAGACAGTTATATAGAGGAACATACAGGGAGGATAATGATATATAGATATAAGCATACAGAGAGAGGTGAAGATAGATGGATAGGCAGATACATAGATGGAGAGATACTTAGACAGTTAATGTGCGATAGGGAAGGAGAGAAAGGGAAGGAACTAAAAGTGAATGAAATGAGTTTGAGAGGTGTAAGAAATATCAATTCTTTTCGGTGAATCCCGATGACTTGACTAGAAAAGCAATTCCTTTAGAGCCTAATCAAGCCAGTCTATCGATATATTACTAGCTAGACGTCAAAACGATCATATCTTGTAATCAATCATTTTACCTTCAACTTGTGAGATGTTCCTGCCAAAGAGATCGACTATTAGGAAAGTTTGCTGCTTTCACCAAGTATAATTCAATTTGCAAATGCGTCCACCATTGCAAAATTTATTCAGCATCGCAACGTGAAGTAATAAAATGGCGTATTCCTGCATCTATCCCTCTCTACAGCCATCGATCCATTCCATACTTTTCCATCTTACGTCCTTTTTTTCTCTCACATCCAATTCTTTAGAAATTCACATCATTTGTGTGTGTGTGTGTGTGTGTGTGTGTGTGTGTGTGTGTGTGTGTGTGTGTGTGTGTGTGTGTGTGTGTGTGTGTGTGTGTGTTTCAATGAAAGTAAATACACAATTACCATTACTAAAAGAACGATGAAAAAAAAAAACCTTTCAAATAAGACACACGTTACACTCACACTCACACACACACGTATATGTATATATACATATATATCAGTATCTATATATATGTATGCATGTATGTATATATATATATATATATATATATGTGTATGCATAGTATATATATATGTATGCCTGTGTATGTATAGTATATGTGTGTATGCATGTGTATGTATAGTATATATATGTATGCATGTGTATGTATAGTATATATATGTATGCATGTGTATGTACAGTATATATATGTGTGTGTATGTATATAGATATGTTTGCATGTGTATGTATAGTATATATATGTGTGTATTTATATGTATATATACGTATGCATGTATATGTATATATATGTATGCATGCGTATGTATATATATATATATGTATGTATATATATATATATATATATATATATATACATACACATATATATGTGTGTGTGTGTGTGTGTGTGTATATCTTCCTTTACCTTCGCTTATATTAAGGGTCGTTGACGATAATCAATGACGAAGTGTGATAGACGCCATTGTTGTCGTCCACCCCCAGCCCCCATACACATATATACACATCCTTTCGTGTTAAACGTTGGCTGTGCTGATATGTGTTTTTGAAACAGTCTAGTCGTCTGAGCGTCTACATCAAGATGTAGACACTTTGTAACATTTAAATTGAATAGTAAATAAAAAGGACCCCCCCCCCCCCCCATCAATGCACTATAACTCTTTTCCAAAGATTTTCCTCACCTTCTGTAATAGTGAAACACTTATGTAGAACCGACATGCGTTAAAACGTAGTATGATACACCTTATATATATATATATATATATATATATATATATATATATATATATATATATATATATATATATATATATATATATATTGAAAAACATTCTAGTATATTATACTTCATACAACTTATGCGTTATTTATGTTTAGTATAAATATATATAAAGATCCGTGGAGTCAGGATATGGTGTGGAAATAACGATATCGTAATTTCGATTTCTGGATTGTGCATTAAGTTGTGTTGTTGTGTATGGGTTTATCTCAGGCTTTTGTTTGTTTTTCATGATAGGACCAGCGCCCCTTATCACTCGAGAAATCTCCTATAAAATGCAGCTTCGTATGAGACCAACTAAACCGCCTAACGTAAATTTCATTTCAGTTTCAAATATATCAATCTTATAATTGAAGCTTCATACGAAGTATGCGCGATCGTTTTTGCTTAATACTTATTAAAAAAGAACATAATATGCATCAGTATAATGTATATTTTGATCACTGCTGAAAATCACTAAAAGGGTAATAGGCAATAGAATGTAGCAATCGATAATTTTCGTAGAAAATTGTGTTCATCAATATTTTACAGGATTGGTACTAATAGACAGATCATTTGTTGTTGTTTTCTCTAATTTTCTCTATTATTTCCTTCCAGCTAATTAGAACATTCCTCAGATGGTTATTGTAGTTTTTCTCCCATGAAGAAATAGACTTTCGTTTTGAGATTACCTTATTTTTCCAAACAATTAATTTCGTATTAAATCCAGCAAATGCCGAGGAATTAATTCGATAATACTTCTATCTTTATTATTACCAATTGCCTCCGTTTATTTCACAATGAAAAATGTTCTTGAAAAAGAGATTAATTCCTGAGTATTTAAGATAATCCTGATACGGTTTTGTTTTTTTTAATTGGAATACTCCATAGTTCTTGGCAATTTAAAGATAAGACATTTTATTCAGAAGTTAAGCAGAAAAATAATACAGCATCATACTTTTACAGATCCATGGCAAATGACAAGGATATTTACATACCAAAATTTAGGTTTGACAATTGTTAATGCTTCGATACTATTTTCAGTACAATCAATCGGGTCATTTTAACTTTAGCATGTGCTCAAATTGTTCATTTAGACGTAAGCGTGTGGTCTACCTGGTGTTTAATTCATAACATGTGATCTAAAAAGAAGAGAAAACATCTGACGTTTCAGGTTAAAATATTTATCGCATCAGAGTAAAAGAGGAAAAGTGTTAAGTTATGAATTACATCTGTCTCCGTTGTATACATCCTGTATATTTGGGTAGATATCATATCTATCTATCTATCAATCTCTCTCTCTCTCTCTCTCTCTCTCTCTCTCTGCATCTCTCTCTCTCTCTCTCTCTCTCTCTCTCTCTCTCTCTCCCTCTCTCTCTCTCTATATATATATATATATATGTATATATATATATATATATATATATATATATATATATATATATATATATAAATATGGTGAGGTATAAATATTGTTAATCTTATGCAGAAATTCTCGCCATTGCAAATTACCACCATCACACACACCACCATTTGTTTTCTGATTGATCACAAAAACACTGTAGAGAGATTAGTAGCGACATAAAACACGTAAACCAAATTTAATAGTCCGGAAATTTTCCCAAACTACTCTATCAATAACTCATTATGTAGAACTGTAAGTTCCAATTTTGATGGTTCCCAAGAAAAATATATAGAGCAGCATTAGATTAATCGAATTATTAATGTATATGTTTTTTGTTGTTGTTTTCTTTTTGCGTAATCGATTCCTGTCGATTCTTGTCCATATTAAATAAATTGAAGTCACTTGCTGAAGGTCAATCCAATTTTTCTAATATTCTAAGCAAAAAATCGATATTAAAAGTATTTCAACGTTTGCAATAAGACAAATTAAACAACACCAACAATAATAAATAAAAGGGGAAAAGAGCATGTATAATATGTGTGTCAAGTTTTAGTTTCAAGAAATAAAACGGACATTTTTTTTGTTTTGTTTTGTTTTGTTTTGTTTTGTTTTGTATATTTCATTTATTTTATATATTTAATTTTTTATGTTTTTATTTTGTTTTATACATGTTTCTAGTGGAAACTGTTTGATTGTAACGTTGATTGATTACTTGTCAGTGGGGGAAAACATAAGGGTTGACATTGAGAGATAGACAGGTAGAGATGGACAGGTGGAAGAGAGAGGTAGAGAAGAAGAAAGAGAGAGAAATCAAGGTGGAAAGTTAGGTATTCAGAGAGCTATAAATATGTGTCTGCGAGAGACAGGGAAATATAAGATAATGAAGTAGTGAAATAAAAATAGAGAGCAATATGGTTATATAGGCACACAGGAATATAAGAATATGAAAGAGGAGATGAAAAATTATAAAAGACAGAAATTTGTGGGAGAAAGAGAGAGTAATATTCATAGAATGTTAGATATCGTGAGAGAGAGAGAGAGAGTGAGAGAGAAACGGAGTAATATACATACAGAGTAATTGTGGTAGTTGTGTGTGTATATATATATATATATATATATATATATATATATATATATATATATATATATTTATGAAAGAGAGAGAATAATATAGAGAGTATATATATATATATATATATGAGTGAGATAGATACAGAGACAAAGAGAGTAATAGGCATACAAAGTAATTATGAGATATACATATATATATAGAGAGAGAGAGACAGAAAGAGTAATAGCCATAGAGAGTAATTTTGAGAGAGTGAGAGAAAGAAAGAGAAAGAGAGGATGCAAAAAATATACGCAGATATTGGAAGAAGCGAAACATAGACAGAAGAGGAGTAATCTTCCCATTATCTTGTACAATATCAACCAAGTATACGAATGAAGCTGTTTTTGTTTTCTTAAACAAGAATAGTTTTAGCTAGTCGTTGTAATTGTTGGTACGTTTAAAACAGTGTTTGGGAAAGCGTTAGAACCCCGGATGTAATGCAGGGTAATATTTATTCCGGTAACATGGCTTCTGTATTTGAATATCTCACCTTTCATGATTTCAGTGTTGATAAGTAGAATACTAGAGTAATGTTTGGCTTGAACAAGTAGTTGGTGCCGGACGGGATACTGAAAGAAACACAAAATAAATGTATCAGTGTGTGTGTAAGGAATGCCAGATATAGATATATAAAAAGTACATGATAAAATGACAAGTCAATCAATCATATTGGTGGCCTCCCCACAGCCCCGGCGGACAGAATGGAGAAGGCTTTTTCCCCGGAGGGCGGTAAGGGAGCCGCGCTGGAAGAGCTATTCCACCTCGCGAAGCACACATCTGCGGCTGGCCAGATCAGCGCCTATGGGGGCGAGTAGGGAGGTATCCCTAGGGCCGAGGACACCAGAAGTTTCCAACGCCAAGGGTACGACCGCAAACCTGTCGGAGAGTGGCCGGTATTTGGAGAGTTTGGCCTCCTCAGGCCGACGTGCAACAGGGAGATTTTTCTGGCTCTTTGATTTGAGTGGTCGTGGTATATGTAGATGGTAGAGGAAATCCGTGACCCTGTTTGACACCAGCATACTTGGTGGATGTTAGCGGTGCCTACTTTTTTGTCTACATTGAAACCAGATATCTAACTTCAGGTGAACATCTTATTCCAGTTTGGGAAGACTCAGATAACAAACATGGTCACTGTTCTTCCTGATTTAAGCGATGAAAAAAGAGAATATTACATTAATTTTCGTAAATATAAATGTCATCAAATATTGTTGATAACAATGTATAAACATACTAAGCACGCAATATACTACTTTGCGATCAATTCAAAATGCCCGCCAGAGATCGTGTTGTGAGCGGTTTTATTAGTTTGAAACAATTGTAATCCAGTCACACACATATAGCACCCACACACATACTCTACCCTCCCCCGCCCCT
>OZ024756.1:32597633-32607633 GCA_964016885.1 Eledone cirrhosa
TGGCAAAAGCTTTCAGAGAGATTGAAAGCCTGTCTCAATGAATGCATAAAGAATTAGTAAAGTGTTTGATGTTTTTAATTTAATGACTTTTCCTATTTATTGTTTTAATTACTTACTGGTTGCTATTGTTCTCTCGATAATTTGTCCTGATTCTACTTCTATTATTTTGGTGTAAAATAACCGATGCTTGTCAAAAGGTTTACGTCTGTTTTGAGAAGAAAATTATTTAAATGACGTGGAATGCTTACATAGTTAGTTACTGTAGAAACACTTTTACTTAATTAAAATTACATTTGCGGGAGAAAAATAATACACAGCTTATTAATTGTGATATTTAGTTAAACAAATTTAAGGGAAGCACCGCTAGAAATTCAGTTGAATAGGCATGTGCGTATGCATATCTCTCTGGATATGTGTCTATGTTTGTAAGTGTATGTATGTAAGTGTATATATAGAAGTGTATGTATGTAGTATCCTGTACTATTCATGTGTTCATGCAAACTCCATACATAAACCTACAATTGACTTCTCTCACCAGACCCACATCACATAGGAAAATTTACTCACCTTCTTCACAACCATGTATATGTGTCAAATATCCCTGTATTATATATATATATATATATATATATATATATATATATAGGAAAAGAGTCAGGACCCCGAAGGCTGAGCACCGGCCGTTTTGACGGCTAGATGTGAACATCTGAGTTCAGGATTTCAGATCTAGCTGTTGAAACGGCCGGAGCTCAGCTGTCGGGGACCTGACTTTTCTCCTATTACCCACTCTACTACCCTAAGTATCGAGTACTCTGGTGCGTTATGGTCCACCTGCTTCCTTACCACACTTCCTTCGTTATATATATATATATTTATATGTATATGTATATATATATATATATGTGTGAACACAACACATACACATATTTTGCCTATTAAATAATATAAGAACGAATATTGATCAAGAGAACGCTCCCGCATCGAATTGCATATATATATATATATATATATATATATATATATATATATAAATATATATATATATATATATATATATATATATATATATATATATATGTTCTAGTGTGTAGGTATATATGGAAGTACTTACTGAAAGTTACGTGCGACATACATACTTAGATTTTTGTGTGAAATAAATGGCGGAGAAGGAAAACCTTTATATGCTTACGAATGAAAATATCTCTTAGTTCTATCTGTAGCTAAAAGTAAGATTTAAGTAGCTAATCTATATACTTTATACATAAAAATGATCGCATCGGCCATTGGTTGAGATATTTTTCCTATTCTTTCTAAACTTCAATGCTTGCTATGATGTGAATGGCATATCGATTCTTCGATTGCTTTCAAGCATTGTGCCAAAATAAAATTGGTAAGTTTGCCATACCAACTGAAGAATTTAGTTTGCATTGGGTTTTATCTGTGGTTATATAAGTGCTGGAAGTTTGTTGAATCTAGGAAGCTCTGTCAATATGCCTTAAAGACCGCAGACAGATGAAGACCTATAATGCAAACCTTGAGAGATAAATAGATTTTTTAGATAGCTAGGTAGACAGATGTATGTAAATGTGTTTGTATAATATATCTATCTATCTATCTATCTATCTATCTATCTATCTCTCTCTCTCTCTGTCTCTCTCTCTCTCTCTCTCTCTCTCTCTCTCTCTCTCTCTCTCTCTCTCTCTCTCTCTCTCCATATATATATATATATATATGTGTGTGTGTGTGTATGTATGTATGTATGTATGTATGTATGTATGTATGTATATATATATATATGTATATATGTATATATAAAATATATATGTATATGTATGTATATATAATAAAAATTATATTTGGAAAAGCAAAGAAGATATTTGCTGAAATCCCTTATGTGTAAGTCTATACTTTTACATAAATAAATATATATATATATATATATATATATATATATATATATTTTATTTGTGTTTATATTCTGTTAATTTGCTTTATATATATGAAAGAGAAAAATAACTAAATAATAGCAGTCTGTATATTTTATTTATTTACTGAGTCAGTCCTTGCGTCTTCACATAGACACAATCTATACACATTATACGAAGGTGAATCAACAACGGAAGTATCAGACTAACATGTGTATAACACATACACACACACATGAAGAACTGCGAAACCGGTAAAGGAACCCAATAAATATATATTAAAAAAAAAAGACTTCAGTTGCATTTTCGATTTCATCTTTTTTCCTTATACTTTCACTCGTGTAGGACACCTCGGGTTTTTTTTTCATTTTGTAAAAAAACCTCACTTTCTAATATATATATATATATATATATATATATATATATATATATATATATATATCCAAGGAGTGTAATGCGGAGTTACTGTAGGTTCACCAGGTTGAGCACTCTAAGTTTAGGTTCACGTTGGTATCGAGGTGTAGAGCTAGACAGTGCTTTATTTTATTATATATATATATATATATATATAAATTGAAACAAAATGAAAACGAAATTTCATTTCTCACTCTTAGTATGGCACTTACTTAAATGTAAGTATACATGTATACGTACATACATATATGTATACAGACGTACAGTAGCATGCACATATATATATATATATACATATATACATACATATGCATACAGGTACACATACATACATGCACGTATCAGTTTAGCGGCGCTAACGTCGCTTTGTTCGTTTGTAAACAAACTGAACAGCCTGAATTTATGCCATACGGTGTTAAGGCAACCGCGTCACCTTTTTGTTCAACACTGACACAGGAACGATGTACTAGTTTCAAGCTTGTTAGCTATCATCAGCACCGTTTACCCATCTGCCAGATAGTTGAACGTTCGAAAGTATATACTTTCCTTATGAAAATTAACGGCTGAGCAGCCTAATTTGCATATTGAGTGAGTTAAATCGGTCAGGCATACCGAAAACGATAAATTGAAACAAAATGAAAACGAAATTTCATTTCTCACTCTTAGTATGGCACTTACTTAAATGTAAGTATACATGTATACGTACATACATATATGTATACAGACGTACAGTAGCATGCACATATATATATACATATACATATATACATACATATGCATACAGGTACACATACATACATGCACGTATCAGTTTAGCGGCGCTAACGTCGCTTTGTTCGTTTGTAAACAAACTGAACAGCCTGAATTTATGCCATACGGTGTTAAGGCAACCACGTCACCTTTTTGTTCAACACTGACACAGGAACGATGTACTAGTTTCAAGCTTGTTAGCTATCATCAGCACCGTTTACCCATCTGCCAGATAGTTGAACGTTCGAAAGTATATACTTTCCTTATGAAAATTAACGGCTGAGCAGCCTAATTTGCATATTGAGTGAGTTAAATCGGTCAGGCATACCGAAAACGATAAATTGAAACAAAATGAAAACGAAATTTCATTTCTCACTCTTAGTATGGCACTTACTTAAATGTAAGTATACATGTATACGTACATACATATATGTATACAGACGTACAGTAGCATGCACATATATATATATATATATATATATACATACATATGCATACAGGTACACATACATACATGCACGTATCAGTTTAGCGGCGCTAACGTCGCTTTGTTCGTTTGTAAACAAACTGAACAGCCTGAATTTATGCCATACGGTGTTAAGGCAACCACGTCACCTTTTTGTTCAACACTGACACAGGAACGATGTACTAGTTTCAAGCTTGTTAGCTAT
Source organism: Eledone cirrhosa (assembly GCA_964016885.1). Lineage (NCBI taxonomy): Eukaryota > Metazoa > Mollusca > Cephalopoda > Octopoda > Eledonidae > Eledone > Eledone cirrhosa. The sequence goes on from OZ024756.1 coordinate 32,601,394, forward strand.
CATCAGCACCGTTTACCCATCTGCCAGATAGTTGAACGTTCGAAAGTATATACTTTCCTTATGAAAATTAACGGCTGAGCAGCCTAATTTGCATATTGAGTGAGTTAAATCGGTCAGGCATACCGAAAACGATAAATTGAAACAAAATGAAAACGAAATTTCATTTCTCACTCTTAGTATGGCACTTACTTAAATGTAAGTATACATGTATACGTACATACATATATGTATACAGACGTACAGTAGCATGCACATATATATATATATATATATATATACATACATATGCATACAGGTACACATACATACATGCACGTATCAGTTTAGCGGCGCTAACGTCGCTTTGTTCGTTTGTAAACAAACTGAACAGCCTGAATTTATGCCATACGGTGTTAAGGCAACCACGTCACCTTTTTGTTCAACACTGACACAGGAACGATGTACTAGTTTCAAGCTTGTTAGCTATCATCAGCACCGTTTACCCATCTGCCAGATAGTTGAACGTTCGAAAGTATATACTTTCCTTATGAAAATTAACGGCTGAGCAGCCTAATTTGCATATTGAGTGAGTTAAATCGGTCAGGCATACCGAAAACGATAAATTGAAACAAAATGAAAACGAAATTTCATTTCTCACTCTTAGTATGGCACTTACTTAAATGTAAGTATACATGTATACGTACATACATATATGTATACAGACGTACAGTAGCATGCACATATATATATACATATACATATATACATACATATGCATACAGGTACACATACATACATGCACGTATCAGTTTAGCGGCGCTAACGTCGCTTTGTTCGTTTGTAAACAAACTGAACAGCCTGAATTTATGCCATACGGTGTTAAGGCAACCACGTCACCTTTTTGTTCAACACTGACACAGGAACGATGTACTAGTTTCAAGCTTGTTAGCTATCATCAGCACCGTTTACCCATCTGCCAGATAGTTGAACGTTCGAAAGTATATACTTTCCTTATGAAAATTAACGGCTGAGCAGCCTAATTTGCATATTGAGTGAGTTAAATCGGTCAGGCATACCGAAAACGATAAATTGAAACAAAATGAAAACGAAATTTCATTTCTCACTCTTAGTATGGCACTTACTTAAATGTAAGTATACATGTATACGTACATACATATATGTATACAGACGTACAGTAGCATGCACATATATATATATATATACATATATACATACATATGCATACAGGTACACATACATACATGCACGTATCAGTTTAGCGGCGCTAACGTCGCTTTGTTCGTTTGTAAACAAACTGAACAGCCTGAATTTATGCCATACGGTGTTAAGGCAACCACGTCATCTTTTTGTTCAACACTGACACAGGAACGATGTACTAGTTTCAAGCTTGTTAGCTATCATCAGTACCGTTTACCCATCTGCCAGATAGTTGAACGTTCGAAAGTATATACTTTCCTTATGAAAATTAACGGCTGAGCAGCCTAATTTGCATATTGAGTGAGTTAAATCGGTCAGGCATACCGAAAACGATAAATTGAAACAAAATGAAAACGAAATTTCATTTCTCACTCTTAGTATGGCACTTACTTAAATGTAAGTATACATGTATACGTACATACATATATGTATACAGACGTACAGTAGCATGCACATATATATATACATATACATATATACATACATATGCATACAGGTACACATACATACATGCACGTATCAGTTTAGCGGCGCTAACGTCGCTTTGTTCGTTCGTAAACAAACTGAACAGCCTGAATTTATGCCATACGGTGTTAAGGCAACCACGTCACCTTTTTGTTCAACACTGACACAGGAACGATGTACTAGTTTCAAGCTTGTTAGCTATCATCAGCACCGTTTACCCATCTGCCAGATAGTTGAACGTTCGAAAGTATATACTTTCCTTATGAAAATTAACGGCTGAGCAGCCTAATTTGCATATTGAGTGAGTTAAATCGGTCAGGCATACCGAAAACGATAAATTGAAACAAAATGAAAACGAAATTTCATTTGACGTACCATAAATATTGATCAATTTCCATTTAAAAACTTTTTAAATGGAAGTTGATCAATATTTATGGTACGTCAAATTTATTTATAAAACTGCTTATATATTGTATTTTATCTGAAGAAGGCATGCCATATTTTTAATATGGTATCCCTGAAATATGTATAATGAAATAGATATGGTTTTATAAATATAGTTTCCATTTGTTTAATATCGTATATATATATATATATATATATATATATATACATATAAATGAGTGTGTATATCTCTCTATATATATATTAAACTGACTCTAGAAATAAAAAAAAACCTGATAATTAAGTAAGACTGTTATATTTTAACTATTTATTACAGCATCGAATATGATATGTGATTCAGAGAAAAGATAGTTGTATGGAATCACTGATTACTCGCCATCTTTGAAACCAGACAAATGCGTGTGAAGTGAAAACCTCGCTGAAGAAGATACCAAATGATACATGGATATCAATGACTGCATTTATATACTGTGATATCCATAGACATCGATACAATACAACGAACTATCCTATTCCCACACACACACGTACAACACAGAAAGACACACACACACACACGCACACACACACAAAGAGGACTTGGTATTCTCAAAATCACACTCGCAAAGAAATGTCAAACATCTATTTATGTACTACGCTCTATTTCAGAGCATAAATATAGTAAGGAGCCTAATTATTACATAAGTTTTCGAATATTTCTATATCTGATATTCTAAGGGAAATATCGTTAACGTAGATTCGCAATTTCCTTATTATTCTTCCATAGTTTATCGGTGAAACAGGATATCCGTTTGGCTTTCCACTTTAAAAATAAAATACATTATTCAAGTTCATAGTTACAATAATTTATATACGAGTTTGTCTCTTTGAATTTGTCTGTCTCTAAGCCTCTACCTTCTCTCCCTCTCTCTCACTGTGTTTCTCAGTGTCTCTTAGTCATTGTGTGTCACCTTGACATTGTGTGTTTCTCTCTAGTGTGTGTGTGTCTGTTAGTCTTCTTATGTTTGTCTGTTAGTGTGTGTGTGTGTGTTACCTTGACATCGTGTGTGTGTTAGTGTGTTTGTGTCTCTCTCTTAGTGTGTGTGTGTATTTCTATCTGAGTATCTCTCTCTGTTCTGTGTCACTCTCTCTGTCTCTCTGTATGACTGTCTGCGTGTGGCAAGATTTATGATTATGTATTTGTATGTGTCCATTGATGTATATTTGTGGGTCATCCTCAATACGTGTATGCTAATATTTTATACACTCATATTCCTAACATATTTAGCTGAAATATGTCTGACGGAGTATATTTACATACAACACAATACAAATGTCGTCTGCTAGACTTTCAAGCCAGACTATTTCTAATATCTGACAATACACCTTATAAATTTTGACTTCTGTCTTCTTTTGCACATATTTTATACAATGTTTCATTGCGGTGTCTACTGGTGCAGTAATCTTTATTCTCTAATCATTGTATTCTTTCTTTTATATTATAATTTCCTAAATTTACTCGATCTGGTGCATTAAGTTTGTCGTATTTTTAGAAATAAAATTAGTCCCATCCAAATAATAAATTTAGCTCGTTCTCTATATAAATCATTATCGATCTCGCAACATTTTCACTATTTGTTTCATGTTCCAATTTTCTCCAGGTTTCACGAGAATAATTGTCTGCTTGTCTGTCTCTCTGCCTGTCTGTCTGTCTATGTCTGTCTCCATCTGTCTGTCTTTTGTCTGTAAGTATGTCTGTCTTTCACTGTCTGTCCCTATCTGTCTCCGTCTGTCTGTCTTTTGTCTGTCTGTATGTCTTTCTGTATGTCGGTCTGGTTCTGTTTGTCTGTCTGAGGTTTCACGAGAATAATTGTCTGCTTGTCTGTCTTTCCCTGTCTGCCTCTGTCTGTCTCTGTCTATCTCTGTCTGTCTTTCATTGTCTGACTTTGTCAATCTCTCTCTCTCTCTCTCTCTCTCTCTCTCTCTCTCTCTCTCTCTCTCTCTCTCTCTCTCTCTCTCTCTCTGCCTGTCACTCTCTGTCTGTAAATCTGTCTATTTGTCTCTATCCGTCTGTCATTTTCTATTTAAGAAAAAAACGGAAAGGAATCCACATAAAATTAAGGAAGTCAATACATCAGTTAGAGAGAGTACTTATTTTTTTTTAGAGTTACCATTTACAAGACAAGTTATGTTACATTCGGTGAACTATTTATCTACAGAACTAACTATACACAGAAAGAACGAGATGATTACAAGATTTACCAAGGGAAGATAGCTCAAAAATAATTTATTTGCAGAACCGTCCGTTTGAAATGCAACATAATTAGAACGGACATTTTGTAACATAAACACACTGTAAAATTTACATACAGTTTCTAGCTGAGAATTACATGTGGCTACACATAACCCATGGGTATGCCAAGCTTATAACATACATATTTATATTAAAATTATTATTTGTATTTCCTCATATATTTCAAATATATACTCCGCTATAATACGTTGTAATAATCTAGTATTAAACTTAACATTCGCTTCTAAACATAAAAATTTACTGAGTGTACATTGAGAATTATATGTATTTTACTACCACTACCTAATCTCTCTCTCTGCTTCATTCTTTCTCTATACATACATATATGTTATGTATATATATATATTTACACACACACACATACACACACACACATGCAAGTATGCGTCTGTGTTCACATGTAAGCACTTAAGTATGTGTGTGTTAGTAACTTTGACCAAATCCCGTTCGAACACAACTATTGAAGTTTTAAGAGAATACATAAATTTAGTGATTTCCTTTGATCTGTGAACTCATTGATTTGAAATGGATAAAAAAGAAAAACGAAATCTCATTCGATTGAAAATGCTATATATATATATATATTTATATGTTATATATATATATATATATATATATATATATATATATATATATATATATATATATATACACATATCCGAGATCAAACTAGTGAAAAGATATATCTGCCTTCACAGGATATTATCTGAAATAGCATTTGATATTGAATATTAGATAGAATATCCACAAACGCATACATATATATTTGTGTAACATGATGAATATACACACACACACACACACACATATATATATATATATATATATGTATGTCTTTATATATTATATATATATATATATATATATATATATATATATATATATATATATATCTAGTCTAAAATAAATTTTATATATCGATATTTACAGCTGAATATATATATATATATATATATATATATATATATATATATATAGTTTAAAATAAAGTTTATAAATCTATATTTATAGCTGAATGTAGATGTATATATATATATATATATATATATTTATATATATATATACATACATATATATAGTCAGCAGTATATAAAGGGTGAAGCGCCGATGGCCTTTGCAGCAAAATCTGAGCTGGAGACATTGATTGATGCTGTTGATATTTTTCATTGTCTGTATTGGAAACTACGCAACGCGAGAATGGATTTAGTAGACATAACTTAATCGTGGAATAGTTTGGTAACAACGTACCTGTCATGTAATATTAAACATACATTGTTTCAGTGCAGATGTGAACTTCACAGGCACGTTTCAAATTCATAGTCTCCACAGGCTTAAACGAAATCTTGGCTTCAGCTGGATACTTCGGAACAATAGAAGCACAACGTGTATGTTTTCAGTTGCCGAAGTATATATGGTCTGAGAAAGAATTGGTAGCTATTTCTGTCCATAATATAAAAAAAGGTGCTTTGTATATATAATACTTTCCTCTAGACCGTAGACATTTGTCTTTCCAAAGAGTGTATGAAATATCGCGTAACCAAGATAGGAAAGATGAGTTATAAAGAATTTAATACGAGTTTGAAAACTAATGAGATTGGGGATGCACCGAGTAATTTCTTGTGCAAGTGTCAATGCTTTGGGTCGACTGAAGTTTTATGAGCGAAAACGAGATGTTGACAGAATCTCTTCTAAAATCTGTCAGCAGGACCGTGACTATAATTGAAACGCCGGCCTTCTCACACACTCCGTCACGTTGAATTTTCTTAAGAATTACACTAAGGATCCACATGCTTTTCATATTGAAGTGACCTTCCGTAAAAACTCATTTTCATGGGAATTGTCGTAACGTATATTGTCTTTGTCTGTATTTATTTGTTTTA
>OZ024756.1:32612633-32617633 GCA_964016885.1 Eledone cirrhosa
GCAACCACGTCACCTTTTTGTTCAACACTGACACAGGAACGATGTACTAGTTTCAAGCTTGTTAGCTATCATCAGCACCGTTTACCCATCTGCCAGATAGTTGAACGTTCGAAAGTATATACTTTCCTTATGAAAATTAACAGCTGAGCAGCCTAACCTGCATATTGAGTGAGTTAAATCGGTCAGGCATACCGAAAACGATAAATTGAAACAAAATGAAAACGAAATTTCATTTCTCACTCTTAGTATGGCACTTACTTAAATGTAAGTATGCATGTATACGTACATACATATATGTATACAGACGTACAGTAGCATGCACATATATATACACATATACATATATATATACATATGCATACAGGTACACATACATATATGCACGTATCAGTTTAGCGGCGCTTATTATAACGTCGCTTTGTTCGTTTGTAAACAAACTGAACAGCCTGAATTTATGCCATACGGTGTTAAGGCAACCACGTCACCTTTTTGTTCAACACTGACACAGGAACGATGTACTAGTTTCAAGCTTGTTAGCTATCATCAGCACCGTTTACCCATCTGCCAGATAGTTGAACGTTCGAAAGCATATACTTTCCTTATGAAAATTAACAGCTGAGCAGCCTAACTTGCATATTGAGTGAGTTAAATCGGTCAGGCATACCGAAAACGATAAATTGAAACAAAATGAAAACGAAATTTCATTTCTCACTCTTAGTATGGCACTTACTTAAATGTAAGTATGCATGTATACGTACATACATATATGTATACAGACGTACAGTAGCATGCACATATATATATACATATACATATATATATACACATGCATACAGGTACACATACATATATGCATGCTCAGCTGTTAATTTTCATAAGGAAAGTATATACTTTCGAACGTTCAACTATCTGGCAGATGGGTAAACGGTGCTGATGATAGCTAACAAGCTTGAAACTAGTACATCGTTCCTGTGTCAGTGTTGAACAAAAAGGTGACGTGGTTGCCTTAACACCGTATGGCATAAATTCAGGCTGTTCAGTTTGTTTACAAACGAACAAAGCGACGTTATAATAAGCGCCGCTAAACTGATACGTGCATATATGTATGTGTACCTGTATGCATGTGTATATATATATGTATATGTATATATATATGTGCATGCTACTGTACGTCTGTATACATATATGTATGTACGTATACATGCATACTTACATATATATATATATATATATATGAACGAGTACGACCCCTAGGGTCCTACTCGCTCATATTACCCACTCTACTACCCTAAGTATTGAGTACTTTGGTGCATTATGATCCATCTACACATTCTATAAATTTTTCGAGTAATGATTCGCTGTTTACACACACACACACACACACACACACACACACACACATACACACACACATACCCCCCCCCCCACACACACACGCACACACACATATTTATACATAAACATGTGGCTAGATAGAGAGTAAGATGTATATATGGTAAATACATTTATATATATATATAATAAAGAAGAAATTTCAGATAATTATATATATATATATATATATATATATATTCGAGGGTTTGCGAAAAAGTTCTTGGCTAATTGCTGTTACAGAGTCCTGTGTGTTTTTACAGGGCTTAGAACTACGGAGGGACAACTGTGATGAATTTGTGAATCTGAGGGGGTAATATATTGAATAATATCAGAAGTAACTGCCTCCATCCAGCAACCCCTTTTATATATATATATATATATATATATATATATATATATATATATATATATATATATGTATATATATATATATATATATATATATATATATATATACGTGTGTATGTTTATACATATTTATATATCTATATAGTATAATAAATACACACATATATAGATACATACACATCTAAATATTGTGCAACAGACGTTTTCTATAACTTCAACACTATAGCAAGGAACTCTTATCATTTTCGCCTTATTCACACTCCAGTACTCGTGTTTGTTTTATCTGTTGTTTATCTTGAACTTACATAAATATATACACATACACACAGACGAACATATACACACACACACACACATATCATACATTCACACACCACACAGGCAATCACACATACAACACACAATATACAAACACACATCCGACAAGCACACACATACCACGACATCACAACACCATACACTCATATATATATATATACTGAAACAGTACCTTTGTGTAATACTCCCCTCGTTCACATAGTCTATGTATGTTGGTATTTATTTTGTACATACATACATACCTACAGAGAATATACACTTATAGAAGCAGGCAGGTGTATGAGCGCACATACTAAAACATACACACTCACCGACATTCACAAACATTTCTGAGCTCGTGCCGTTTCAACAGCTTGTTCCAGACTGGAGTATCGAGTAATCTGTTGAGTAATGGTCTAACCAGTTTTAAACTGGTTCTATTCTGATATATATTTATACATACCGTATTTCCCGGCGTCAATGACGCTACTTTTATCCTAAAATAAATCCCCCAAAAATTACCATACGTCTTGGAAGCCGAAGGTTGTTAATTTTTTTTTCAAATTTTGGTTTTGAAAATTGGTGTGCGTCCTCAAGAGATCCTGCATATATATATATATATATATATATATATATATATATATATATATATATATATATATATATATATATATATATATATATATATATATATATATATATATATATATATATATGTATATATATATATATATATATATATATATATAACGAAGGAAGTGTGGTAAGGGACCAGGTGGACCATAACGCACCAGAGTACTCGATACTTAGGCTAGTAGAGTGGGTATATATATATATATATATATATATATATATATATGTGTGTGTGTGTGTGTGTGAGTGTTTAGGAAAAAACCGGAGTAAGCAGGAAAAAGCCCTCCGCATTCGTAGTTTACAGTTACGATGTAGATACGAAGTGTCTTTTGCCTGCGACATATCACAAAATCTGGTTTTCATTCGAAGATATCGATCTTATGACAACAGCAAATACATAAATCAAATCATGGATTGCATAAGAGAACGGTCGATATAATTATCATGAATAAACGATTCATGTAACATCGGCATCTTTCTTAATTTTATACTTCTATATGTAAACACTGTGTGTTCTAGCCGGCAGGCTAAGGCCGAGCTGGGGTAACACCATTGCTGGGGAACTGCCATAAACTTCTCTCTCTATATATATATATATATGTCACGTATGTCTTGTGTTAAAGTTCATATAATACGTTCTCTTCTGTTTGATCTCTAATTGGTAATTGATCTCTTGATGTTATCATCATGAGGATAATGATCAGAGAATTGATTCTAATTACCACAATTAACTTGTTAACGATTATTAGATGTTTCCTCGAGCACGGGTGCATTCTTCATCAATATTATTATCATTCTGGTAATTATTATTACATTCGTAAATACTAACCCCCTCATCCTCATCGCAATCACTGTTTTCAGCATTTACGCCATCATCATCAATATTATTTAAAAATATAGATTGCCATCATCACTATCAACATCACTATCAAGATCATCACTATCAACATTACTACAACCAATTTTTAACATTCTCTGAAAACTTCTACATAATATCTTTATTAAAGTACACACTGATAATAGCACAAATAAAATCAGGAATATATAAATCTTTTTTTTAGTGTTAGTGGTGTTAGCATTATGTATGTATGTATGTATGTATGTATTTATCTGTGTGTGTGTATATATATATATATATATATATATATATATATGCATAGATATTTATATTCACGTACATATTTCATCGTATGTAGATATAAGTATGTACGCATATATATATATATATATATATATATATATATATATATATGTATGCATAGATATTTATATATACACATGTTTCATTATATATAGATACATGTATGTAATATATGTATATATATCATTATCTATATAGTTCAAGGGCGATGGATTGGCAGTATCGGTAGAGAGTCGGACGCCATGCTTTGAAGCATAGAGTTACGTCCCTTTATGATCTGAGTTCAAACCCCGCCGAGGTTAATTTGCCTTTCATCCTTACGGGGTCGATAAAATAAAGTACCAGTAATGTACTGGTGAATTTGCTGGCCTTGTGCCTAAAATAGAAACAATTATCTATATAGTTCAAATCCCGCCGAGGTTGACTTTGCCTTTCATCCTTACGCGGTCGATAAAATAAAGTACCAGTAATGCACTGGTAATTGCTGGCCTTCTGCCTAAAGTAGACACAATTATCTATAAAATGCAGATTGTTGTTGTTGTGTGTGTGTGCATGTTCCATGTTTATACATTTGCACAATTTCAAACCGATTCGACTTAAACTCTGTAAGAATGTTGTAAATGGTCTACCTTCTGTCACTGACTATTTATTTCATTCAAACTCACCCACAATTACGAAAATAATGGATAATGACGCTTTACCCCTCTAATACAATCTGATTTACTCTCTCCCTCCCCCCTTAAAATTCGATAAAACTACATACATGCTTACAAACTTCCTTTAGGAACGCTGAAGAGAGAGAGAGAGAGAAGAGAGTGAGAGGGAGAGAGAGAGAACGTTTGTTTTTGCGTGTGGAACGGTCAAACATTTATTTACTTCAATGACAAAGAGAACTTATTACATTTCATACGAAACAATAATTATTCAAACGCAACAGATAAATTTATTTAACAACAAAAAAAAATAACGATAAATCTTTTTTAAAACCTCTCAACGAACGTGGAAGAAAGAAGTATCAGTTTATTTACTATACACAATAATATCCTCTATGAGGTCACTAAATCTGCTAGAAACAGCAGCTAACTCTCCCCCATATCACACCCCTCCCTACTGTCTTAAATTTAGAAAACACACATTAGACAACCATGCAGAACAACTCCATCGCAGCTCTGTTGTTCGGCTGGCATCGTCTACGCGCGTGTTGCGC
>OZ024756.1:32620133-32627633 GCA_964016885.1 Eledone cirrhosa
TGTGTCTTCGTATACATGTGTGAGTGTGTATATATATATATATGTGTGCGTATATATGTGTGGGTGTGTGTGAGACCATGTCAACTACCACCACTAACAACAACAACAATAATAATAATAAAAGTGATGTTGATGTTGTTGATTACTGAAGATTTGTTTATAAAAACCCTAGAAAACGGATTTTTCATCTTTTCTAAAAATAGCAAAACAATTGAGGCTTTGGATAGGGTCAAATAGAAGTCATTAGACATGATCAACCAACCGTGACGCCTAAACCAATCAGCTTCAGTAATATAGAGAATCCACACACCGATTGGTCGAAATACAGTTTGAAAAACTTAGCATTCTGTAGCCCATTTATACTGTATATAAGGCACATATTTTAGCCATCTCATTACAGTTGATATATATATAGTTAGTTGAAGATAATAAAACATATACACAGATACTATTGGAAGGGTTTAGTTTCACTCTTGTTGGAAAAAGGAAAGGGATGTCTAAAGGTATCGGATATTAGTCTCTCATTAGGAGGAGGAATGTTTGTATAAAGATGTAGTTGGAATGTTGAAAAGAAAAAATAAGATATATTGATTTTCTCTCTTGCACATACTTTCTCATCCTTTCCTTCGTTCTCGTATATATATATATATATTACTATATATATATATATATATATATATATATATATATATATATATATATATATATATATATATTTATTCCAGAAATAGCTGTCGAAACGGTTTGAGCTCTGCCGTCGGGGTTAAACATTTTGCTATTACCCACTCTACTAATCTAAGTATTGAGTACTCTCGTGTGTTATGGTCCATCTGGTTCTTTACCACACTGCCTTCGTTATATATATATATATCTAGGGCGGGTAATATTCCCGAGATCCATTGATGCGTTCTCTCCAGCGGTCTCTGTCCCTCATCAATGCTGCCATGTCCTGCGTCTCCAAAGGACCAGTGTCTGTCCTTAGGGCATGAACATATGTCAACCTCTGTCTTCCTCTTCCAGTGTGTCCATGCAGGGGCTCCCACAGGAGCACTGAGTGCAATGTCAACTCTGGATGTCGGTGAGTATGTCCAGCTAACCTCAGTCTCCTCTGTTCTGCTTTCGAGCTCACTTTTGGGAGGCTCCCGTACAGCTCTGTGTTCTTCATCCTCAGTGTATATTGATTAATGCTCAGAGCCATCCTCAACATTCTCGTGTAGCACTCATCCACCATCATGTATATATTTATGTATATGAAACTGTTCTATTCCTGTAGAAGCCATTTCTATATTAAACATTTATACTCTGCTATGTATTGAGTACCTTACTTATTGTGATTACCCCCGATTGAACCCGAGACACACACACACAGATATGCAGCTGTTTCATTAGAAATCCGTTGGTGAGACTTAGTGTTTTAACATGTGCATTACAGTTAAAATCACCCTCCTCTATGATCTCAGCAAGTTATCGTTAGTGCAGTTAATGTTTATCACCGATAGACAAACTCAGGTTGTTGCAACCATTGTGTGGAATTATATCAGCTGGTAGACTGACTCAAACAGTCATATCCGCAATGAACTATTCAGCCTATTACACATTCTTTTATGGGGGGAATAATTTCACTTGATGAAACAACTGAATGCTGGACGTCGACACCGACGGAGAACCCATCAAATTTATGATTACTTCATCAACTAGTATTTATATATAATTAATAACCTAATTCTATAATCAAACCATAATTAACTAGAAGTATATTTAATTACTAAGCGCAATCGCTTAAAGTGACACGACATAGAAATATATTAGAATTTAATTCACACATTCTGAAGACATTTTTGATTAAGTTATGTATTAAAGTGAACTGTAAATTAGATGAAAGTTGTATTTAGACCGATGGCCTAATTCTTTCGAAAAATATTACTGCCTGATATTACTCCTCAGACATATTATATAGCCTTCCCAACCCCTGTCTCTATCGTATGAGGCAAAACTCGCAATGCAATTAAGTAGGTCTAGACCACACACACATAGAAGCACTCAATATGTATTTAATATTTGCAATATTGTGCTTGCTACAAACACAGTTACAAGATAACTGAACAAATACAGACGTTATTTATTTATTTATTTATTTATTTATTTATGTATTTAATTAAAAATTGAGTGTCCACGTACGTCTTCAATGAAGATTTCGTTAAGCATGAATAGATATACTGAGATTGTGTAAAGTTATAATAACGGTTTCTACTTTTGGCACAAGGCCAGCAATTACCTCAATGTATTACTGGTACTTTATTTTATCGACCCCGTAAGGATGGATTTTGAACTCAGATCATAAAGGGCGATAACTCTATGCAGCAAAGCATGGCGTCTGACCCTCTAACGTTGCAATAAGGGATTCTGATTTAGATACAAAGCCAAACATTTCCGGGGAAAGGGATTGTCGATAAAATCGACCCTAATGCATTACTGGTACTTTATTTTATTGACCCCGTAAGGATGAAAGGCAAATCTAACCTCGGCGTGATTTGAACTCAGAACATAAAGGCCCGTAACTCTATGCTACTAAGCATGGTGTCCGATGCTTTACGATACTGACAATCCACCGCTTTTCAAATTATTATAATATAGCTATGTATGTCTCTCGTTCTTTCACTCCCTACGTTTTTATCTGTATGTACAAATGTAAAGTTTTACACAGATATACACACAATCACTGTATCAGAATATCCGACTGAAGTGAAGCTATAAATTAACCACAGTTCTTCTTAATGAAAGCATATTCGGTTTTGAATTTCTCTTGAAAAAGTAATGATCTTTCATGTAAGGAACGTAATTGCTCTACAAAAATGTTGGTAGTTGTCTCAACTTCGTCTCTTTTCTGTTTTCCCTCCCTAACCCTCTCTCATCCATGTCTCTCTTCCACGCTCTCTCTCACACGTCTTCCTATTGCACGCGCTTCCTCTCTCCCATCATGCAATTCCACTCTTTCTCACGTCTATATCTTCTACACTCTCTCTTTTCAACCTATTTCTCCCACCTCTCTCTTCCACGCTCTCTCTTTTCCATCTCCCTCTTCCATCATCTCTCCTCCTCTCTCTCTTTATATATATATATATATATATATATTCCATGCTTTCTCTCTCTTTCTCTCTCTCTCATCTCTCTCTGCCACACGCTCTCACTTCCTCGTCTCTCTCTTCCACGTTCTCCCTTTTCCATGCATCCTCTCTCACTTCAACGTTCTCACTTCAACGCTCTTCCTCATCCGTTCTCTCTCTTCAACTCTCTCTCCTTCCTCTCTCACACTCCCTCTCTCTCCGTCTCTGTCTCTAATTCCATATGTCCTACACATGTCCCCATTATCATCCATATACTCCATAATTTAAATGTGTAAATGCTATGTAGTCAATTCAAGCGAAGTCAGTAAGATCACATGATTACATGAAAACCAAACAGTTTTATTTCATTTGAAATTATTATTTTAACATATTTTAATATAGTTTTTATTTGAATTATTTGGTTTTCTTTTTTAACTTTAAAAATTTGTAGAAAATTTATTGTGTGTCAGAACTGGATGTCTCGAAAGTAAATTTGCTTACAAGTATTGGTAACAAACCATGCGATGAAAAATTGCGTACCTTCTTATAAAATATTAGATAAATACGGATAATAGGCTGAGAAACTCAGAAAACTACCGGACCAGCTTCTCGGAATTCACAATGATTTTAGTTTAACAAGTAAAAATATATTTGGTTAGGGGATCATTCATCTCTTGAATATGTTACATAGAGTTGGTCATGCGAATAGTAGGATTCATGCCATTATTTCAACTACCCTCAGAATAAAGTTTTTGTTTGGCAAAAGAGGATGATTCCAGGCGGGAAAATGTTTTTTTTCTTTTTTTTTTGGGGGGGGGGGGGGGTCGAGGTATTAATGGAAACATCATTAATATAAACAGTTTTATGTTAGAAAGTAGTTAATGTGTCTAAATAGAAATGCAACTACAATGTAAACGCGAATGATTTACATATGAAGCAATGAGTGGTCTAATAGATTATAGTAGATCGGTAGATAAGGGAAACTAATGCAAGAACAGAAATAGAAAGAATCAGAGATATAAAGCAAGAAAAAGTCAACACAGAAAAAGGAATAGCGGGAAAGAAGCAAATGTATGTTGCCTGTTCAGCTGAAACTAGCGAAACTCGGAGTAGCAATAGTAAGAAATCTCTAATATATAGAATTCTCTACGTTATTCAATATGTGCCGGTTCCACACCCGCAGACACACGGAGACACAAACCTACATAAACACCCCTTTGCGTATGCAAGTATGTGCGTGTGAATGTATGTGTGTGTATATGTGCATGTGTGTCTATATATATATATATATAACAAAGGAATTGTGGTAAGGAACCAGATGAACCATAACACACCAAAGTACTCAATACTTAAGGTAGTAGAGTGGGTAATAGGTACAATATCCTTTCACCCCCCCCCCCCTCCTTTTATTCAATACAATTCTTCGACCTTTTATACACTATCCTTAGAATCTGCTGTATAGATTTAACTTTCAAGGCCTGACTGGATTTCCCCACTCCCTCTTTGTTCTACCGGCAAGTTCAGCCACCCCTACCTCCCACCAAATGCCATGATAGATTTATCTGTCTTTATAACAAATTTTAACTAACCATCTTGACAATTACTATCTTCCCATATAAAGAAATTCCCCTTGAGAAGTTTGGCTATTTATTTACCAGGCTAAAAATTCTTATTTAGTCCAGAAATAGCCATTGAAACGGCTTCAGCTCTGCCGTCGGGGTCATACTTGTTTCTATATATATATATATATATATATATATATATATATATTAATGTGTGTGTGTGTGTGTGTGTGTATACATATGAAACGTATCCCATTGTGTATACCAACTGATTGAAGCATAAAATATAAATCGCCTTATATATAGATACCTTCATTAAATGTTTAGAAATATCTTGCTATCTTTGGAGAATAATTTGCACAAATATGCATGTATATCTATATATGTATGTGCGTGTGTATGTGTGTGTATGCATGTATGTTTGTGTATCATAGGGTATATATATATATCTGTGTGTGCGTATACGTGTGTGGGTGGGTGTGAGACCATGTCGACTACCACCACTAATAACAACAACCATCATAATAATAAAAGTGATGTATATGTGTGGGTGTGTGTGTGTATGTATACATATGTCTTTTTGTATACACATATATATATATATATATAATATCTTTACGAGTGTGGATGAATGGTAGTGCCTGCGTTTGTATGTGGGTGTATATATGAGAGTATGTCTGTGTTTATTCGGGTCTGCATTTAAACGCCTGTATGTATGTGTGTGGCTAGATACATCCGCCGCTATGTATATGTGTATTCCTTTGTGTGTCTTTAAATGGATTTTCAACATATCCTGAAATTCACGTAGACACAATTTATTTTTCTCTAATGATGCAATGTGTTAAGTTAATCCGATAAGTAATACTAACCGTATTTTTGTTTGCCTTTGGATTTTTGTCAAAATGACCCGACAATACGGTTATCTAGATTTTTTTTATAAACGTTATCTCAAAACCGGTGTTTTCTTGTAGAGAGAGTATTTTGATGTCTTGTAGCGCTATCCTTAGGGATATACCACTGCTGGTTCTTATCTGAGAGTCACGTTTGGCTCCGAGATATTTTTCAGTCACACCCCGTTAATTACTTTTACTGACAAGCCGAAAGTTTAAAAGCTATGCTATGAGGTGAGCTAGGCACAGCCATGACTTTCTAACGACCATTAAAATGTCACGATGAACATATATTCAAACATCTAAAGTACACCCTAACGGGCTGGCTGCTGCACCGGTTACAGGAAACTTGATTGATTGGAACAGACAGCTATGAGTATATGTCTCTTAAGCAACGATTAATTCATTAAAATACAAATTTCCCAGATTGTATTATTGTGCATATACGCGGTAATCTTCCTATATAGAGCATGCCAATTGTGGAATAGTAAAACTAGATACGCGCTGCGATATTTGTCTTATTATTGAAGGTACGAGTCCACTAGTTTGAAATAAAATTTATAAACACAACGACACCCACACATAATATATATGTTTGCATATATAGTATATATATATATATACATTCATTTATGCAATGTGTAGTAAAGCTGAATTATATAAGCTGTCAAACTTATCTGTGTTAGACTGAATAAGCAGATTTAATATATATATCTGGATGGTCAGAAGGTCGCATAATCGATCTCCAATATTTATCGTGATTGAACGAAAAACCTATCGAATTAAATGCTTCTGCTTTGATGTAGAAACTCCAACCGTAAAATCTAATATGGTACTTGAGATAGCGATTCTGTTAATTGTATAGCTATATTCATAACGCTATTTATATTAGAATGAATATCCGGACGGATACGTATTTGTGTGTGTGTATGTATGTGTGTGTTTTGTTTGTGTGTGTGTTTATTGGTATACATTCTTGTGTAAACAGATACATATTGTGTAATAAAAATAAGAAGCATTTACATTAACATTGGTAGACGTACACATATATGTATATGTATATGTTTATGTATATATATATATATATGTAAATATGTTTATATGTGTGTGTGTGTGTATATGTATATATATATATAGATGTATGGGCATATGCATATAGAATTATATATATATATATATATATATGTGTGTGTGTGTGAGTGTGTATTTAAATCCACATCAGGGAATGTTAAAAGAAATCTGCTAAGTATATAAACTCTCATATACATTGATGTTTATATATTTCTACATATATGTATATATATACATACATATATATTTATATATATATATATATATATATATATATATATATATATATATATATATATATATATATATATATATATATATATATATATATATACATACCTACTCAAGCTGATACAAATATGTTTATATATGTATGTGTATATATGTATGTACCATACACGATGGGCGGCGTGAGCTTGTTTAAAAGTTTTGTTTGGTTTCTTTCAACGTGTTTCTATAGAAGTATACTTATCTGATAATTTGTCTTCCGTCTGTGCTCAATTTTCTATTAATGACTGTGTGTTGAGCCAACTTAACGAGTGTATATTAATAATGTAAATGGTCATCATTGGAGAACATTTAAAGTCAATGGACCATCCATCAAATCGATATCAATAAGTTGTCTCAAAGATCGAATATTTTGAATTTTATATCTCAATCTATAATACTTTTTCATTGAAAAAATTACCAGGTTTGTCGCAGAACACTTGCCTATATGTTTGCCCATTTGCGTTTGTCATATTTTTGAAAGGAATGTTTACTGACTCGATGCTCTTTCTATTACCAACCACTTTACAAAGATGATGGGTGCATTATTGGTGCCACCAGCACTATATCATTTTATATTTGGAGTGTCAACTCTCCTAGACGGGA
>OZ024756.1:32632633-32635133 GCA_964016885.1 Eledone cirrhosa
TATATATTTATATATATATATATATATTTATATATATATATATATATATATTTATATATATATATATATATATATATATATATTTCTATATATATATATATATTTCTATATATATATATATATTTCTATATATATATATTCATATATATATATATATATTCATATATATATTATATATATATATATTTATATAAATATATATATCTATCTATATATATATATATATATATATATATATATATATATATATATATATATATATATATATATATATGGGAAAGTAAATGAAAATACGAAAAAAGTAATTTGCAGATATGGCAGCCGTGTAAATGTTGAGGTGTGAACAAATTGTTATCAAGATATTCCAGATATGATAGATTGTATGTTTAGTATATTATATAGAACATTAAATCTCCCTTCACTCTCACCCATGTTCTTCCATCCTGCACTCCCCTGTTTATCTGGTGTACGATCTCTGTCTAACAATGTGGGAAGATGGTGTATATATGTATGTATATATATATATATATATATATATATATATACATATATATATATATGTAGGAGGTGAGTTTTATTGTAGCACAATAAAGCAATGCAAATATCAGATAAGTAGCACTCAACAGTTTATAGGACAGGAGAATAAATAATATAAAATCAAGAGATGGTTAAAATAGTTATAAGTATTTTATTATGCGCATTTCCAAAACAAATATCATCATGGGATGATATTTGCGTTCTCATCAGATAACATAGGGAGACATGATATGAAGCTTAAAAAACACTTGCGAGCAGTGGAGTGTTAAATCAACATAATGTGTTTTTTAAGCTTCATATCATGTCTCCCTATTTTATCACATGAGAACGCAAATATCATCCCATGATGATATTTGTTTTTGAAATGCTTATAATAAAATACTTGGAACTCCTTTAACCATCTTTTGATCTCATATTATATATATATATATATATATATATACAGACATAAGGGTGAAAGCAGCGATTCTTTGCTTCAACTTTAATCTGTTATTTTAATAAATATAAATATACATACACACATATATATATATACCTACACACGCACACGGACACCCCTTTGAATTTAGTATATATATATATAAAGGTAGAAATACTCGAATGTAATATCCGTAGTAGTAGAGCACTTAGTCCATTGAACGAGTTTGGTAGAAATAGTAACACAACAGTTAGTTCACCATAAGGTGAAACAATTATTCTCGGTATGGTGAACTAACTGTTGTGTTAGTACTTATATATATATATATATATATATATATATATATATATAGAGAGAGAGAGAGAGAGAGATGTACTAACACAACAGTTAGTTCACGATGCGGGTAGCGATCTCTAGACCTACCAGTTCAGAGAAACAATTGTCAGCAATGTGATTAAAAACCTTTTTTGTATAGCAAACCGTGTCACTCTTCTTTCTTGATTTATCATTACTCCAAGTGTAAACAACATAGAAATCACCGCGTACTCGCAACATCATTATGGAAACGCCTTGTTGAGTCAAACCTAGCCAAGCGTTGATACAATCCACTACTCGGAGTACCCTAACTGGACTACACCTAAGTGGACTACCTATAACAATAATCTGTTATCCCGTATATATATATATATATATATATATATATATATATATACACACGCTATCCTTGCCTAAATAAGGGTCATATAAGTAGTAGGTAGAGAGGCAAAGAAGTTCATTACAGCAATATAAGTATATTTGTTCTTTATCCTTCATTCTAGGTCCTGGGATGAAAATATCGACAGTTTGGGTTTCTTCGTGTTAACAACTAAATTGCCTGACCTTCTTGCCTCATTAATTCTATCGCATTGAATGTTGAAGTCCCATAAAAGCTTAAATTGTTAATTACCTAATATCCCTTCGGTCTACTACTCATACCATTTAGTTTGTCTGACCAACGCACATATCTCAGATTTCAGTACTGGATGTGTCTGGCAACATTGTGTGTATATATATATATATATATATATATTGTTATACTTTGAGAGGGTCAATTATAAATTTAAAAATTTATAAATAAACAAATAAAAACACACACAGACACCCGGATGTAACACTTGCGCAAACTAAGCACGCAACCACACAAAAACAAGATGGCGTAGTACAGAACAAAGGAGAGGCACAACACAAAGAAAAGAATCCCCAGTCACTGAATAGGTCACAGAATGTGTGACGAAAGAACTTTGACAACATATGAACAACCGTCCGGTTGTGGAACCAACCAACCAGCCAACTGGAAATTTATAAATTTTTAAATATATAATTAAATTTATAATAAATTGGTGTGAAAACACTGGTGCGTGTGTTTCTTATTGGCAACATGACCCTCCCAAAGCACATGTTTTTATATATATATCTATTTACAATATATCGGTTTGAACCTTGCGGTAGAAATGGCCAGAGCTCAGCAGATGGGGGTCCTGACTCATTTCCTATTACCCACACTCC
>OZ024756.1:32645133-32657633 GCA_964016885.1 Eledone cirrhosa
TTGACGGTTCAATACTATTGTAAAACTATATTCATTGAGTAATCAATGAACCATATTAATCTTTGCTCATATATATATATATATATATATATAATGCTATCGACTCACACACACGCACAAACACGCGCACACACGTATAGACATATGTCTATACATATATATATGCGTGTATATACATGTATATACATAAATATGTACACACACGCATATATACGTGAACGTTGAGATATGATGGTAGAAAATATTTAGAAGTAAATCTTGCAGTTCCTTGCAGAAAGAAGCAAAACAAATTTACATTTCATATTGAAAAGGCAGGTAGCAGGGAACAACAGCTCTTCGCCTCAAGCTTTTAGCAAAGATCTGCGCGTGTATGTATGTATATATATATATAAAGATTTACATATACATAAACTAGACAAAGTCATGGATATATATATATTTATATGTGTCTGTGTACGTTTATACGCACACATGTAAGAGGGATTTAGATGTGTATAACACTTTCTCTCTTTCCCTATACACACACACACACACACACACACACACACACACACACACACACACACACACATATATATGTGTGTATATATATCTCTCTATATATATGTGTGTTGCGTGTGGGTTTGTGTAGGTGCGAGTGTCTGTATACACGTTACTATATATATATATATACACACACAAAAAAAACATTTATGCATATATATACACACATATATGCCTATATATACATACTTACTTATATGCATATATATACATATATATATATGCACACACACACACACACACACACACATATATATATATATAAAAGGAATGATCGACTTTCGTCAAATCGGACCCAGGGAACAATGTTTCCGTTGGTCTTTCCAATTGCTAATACTATCTATCGGTCGCAACTCCAGGTAGAAGGAGCAACGTGAAATAAAGTGTCTTGCTCAAGGACATAACGCATCACCTGGTCCAGGAAACGAACTCACAACTTTACGATTGCGAATCCAATTCCGTAACCACTCAGCCACACGCCTTTATATATATATATATATATATACATACATATATATATATATATATATATATATATATATATATATATATATATATATATATATATATATATATATATATATATATATATATATATATATATATATATATATATATATATATATATATATATATATATATATATATATATATATATATATATATATATATATATATATATATATATATATATATATATATATATATATATATATATATATATATATATATATATATATATATATATATATATATATATATATATATATATATATATATATATATATATATATATACATATATATATATATATATATATATATATATATATATATACATATTCTGTCGTCACGTTTTCCTTCCTCTCACTATCACTGTTTGCTATTAACCAACCCTGGAATATCCTTACGTATCTATGTGAAGAATCTGAGGAAGAGCGTATGCCCAAATATGTTTATCTATGGGGATGCTCTTTGGTTCGTTGTTTCTTTTATGTGTTTATATCTATTTATATTATTGATTATTTTTCAAAAGAAGTGCCAGAACGAACAATGACTTTCTCTAGAAAAAAAATATAGTGAACGGCTTCAAGCATGACATAAATAGGTAGATAGGTGGATAGGTGCGTTTGAAGATAGATATAATGATTGATAGATAGATATCTAGGTAGATAGAAGTAGAGATATATAGCTAAATCGATGGATAGATAGGTTGGTGGATAGAAGATAAATAGGTAGATTTATATATATATATATATATATATATGTGTGTGACTAAATATAAATAGTTATTCCGATGTACAAATATTTGGCTGACGATAGATAAATAGATTAAATGTTGAGATAGATGCTTAAATATATTTACGTATGCCTAGATAGTTATGTATATAGGCTGCTTACTAGATCGTTGGTTTGATAGGTATACATAAATAGGTAGCTAGTTAGAGAGATGGACTGATGTTGACAGACGAAATATTTGGGAATAGAAGGAAAAGAAATGATACCAATAGAATGTGTAATATGTTTCTATAAGATGGGAAATGACAGATATTATGTTGTTCATAGCTTTATTTATATTTCACTTATTTACATCATTACCATCATCATCATCATCATCATCATCGTCGTTATCATCATCATCGTTATCATCATCATTAATATGATTATTGCCGTGGGTAATAGTAGTGGTAATGGTAGACCTAGTGTATGTCATAGTAGTGTTGGTGTTTTAGTAATGGAGCTGGAAATAGTGATCATATTAGCAACAGTAGTAGTAGTAGTAGTAATGGTAGAAGTTGTAGTAGTAATGGTAGTTGTAGTAGTAGTAGTAGTAGTAGTAGTAGTAGTAGTAGTAGTAGTAGTAGTAGTAGTAGTAGTAGTAGTAGTAGTAGTAATGTTGGTGGAAATAATGCTATTGGTAGCAGCCGTGGTTATATGTGTATTAGTAGCAGTGGTAGTATGGCTAATACATTCAACAGACGGTGATAACAGTGGTAGCAACGGTGGTAGTATATTATTATCATTACTGTTAAAGAATCCAGCAGTAGTAGTAGTACATCTGTTCGTTTCACCGTATTATATTATACTATATAGTTAATGCATCTTATTTGAAATGGGAATTTTTGAAAAGTGGAAAAAGACAAAAAAAAAAAAACGAAGTAAATGAATGTTCGGAATGAAGTAACAGTTGACATACCATTTAATCTCACGAGACGAGACCAACCACATACACGAACGAGAACAAGCGAGTGAATAAATGTGTAAATACGTTTTATAGTAGATTTTCATTCTTTATTTCCTATATATATATATTTTTTTTTCTCTTTATTAGTATTATTTTCCATCTAATTTTCATATTTAATTTTTTAGTATTTTTTTCTTAATTAATTGTTTTGTTTTTTATTTTATTTTTTCTTTATAAAAGTAAATAAAAAAATACTAAGATAAAAATCTTAGTATTTTTTTATTTACTTTTATTTTTTATTTTATTGTAATAATTTTTTCTGCTACTTTCTTTTGCGGAGCTAGATTTATTGAATACTTTCTAGAAACTTCCCAACATTGCACTAAACACGGCGCTAGCCTCCCGGCTGACTGACGTACATTCTTTTCTCTTCTGTAATGATTTCTTTCATTTTCTGTCAATTCTTTTATTTTTCTTTCGTTGGAAGAAGACAACATATGGGATATTACGAAATCCCTTTAAGATCGAGTACCTTAATTGAAACGGTTTTAGTTTATATTTTTATTTTAAGTCAAGTCAGATTCCATTTCCAAATTTAGAAGGAAAGGAAAGGGAAGAAAAGCAAAATGGCGGAGAAGAGAAATATGTGAACAAACCACATTGGTGGATATCACAAAGGAATTACTGAGCTAATGTTATTAAAATACTGACATTATTGAGGACGGAGAAAAAAAAAGCAAAAGGAAAGGCAAAAAAAAGAAAGAAAAAAGATGATAATAACAAAAAAAGGAATAAAAGAGAGAAAGAGATGAAGGGATATAAAGAGAAATGATGATAGAGAGAGAGAGAGAGAGAGAGAGAGAGAGAGAGAGAGAGAGAGAGAGAGAGATGATGAGTAATATGATACAGAGATAGGTGGAGATATATATAATGAGAAAGGGAGTGGGTGTTCGAGCAAACGAGAGAGAAAAGGAAAGAGATAAACATAAAAGAATGACAGAATGGTGGAGAGAGAGAACTAATGAATGAAAGAGAGGGTGAGAGAGAGAGAGAGAATTAAGGAATGAGAGAGAGAGAGAGAACCAAGGAATGAGAGAGAGAGAACTAAGGAATGAGAGAGAGAGAGTGAGAGAACTAAGAAATGAGAGAGAGAGAGAGAGAGAGCTAAATAATAAAAGACAGAGAGAGATATATATATACAGAAAGGGAGAAAGAAAGAGAAAAACACTCACAGATAGATGAAGAAAGACTGAAAAGGAATTAGGGAAACATACGGCGAGAGAGAGAGAGAGAGAGAGAGAGAGAGAGAGAGAGAGAGAACTAAGGAATGAGAGATAGAGAGAGAGAGAGAGAGAACTAAGGAATGAGAGATAGAGAGAGAGAGAGAGAGAGAGAGAGAACTAAGGAATGAGAGATAGAGAGAGATAGAACTAGGGAACGAGAGAGAGAGAGAGAGAGAGAGAGAGAGAGAGAGAGAGAGAGAGAGAGAGAGAGAGAGAGAGAGAGAGAGAGAGTGGATTAATAAACTAAATGAGGTTGGGAATGATAGTTATCTATCATTTGATGGCGGAAAATTAATTAAGTGGAGTGCTGCTGTAAAGACAGTTCCCAGCATTCCCACGAACTAACCTTCAGGGTGACACTGTCTATATACTAGGATTCAGCAATCTACATATTTCCCCCTATCATCTATAGAAACTTATATTATATTATATATATGTATGTGTGTGTGGGTGTGTGTGTTTATATATGTGTGTATATATATATATATATGTATATAAATGTATGTATGTATATGTGTATATATATATATGTATATATATATATATATACATATAATGTGTATATTCAGCTCTTATTTTGAACTCTATTATTCCATTACATATTAACGTTCCAAACAATACACAGTCGGTCGATCAATTAAATCAAACGCATTACCACGATTTCATTTTTTTTTTCTCATCGATCTCAGAATGATTGATGCCTAGGTGTATCTTGGTCATATTTCTAATCACAAAGACAATTTGATTATATAATTATTGTGCGCCAAGTTTCGAGTTCTATCATACTGTGTGACATCTTAGACAACTGCTTCAACTCTACTAGCCTCGGTTTAACCTATACTGCTAAATATGGGAAATTTGGTAAATGCGGAAAGTACCTATAATATAGGAACAATTTTAGGTAGGAGCAAAGTCGAATAAATAGACCACAGTGCATTAATGATACTTTCTTTCATCGACAATATAAAGCTGATAGGCAAAGCTAACCCCAGCGGCATTTCAACTAAGAACGTAAGAGGCTGGAGTTAGATTTCACGAAGCATCCTGTCTGACGCTTTACCGGTATTGCCAATATTCCAAACATAAAAGAATAAAGACAAGAAGTTTTATCCGGTTGTCCTAACCCTAACATTACACAACGCCGTCTTGAAAAGGGAGTGATTTTCTCGAAATGTATTAGATGTTGGAAGGGCAAAGTGTCATGGCGGGAATATCTTTGATAATAGGTCTCCTCAGTTAGGATTCGGTTTGGCTAAACTACTAATGAAAAAAAAAAAAAAATTTAAACACACACACACACACACCACAGACGCGCACACACACGCATACATACACCGCGCACACACACACACACGCACACACATACACGCACAGACACACACAGTCACACACACGCACACACACAGAGACACACACACACACACTTATCCACATTTCAGACTTCCACGCTTTGTTAATATAAGTGGACGACTCTTTAAGTTGAATAATGTTAATGATTTACTTTATTAGCCACAATAATAATGATAATATTAACACTAATAATAATAATAAAATAATAATAATGTATTTATAATAATATAATATTAATAATAGTATTAATGATAATGATAATGATAATAATAATTAAAAAATATATTAGCCGAGTTAATGGATATTATTTTTCTATTAGATGCTTCAGTTATTTTTATTAGTTTGAATTACTGGTCTGTTTCATTCGTCTATCTTTTACTACCAATCTATATAACCTTGTCATCCTGTTTATTCTGTTATATTGCTTGTTTTTCTATATATGTACTGTTTTCTTATTCTCTCTTGTAACTCTGCCCTGCTGCGTTGTGTTTATCGTATTGCCTTTGTTGAGTAGTCTTCCCCTTCTGTTGTATTGTCTTTGTTGTGTCCGATTTGTTTGTTATAGTTTAGCCTTTCAGCTCTGCTATGCCTGTAGTGTTGTCTATTAGCTTCTATATCTACAGTGCTGTAATGTATTGGTGGATTTCTATACTATATCTGTTCGCCTGTATCGTGTTTGTGGTCTTGTCTGCTCTCTCTACTGTGTTGTGTTTGTTGTCTGTTCTCTTGTTTTAACTCTGCTCTGTTTGTGTAATGCTCTAAACACTTTGATGTTTTACAGAACAGCGTGTGGTCTGTAATCTTTAGACAGGACAAGTTATTTTCTTTTTTACACTCCTGGCAACCTAATTCTGTGATGCCGTTTGCTTTAATCCCCGGTTGAAACAAAATCCGCCTAATTTATTTAGTGTTTCTTCTACACGTGAAACACACACAATCTCAACAGGCTCTTTCCCCATAAATATATTGGGATTTTCTACCTAGAAAACTATGATAATAAAAACAAAGATAAAATGTTAAAAACAAAACTACAGAAAAACAAATATATATTTTATGGCAAGGGAGATAGAACAAACAGCCCCTAGGACCAGAACAAAAGCTAAAAAGTATTTTAAAAAGCCATGTTATGTCGTGTTATAAATTCCCCAGTTGCAGCTAATTATCTTTGGGGAAAAGAAATAAAAAGCAATTTTTAAAAGGGAGCCGTTATTGTTACATAAGAAGTAAGGTTGGGCGTCGTTTGACTAGTAAAACGAAAAACAAAAATCATAGAGCAAATCATATAGACATGGCTTGAATATTCCACGTGTAGATAATTATCTAAGTCTACGGTAGATATTGTTACGGTGGTTTAATTGCTATAGACGTCACAATAAATATGGTTAGTTCCTTAACATTCTAGGTCATTTGTTCGTGATGTTTCAAACATCGTAGGAAGTAACATCATGTATTATAGAATTAATAGGTAATTATTCAACAGACATATGTATATCCAAATCGTAATTCTCAAACAGATGGAGAATGTTACATTGTTAAAGGAACTGACGTTAAAATTTCAATTTATTTTCTGGATGGGCTTCCGCATACTCTCCGACCATCCAGTTTCGCTCACGACAACTGTGTCCTCGGCAAGTTTCGGTAAAATATCGTAACATAAGATCGAATCCATACCGTGATGTTTGTGAATCGGACATATCAACAATTCGAATATTCTGCGTCCATCTTAAACGTTGTATCGACACAGCGACTGAGACTGAGGATTAATTAGAGGAATAGATAGAAGTGTAGTTTTGCAAGAGGTCTATGGATGCTGACATTGATGGAGATGATGGTTGATGGTGGTGTTGATATTGGTTTCGGTGAGTTTGGTGAAAGTGGTAATGATGGTTGGATGGTAGAGTTATTAATATTGTTAGTGAGGGAGATGCTGGGGTGATGATGATTATAGCAATGCTGTTTTTATTTGTGATGGTGATTGTGGTGGGTGAGTATGATTCTTACGATGGCAGTAGTAATAATGTTGATGGTGATGTGGAGGACGATATCAATGATGCTGGTAGGACTGATGACGATGGTTGTAAAGATGATATTGATGATGATTGTTGGTAATGTTGATAATGTAGAAATAATGTTTTCACAATTTCTATGTACGATTTAATTTGCATTATTCTGATTGGTATTTATTTGCAATTATAATAAACATTAATTGATCTCCAAACTCTACCAATTTGGTATGCAGATAAGTTAATCGATATTTCAACGCTACCTAAATATATTCATGACAATGGCTGCCAACAAACGTAAGGCATTGATGAATTTGTTGGACTTCCATCTGTTTCGACGACGAGTGTTACATCATTATAGCCGGCACGTGAAGATAACACACGAGAAACATTAAAGTGGTTCTCATGAAGATTCATTTAGCCACAGTGTTGGATAAGACTATGGATTAGTATAAAATGTAGAATTCATTTTTGCCAGCATATGTATTTACGTACACACATCCACATATATATCCTCAACATACACCTCCACCAATTTATATATATATATATATATATATATACACACACACATACAATGACAGTGGAATAAACCACTAATTATTTTTGGGAAGACGCTTTATAAGAGTCAACAGCATATAGGAATCCAAGTCCAATTATTTTGTATATATATATATATATATATATATATATATATATATATATATATATATATATGTATATAAAAGGTAAACAGAAATAACAACACAATCGGTACTGTATATGGAAGGTATATATTAGGATAACGCTTGATATAGCAGGAAGAGGGTCGTAACGTTTCGGACGCTATATATATATGAGAGAGAGAGAGAGAGAGAGAGAGAGAGAGAGAGAGAGAGAGAGAGAGAGAGAGAGATAGAGATAGATAGATAGAGAGAGAGAGAGAGAGAGAGAGAGAGAGAGAGAGAGAGAGAGAGAGAGAGAGAGAGAGATATTCCAAATTATTATTGTCTATAATGTTCCAATCAGAAGGAGTTGCTAGTGCAGGTATTTCGCACCATGATCGAACCTGTCACAAGAAGTAAATATGAAAAAAAAAAAAATCACCATATATTCATGCCTCTACACCTCCAGGCAATTCAATTCACTCGCCATCGGCTAACGATCTTGTTCCAAACGTACGGCGTTGTGCCAATGAGATAAATCAATATCTTCTCCAAGTCTTAGCAAGAAGTTGGCAACACTTTACCCATTCCAATTTAAAGTCGTTTCACTTATTCAACAAATGGTCGTCCTAATGGGCGACATGGACACGGAATCCACATTTCAGTCCTTTATAAATTCATGCCTTTGTTTCTTAGTTCAGTAATAAACATCGGTCTGAGAATTAGTTTTAGATGATTAAGTCTCTGGAAACATTGGGAAATGTAGATTTATGTTAATCTGGTTTTCTTGTATATTCTCACATTCTTTTACTGGTTCTAATTATTAGATTGTGGCCATGCTGGAGTACCACCTTGCTTGTACAAATAGACTTTGTCGCTATACATTAACATGTGAAATTAGAGCTTTTTATATCTTCAGTGCCTTTAAGCGTATTAGAGTACGAATACTACAATGAAGATCAAACCATGCATTCTTGCATTAACTCACAGTTGCTTTTACTGGCATTCATTAAACCATTGTTGAGTTGAAACAAAGCTGATATGAAGCTGTTTGGCCATGAGCTAAACCAAGAGGCCACACACTTTCACATAATAATTGTTTCTATTTTTGGAACAAAGCCAGCAATTACCCCAGTGCATTACTGGTAATTTATTTTATCGACCCCGTAAGGATGAAAGGAAAACGTAACCTCGGCGGGATTTGAACGCAAAACGTAAAGGGCCGTAATTCGGTGCAGCAAATCATGGCGTCCGACCCTCTACCGATTCTGCCAATCCCCACATAATAATGGTGACTGTGTTTTAATCTTGTAAACCCTGGATTATGTCAGAGATGGTGACACAAAAACCTTAGCAGAAACAGTAATACTACCAATAATACAGCAGCTATTGCAACAACAATAACAGAATCATATTTAGGAGCATGAGTAAAAGAAACAGCAGCAATAATTGCCACGGCAGCAACAGTAGCAACAGCTCCAGTCTTTGTATTATTTTGTTTCTTCCGTATTAATACTCATTAACAATATTTGTCAACACTAGTGGTGGAAAATTATAGAATTTTATTTTATTTTATTTTATTTCCATGACACGTTATTACTTTAAATGTTGTTCAATGAAGATACTGTTTTTGTTTAACTGTCTGTGGAATGCGTGTGTTTGGTTGTGTGGGTAACATTGAAATATCAATATGTATGTGTATGTGAAATATCAATGTCTATGTTAATGTGTGTATGTATATGTGTGTCTGAACATATATGATATTGAATAAGTTTAAAATAAAATAAAATCGGAAGTGTATTTTCCAACAATGTAAATTTGTGTGAAAGGGAGAGAGAGAGAGGAGGAGAGAAAGTGTTGTAGTAGCAATTGAGAGATAGCAAGATGAGAAACAGATGGAAATATTCAAGTGCTTGCCTAGGAAGGAGAGCAATAGATTGAGGGCGAGAAAGAGGATAGTGAAAGAAACAATCTCCAAATTTCTTCTTCTTCTTCTTCTTCTTCTTCTTCTTCTTCTTCTTCTTCTTCTTCTTCTTCTTCTTCTTCTTCTTCTTCTTCTTCTTCTTCTTCTTCTTCTTCTTCTTCTTCTGTAAAAGCAAAATGAAAATTTAAAAAAGATTATTTTTCTTAAAAAATGAAAAAAGTTAAAAAAATGAAGAAACAAAAAATATGTTTTCGTTGTTATATTTAAGAAACGATATTAAGCAAATAAATTCGGTAAACAAGATAAACAATTAAAAAGTAAAAAATAAAGAAAAAATTCCTTTCCAATGTTATATTTAGATTAGCTTAAATGAATTCTATTAATGTTACTAAATAAATTGAGGTTTTGCTTTTAGAAAAAAAAATATCTTAAGATATTTGCTGTCTGGAGAAAATATATTTTGTTTTCATAATTTTTTTTTCGTCGACATTGATATATATATATATATATATATATATATATATATATACATTCATATATGTTTATATATATATAATATATATATATATATATATATATATATATATATATATATATATATATATATATATATATATATATATATATATATATATATGTCTGTGTATATATATATGTCTGTGTATATATATATATATGTCTGTATATATATATATATATGTCTGTGTGTATATATATATATATATGTCTGTGTGTATATATATATATATGTCTGTGCCTGTATATATATATATACGTATATATATATATGTCCGTACATATATATATATATATATATATGTGTGTGTGCTGTTATTTTTTAAATAAAATATATTGTTGTCTATTTAAAATAATATCGGTCAGCTAATGGCAATCAGTATATTGGATGAATTAGCAACATTTTCAGCGCGTTTCTTTCGCGGTTTTAAATGAGCCATGTCCTTGTATCCTTGTACCTAAAAACCAGGAAAGAAACAATACAATCTATGAGGAAAATGCCCCAATTTGTGGTGCCAGGGAGCAGTGGCGTATCTAGAGTTGTTTACCTCACGAATGTCTTCATCTGTGAGCCGCTAACCACACTCCAAGGATTAGAAATGAAAGTAAAGATCTAATAAGCCAGAAACGAGAACGCAGCCTGTTCGATATTGAACCAACAAGGGATTCTCAACAAATTAATTTGGACTAATAGAAATAATAGATATCATATGTTGAATTCAATTTACATTGCACAAAAGTCACACATATACGCACCTACATCTTTGAAGGTAACAATAATAGTTTCCGTCTGAAGATTCCGGTTACGCATGCGCAATATCAAGTGAAGACAATACTTTAATTATGCATTATATATACATAATCTACATTTTACTACCACCTGTTTGTTTCCCCCTCAAGTTCCATATTAATGATTTTCATATATATTTTCCGAATATGAGCAATATGATTATGATACAACTTGAATACAATGTCGTAGTTTTCAGTCACGAATTTTACCGGAAATATCCGTATGTATTTCTGATTTTCATTTCAGATGCCCATATATTTTTCTATCGTCTCTCTCTCTCTCTCTCCCTCTCTCTCTGCGTGTCTATTTATCTGTGTATTGAATCCACCAACACACACTCACACACACACACACACACACACACATATATATATATAATATATATATATATATATATATACGTATCAGTGTGTTATATATAAGATAGCGAATTTGCACTGTGATATGAATACAGAGGTCTCGTTGTTATTCTATATATGTGTGTATGAGTGTTTCAGCTACTTGTATTTTTTATGCATCTCTATACGCTTGCCTTGTATGTATGCATATATATATATATATATATATATATATATATATATATATACACACTTTCTTTACTGTCTCTCTCTCTATATATATACACTTTCTTTGTTATATAGAAGTGTATATAGGGGTGTATATTTATACTTGTATTAACACAATTATTATTTGTATCCGATTCTGAACTTTCTTATCGTTGACTTTCTGCTTATTACGCTTCTTACGACACACTGCAATTAAGCATACTTCTAGATTATATATATATATATATGTTAGTATGCATTATATATACTTATATATATATATTTATATATATATATATATATATATATATATATATATATATATATATATATATATATATATATATATATATATATATATATATATATATAAGTATGTTAGTATACATTATATATGCTTATATATATATATATATATAAATGAGTATGTTAGTATACATTGTATATGCTTATATATAGACATATATATACAAATACATATATATGTGTGTGTGTTTCTGAGTCTGAGTGGGTGTTTGTTTGTGTATGATTCAATTTGAAGCAAGATTGATATATATATATATATATCACGTGAGTTTTATAATTGAATAAGTATTTACTTTTTATCTAACATGGTTTTAAAATTCTTCAATTTATAAAACATTGAATAAATAAAACATTCCATGTTTTAGAAAAAAACCCAAAACAAAAATAAATAGAAAAAGAAAACAAAATGGTT
>OZ024756.1:32675133-32680133 GCA_964016885.1 Eledone cirrhosa
AAGAATTAGCTTTTAATGAATTCCCTTTTCTATCAACCAATGACCTCTACCCATCCCACTCCCTACCCTCTCCTACCACCTGAAGAGACCTATAAATACCATATTTATTTTTTGATACCCAGATTCCTGATGATTTCTAAAGAATGAAACAGTTCTAGTCCTGTAGAATCTCATCTATATTAAAACTTTTATATATAAATATATATATATATATGTGTGTGTGTGTGTGTGGTTGTACTTATTGTACTCCCCCCACTCTATTTGTAAGTCAATTGGTTTTCTCTATACATTCCCTATAAATTGCTCTCCTCCTTATTAACAGTGAAGCACTTTCCGTCCCTTTTTTTTACACTGAAGCACTTTCCGTCCCTTTTTTTTACACTTTCATTGTTATTCTATCATTTCTCTGTCTCTCTTTATATATATATATAAATAAATGTATGTGTGTGTGTTTGTTTGTGTGTGTGTGTGTGTGTGTGTGTGTATCTATATAAATTATTACGAATGCACCTAGATTCATACTTTGATAAAACTTTGAAACTGATATATATTTGCTTTGTTACTTTTTTCCTCTGAAAATGTCGAAACGAATCCACACCAACATTTATCCCCCCTCTCTCCCATTCTCTCTCTCTTTCTCCCGCACACACTTTCGGTTTCAAAATGAAAAACAAGTACTTATTTTAATGTATATCTTTATACATCATTTTCGTTCTCATAATATATATATATATGTATATGTGTGTGTGTGTGTGTGTGTGTGTGTGTGTGTAGTTGGTGTGTCTGCATATTTGTAGGCATATGCGTGTGTAGGTGTTTTTCCTGGCGGGAACTGTGTATATGTTAACAGATGCCTCTCCCCAATACTGTTAGCAGGAAGAGAGAAAGAAAATATGAAGAAAATGACTGCTTTGATACGAAATTGGTTTCGGAAAATAACTATCTTTCAGCATGGAAAAGCACATCGGAGTAGAAAATAAAGCTATAAATGATAAAAATACAAATAAATATTATAAAATCATAGACAAAGTGAATGAATATATATATATATATATATATATATATATATATATATATATATATACATATATATATATATTTAGTTATATATATATAATAAATTAATAAATATAGAAAAAAATAACGTATGCCTTTCTCTTCCTTTCATCGGTAATATGTATCTATGCATGTATGTATATGCAAATACGTACGCATATTCATACATCCGTGTGCGGAAAATATGTGTATAAATATATACCTGTCTTTATACGTTTATGCATACTCACCCTACCACAAATACATATAAATATACATGTAAAATAACACATACATAAGTACATATATAAATAAGCACGTACCCATGTCTTTAATATGTTGTCTCTATAATTGGCTTCGTGGAGTAAGAAACAATAGTACTTATTGACTTTCTCTCTCAGTGCCGCCATTATCATATACTTGATCAGTGTATAAACATATCTAGTTCTCATTTTTCATATGCTTTACAATAACAATATCCCCCATATATATCAAGTGTCATTTTATTTCAATGGACCTTAGAGATATGTCTTTGTGGAGTTGTAAAACGGAATTAATTTCAACCAACGCTTTCATTTTTTCTATCCCTGCATTCATCTATGTAGCTCGAATTTGTGATGAAGTTAGGGGGTGTCGTTTTGACACCTTGCTCCTTGAAGTCTTTAAACTTGGCGCAGCCCCCAAATCCCAAGATCTCAACATAAATGTTTCCTACTGCATCTCTCACTTTCTCTTCCGTTTTTCTATTCACTTTTTTCTTTCTTTCTATTTTTTCTTCTTCTTATTTGATGTATGTGCAATGTCACTGTGCCTGAGCGACCTAGCATGGATATACTTGGTATAAGTACTATGGCCATGTGATGCACATAGAGGATGATCGTTATGTGAAGACGTTCCAGAAAGGTGTTGCCTGTGAAAGGCTACAGTAATCTAGAGTGATGAGAAGTGATGAGAGCAAATCTGAGAACGCAGGAACTCACACAGTAGACGATAAACGGAAGAAAAAGAGTTTAGGCTAGCTGTACTGCAGACGACCAATCTAAACCACGTAAGTGGTTGTAAAATTACGGTGATGATGGTGTCTTTTAGTCATGTAATTCTGACTCAATCTTCCCATGAATCACAGTATGTAAATATTGGTTTAAATAGCATTGATTTTCCTGTCTCAATAAATGATAGAGTATCTTGGTTATATGTCATGATATATTTATATCACAAAGCATTGAGTAAGACACCACAATCCCCCTACTGGAATTAGAGCAATTTTAAATGTCTACCAATTTTACGTCATCACTATACATCAACGTGATTGGACGGCATGATTAACAGTTCGTATTTAATTTATTTGGCTTTTTATCTCTATCTCTTTGTCTCCCTCACTCCTTCTATCTCTCTTCGGCTCTGCAACGATCTCACGTTCTCACTCTTTATGTAATTCCTCCCTCAATTTCCCAATCTATTTATCAATCTGTCTAATAATTGAAGCGACATCGAAGTTTCGGCGAATGCTTTTCCATACACCCATTCATAAAACCACGAATACACTGCAAACGGCTTCCTCAGAAAATAATTGCTTATCTATATCTAGAGATACATATAGGTATAGCTGTGAGGGTAGGAAATTGCCTATGCAGACCAGGGTCACATATTTAGATTATTTCTGAGTTGAGGCCCAAGTGGCGATTTTTGATTTCTCTATTGCAATTACCGAATCTGCATCGATATTCCGTTTATAACTTACTGGTTATTTTGTTATTAAATTGTGACCATTTTGTGGGCAGAGGCATGAGGAGTTTCTTGGTAAGTAGTGAGATAGATAGGGTGACAGATCGATAGGTAGTTATCAAGATCATAGAACGAAAGATTAAACAGAACATTAGAAACCATGGAAACGTTACACACGCACACACATTTATATATAGATACATATATACAAATATTCAAACACATAAATAAATCATATATTCACATACATACACACATGGATACACAAATATGAATACACACAGGTGCAGACACTCAGATGCAAACATATTAAGGAGTTATATGGGATATCAGGTCACTAAAGAATTACTTAACAAGTGAAGAATGGTTGAATTGCAGCCAATAGAATGGAAGGGTACGAAATAAAAGAATAGATAGGTAAGTAGGGATGTAGGTCAATCACTGGGTAGGCTGCTAGATGCATTGATATATAGATATGCGTGTATATATATATATATATATATAGATATGCGTATATATATATATATATATATATATATATATATATATATATACATAATAATAGTAATAAACATGAAAACTAAATCCGAAGAGGGATCGATAAGGATAATATACATATCAAATATTTAAAACTGTAGAGCAAAATTAATTACAATTTCAAAAGATCCCTTTAAGGGGGAAATCAGCGATTCTTTGCTTAAACTTTATTCTGTTATTTTAATTATATATATATATATATATATATATATATATATATACACGCATTCTATATATATATATTTATTAAAATAACAGATTACAGTTTAAGCAAAGAATCGCTGCTTTCACCCTTAACGGGATCTTCTGAAACTAACAAAGTCAATCTGCGAACGCAGAAGTGAATATTTCAAAAAACGTTGCAACCGGATGAAGACAGGAAGACGATACTTTGGTTCGTGTGTAATTATACAAACACATATATATATATGTGTGTGTGTGTGTGTGTTTGTATAATTACACACGAACACAAGGTTACGTTGATGCGCTCCGAACTTAGAAGTCTGGTTATTGTAGAAATATAGAAACTAGAAACTTCTACCTTTCGATTATTTTTCCTTTATAGTTTTGGAAATTATATCCCAAACTTCACTACACGGTATCTAATAAGTGCTAGAGTCTATAAGAATCATTCAATTGCAGTTGGCGCTTGAAGGGAGAAATCTTAGAAATGTCAAATACACGATGTTAGGCAAGCAATTCATGCTTTAGGAAACAGATGTTCTGCCACTGTTCCTCGCGTTCTCAGATTTCAAGAATCTATTCACTAGAATAAAGCGTATTCTACACGTCTATTATTCGATTTACACAAAAACTTCAAATCACATTATCTCCCACGTGTATAAGGAATTGCCAATGTTTGTGGGCAATGCTTCTGTAAACTTATATATATATATATATATATATATATATATAACGAAGGAAGTGTGGTAAGGAACCAGATGGACCATAACGCACCAGACTACTCAATACTTAGGGTAGTAGAGTGGGCAATAGTAAAATGTTTAACCCCGACGGCAGAGCTCAAGCCGTTTTGACGGCTATTTCTGGACTCAGAGGTCCAGACTCAGGGTCCAGAAATAGACGTCGAAACGGCTTGAGGTCTGCCGTGGGGGTTAAACATTTTCCTATATATATATAATAATAATAATAATGAAGTGTTGTGTATATATGTATATATAAGTATAAGTTTTATATATATATATATATATATATAAATAAATGTCTTCTACACGACTAGAACTGACGGTTTCCCCCGAATAAAACACTTCTAGTCCTGTAGAAGCCATTTCTATATAAACTATTTATACTCTGCTATGTATTGAGTACCTTACTTTCATTTGTTAACGCCGATTGAACCCGTGATAAACTTATATACTGTGTGTCTGTGTGAGCTTGCATATGTATATATATAGATATATACGAGTGTCAGCTGAAAAGTTCGTAGTTCGACAAAGATACTCTCATTGAAGTACCAAATTAGGTTTATTTTTCAAAATGGTCCCTGGAAAAAAACAATCTAGCAATTAATAAGAACTGCTGAAATTGATGCATGCAATATTGCATAGTTCTAGTACATTCCTTCATAGCCAGCCTATGAATGTTTCAACCACCCTCGTTATATGTATTTTTTTATTTTATTTTATTATTTTTTGATACCCAGATTCCTGATGATTTCTAAAGAATGAAACAGTTCTAGTCCT
>OZ024756.1:32682633-32685133 GCA_964016885.1 Eledone cirrhosa
AAGTGCATCTGGATGTTAGAATACATGGAAATATGTGTGCATATGTATAAGAATGTATGCAGTCGTGTATTTTGAAGATGCATTTAATATATATATATATATATATATATATACACACACACGTGTGAGTGTGTGTTCGTATTTATTTCAGTGTATATGCAATCATGTATATATAATGTATGTATGGTGTGCATACGGATGTGTTTCTCTTAAAGCTAAATTAAGTTCAACATTGGAATTTAACAATTTTCATTCCCGTTGGCGCCATTTTATCATTTTAATGAACCGATAATGAATACTTCATGTCTTTTTAATTGTTCTTCTCTTTGTTGTTGTTTCTGTTGTTCTTCCTGTTGTTGCTGTTGTTTTTGTTGAAGTAAAAGTTGATGCAGTCAATGCTGTTGTACTTACTGTTTTATTTTTTCTGTTGTTACTGTTGCTGTTGTTGTTGTAGTTCAAGCTGATGTTGAGGATAATTATAACGTTAATGTAGTTACTGTTGTTAGTGTAATAGTTGTAATCCCCTGATGATGCTGAGAATATGTAGGATTATATTCTGCAATATGTTCTACGTTTCCAAAACGCTGTAATTCATATGGAAAATTGGTTGGTATTTCTTGCAGTGAGAACATCCAGGAAGCGGCCCCATTATGGCTGTGGCGGCATTTGAAATTGTTCTTCTCGATGATGCGATTGCTTTTGCTGTTGCTGGCAATGTGGGTAGTTTTAATCTAGATGTTGTAATCTTAGTTCTTTTAGTCAAGGTCACAATTGTAAAACCCCATCCGGTCTCATATGACCATGATTTTTGCACCTAGAAAGTTCCCCGCCGTGTCACAAGCTCGGGCTAAGTGGTATTTTGGCAGATCAACAGTCGCCGATGAATACTAGTCTCCGTCTCCCCTCGTCACAGCACCGATGTTGTCTCAGGAAAAGGCAATGGCCGATACAGCTTCGCATCAGTGACGTCGCAACGCATTTCTACAGATGAGTGAACTGGATGAACGTGAAATAAATTGTCTTGCTCAAGAACACAACGCATTGTTTGATTTACAACCTCACGATTATAGCTCCGACGCTCTAATCACTAATTTACTAAACATTGTAGCTAACCCTACAATTATCGAAGAGATTAGGCTGTGATACTAATGTAAGGTAGAATTTACTACTACTGAGCGCCCACGTAGAAAATTCACTATGGGAATGCTGACTGCACTTTTATGCATAATGTTAAAAAACCGCAGGCAATATAAACTGTATATTCACATTTTCTTTATATGTTTATGTCTATATTACTAATCGTTTGGGAGTTAAATTGTGTATGAAGATGTCGCTGCTCTTGTTACTACTGTTTCAAATGGCACTTTAATTGTATATATATACCGTTATTGTTTTTAGTACTTCTTTTAGTAATATTATTGTTAGTTGTGGCTTTCGTTGTTGGTATTGTAGTTTGTGTCGATGTTAGTACTATTGTTGTGCACCTGCTGCATGTGGAGAATTTATAGTTTCTACATATGTTGTTATAAATGGTTGTTGTTGTAGTTGTTGTTATTGTAGTTGTTGTTGTTGTTGTTATTTATGTTGTATATTTGTTGTTGGTGTTCTTGTTGGTTTTGTGCTGACTGGTCTTATTCGTATTGGCCTTAGTACAGTTATTGCTACTGGCATTGTTGGTGTTATTGTTGCAACGATGGCAGGTACAGCTGGCGCTGTCAGTTCCGTTGATTGCATTAATGCTGCTAATAACAACCACCTTGTAACTGCTAAAGTTGCAATTAATATTGCTAGCACTAATAAAATCAGCCGTTGAAGCGTTGAATATTTTGTAGATTGGGCAGAGTACATTAGTAATATCTTTGTATAGATACAGTAAGATATAGATAGAGAAAGAGAGAAACTAAGAAAGGGAGCTAGAGAAGGACAGAGAAATTGGAAGAGGGAGTGATATATTCTATAGATAAGAGTGATACATAAAGATAGAGAGAGAAAAAGAGGGGAAGAGGGTAGACAGAAAATCATTGAAGCATTGAACATCCTGTAGATTAGTTGGGAAGATAACGACATCTTGTCGTAGATAAGCTCTGTGATAAGGGGCGAGAGAGGGTAAGAATGTGTGTGTGTGTGTGTGTGTTTGTGTAAAAGCATAGAGAGAGAGAGAGAGTGGGGGAGAGATAAAGAGAAATATGGTTTATGTCTTAAACATCTACCATACGTTCACTTCTGCCACTTGGCATGATGCCAGAGATAGTGATAAGCTGAACATATTCGGGCAGTTAAATAAGGAAATTTGCAAATCTGTCGCAGCATTCCTTCTGGTCTTGAGGTCCCCATTATCATCTTTGCATGTGGTGGGATATGATATTGAAAAACAGAAACATAAGCCAGATATCACAATGGTGTAAAGCACCACGCCTAACGGTCGAACAATTTTCACCAATGCACAGCTCTAAGTTTGGTGCTTTATCTATGGACGCCAAACTAACTTCAGCAGGATTTA
>OZ024756.1:32690133-32710133 GCA_964016885.1 Eledone cirrhosa
TTACGAGCAGGATTATAGCTATATTGAGCGACCACGAAAGTTATGGATTCGTATTTGAAGGAGCATAGCTGAGTGATTAGAGCATTGAGCTTTTAATCGGGAGAATGTGAATTCGATTTTCGGAGCGGGTGATGCGTTGTGTCCTTGAGCAAGACACTTTATTTCTCGTTGCTCCAGTTTACTCAGCTTTAGAAATGAGGCGACTTCGCAGGTGCCAAGATTTATCGGTCATTGCCTTTCTCCTAGACAACATCGGTGGCGTAGAGAGGGAGAGGCTGGCATACATGGATGACTGCTTGTCTTCCACAAAAAATCTTGCCTAGATTTTTTACTCGGAGCGGGAATTTCTACGTGAAAATCCCATACTCATTCGTGATTGAATGGGATTTTATCCTTGATTAAAAGAATCAAGACTGCAACATCTAAAGTAAAACTACCACATTGTCAACAACAACAAAAGCAATGACAGCATCAAAAAGAACCATTTCAACAGCCCCATCACCATAACGGAGTCGGTTCGAGGAAGTTCTTTCTGTTAGAAATACCAGCCAATTTCTTTGTATTCTTTACCTTGTTTTAAAAACACAGAACAAAAAAGACATTACCACACATGATATATTCAGATGCACTAACGTATCTACCAATTCACCAAACATAAAATTTTAAATGTTTCAATACTTTTAGGTAATACTTGTATTAGAGCTTCACAATATATTTTATACTGTTGTCAATATATAATTATAAATCTACTCTCAAACATTGTAAGGTCGTAGCCAGTTTGACCTTTGGAAATTGATTTCAACTGGAGGTTAAATGTTAACGGTCAAAAAGTGAGTGTATGATTAAGATATTTGAATTAAGCAATTTCCTAGGTTATCGACTTATACATATCGACATCATATATACTCCGTAGATAGAGATGGAGGCACATATACTCCTACACAAACGCATACACACTCGAACACATACACATGCTGGAGCACATATATGTAATGTACGCTATGTTATATATGTATGTATGTAAGTATGCATATATGCATGCATGTATATATACATGCATGTATACATATAAGTATATATCTATAAATATATATATATATATATAAATATATATACGTATATATTTATGTATATATATATATATATATATATATATATATATATAGAGAGAGAGAGAGAGAGAGAGAGAGAGATAGATACATATATATAAATATATACATACATATATATATATATATATATATATATATATATATATATATATATATATATATATATATATACTGTATGTATGTGTATCAATGTATCTAATGAACGTGTCTAATATATATTAAGCATATATGTATGCACGCATGAATGTATTTAGGTCTGTATGTATATATATATATATATATATATATATATATATATATAATCTTGTTACGCATAGGCTTATTTTATTTACTATAGCCTCGACAGATGCTTAATGCTTGTTTATAGCAGACATTTGAGCCCCACCAAGACATTCTTCGGGAACTGCCATTCTAAGTAATGTTACGGACACGTAACCCTCTTACTTTATTTTATTTTATATTCCGTATTCCATTTTATCTATATCAATATTTTCATTATCTCATCTGACGTTCTGAAGAATGGCTCCATAATATTACTTAAGTTACTTATCTTTCTTTGAACCAGATCCATAACGATCTAATAATCGATTGATCCAGTGACATTATATGGAGTAGTGAAACAATTGTAAACGAACATTATTATTCCTGACTTTGCCTTTCATCCTTACGGGTTCGATAAAATAAAGTACCAGTAATGCACTGGGTAATTGCTGGCCTTGTGCCTAAAGTAGAAATAATTATTATTCCTTACATTAATCTGCAATTAATGTTGACACCTTTTATTCCTTACATTAAACTGCAACTATGCTGACACTCTTTAACTAACGTCTTTCATGTGAATGTTGTGGTCTTGATTTGCTTAACTAATGAATATATATATATATATATATATATATATATATATATATATATATATATATATATATATATATATATATATATATTTATATATATATATATATATATATATATATATATATATATATATATATATATATATATATATATATATATATATATATATATATATATATATATATATATATATATATATATATATTTATATATATATATATATATATATATATATATATATACCTTCACATGGTTGTCGTTCGAGCGTCAGGAAAGTGCTTTTCGATATACTTTGAAGCTCTCATTGTTCAAAGATCAAATCTCGACGTCAGCAATACTGTCTACGTTTATCGTTCTATAATTACAGTACCAGTCACTTGCTATGGTTTAGCAGATTTGTGATACCTTGCCGTACTAGTTTCTGCCTTTTATAATTCCCAGCTCAGAAACTATTCTAAATAGTGGTTCTTGCAAATTGCCAAATAATTCTTTAGCATGTCATCTTTTCTCTGTTAGTCTTGCCAATCAGCTTGTAGTATGTAATGATCGCCGCGAGACGTTTATATCAGAAATTCTTTTCACAAGACCTTAATTTACCATAAATATTGTGAATCACTGCAGTAGTTGTAAATCAGGGAGATCAATCCAAGAAAAGCGCGGTTGTAGAGCGATCTTATGCAAGCCTCCATCAGATCATTCGTTATATTTTGTTAAAATATGCACGACTGGGGAATCGTAATCTTTAGGTAGCATAATATCTTCAGATAAACATATTTAATTCGAAACACAAGACATTAGTCAACCAGGTATTACAGTAAAAGATTGGAAACAAGTATGAATCTTTTTTTTTTTTTTTTTTTTTTGTGAAGATTTTAACCACATCTGTTCCTTTGTATTTAACATGCCGGGGTTGTCGAATAACAAAAGACCTACCGATGACGCCATACATGCCACCAATAATGGATTAATATATTAAAAAATCTGCTGATGAAGGAGTTCAAATTT
This sequence comes from Eledone cirrhosa, assembly GCA_964016885.1. Classification (NCBI taxonomy): domain Eukaryota; kingdom Metazoa; phylum Mollusca; class Cephalopoda; order Octopoda; family Eledonidae; genus Eledone; species Eledone cirrhosa. The sequence continues at coordinate 32,693,106 of OZ024756.1, forward strand.
TAAAACTGTGTTATTATGAAAAGACCAAATCCATGCAGCCAGAACTTAAGTGGTTTTGTATTCCTATATTATTCAAAATGTCGGAATCGCTAAATAACAAAACAGACCTTCCCATAAATGTTAGTAATCTTCTCATACAATGAGTCATTAATTATTAACGAAACAACACGTCTTTTGACTGGTAACGTACATCATTCAATAAGAGAGTGTTAGTGGTGGCTGTTGATATGTTGTCATTGAATAACTACCACAGATGCTTCCATTATCTTGCGCACAAGATTAACGGTTAGGCAGGCGTGTTACAAATTTAATTAACCCTTCATACAATTAGGGGAAATGGCTTTTCGTCTTATCGCCAGCCTTTTTTAAATTTATTTATATTTTGTTACTGGTTGTTATCTCATATTACCATATATAACAATATATACATACAAAGGAGAAGGGCAAGTCACCAAGAAGTTCAATGAACGCGATCAAGTTCGTGTCTTGTATGTATGTATGTATGTTTGTATGTGTACAAGTTCTAGACAAGCGCTGTGTTCATACATATATACAGGTATGCAAATATGATTATATGTATGTATGCATGTATGTATGTATGTATGTATGTGTGTGTGTGTGTGTGTACAAGTGATAAACAAGTGCAGGTATACGTAAATACGCTGTGTTCATACATATATACAGGTATGCAAATATAATTAAACATATATACGTATGTATGAAATTCGTGGTGTCATGTCTGCCTCGCAGAATAAATATATTTACAAAGGAATTATTGTTCTCTATCAAATATTAATTATTATTTCTTGCTGAACATAGGCGGTGGATTGGCAGTATCGGTAGAAGGTCGGACGCCATGCTTTCCAGCATAGTTACGTCCCCTTTACGATCTGAGTTCAAATCCCGCCGAGGTTGACTTTGCCTTTCATCCTTACGGGGTCGATAAAATAAAGTACCAGTAATGCACTGGGTAATTGCTGGCCTTGTGCCTAAAGTAGAAACAATTATTTCTTGCTGAACACGTGTTGTATATTCTCTTTCTCTATAAACACACAACCTCACACTTTCACACACTCATACATTTACACCTTCACTCAGAAACACTCACACACACGGACAAGCAAAAAGTCTCAGACACACTCACACATACACATGCACTCACACACACACATTAAAAAAAAGACACACACACACACTCATAAACACTTATACACACACATATACTCACACTCTAACGCACTCGCACACAATCACAGTCATACACAAGCACATTCAGACACACTCACACACATATATTTCAATATTGAAAATGATCACAGAAAAGCCGTTACAGCCTCGCAGTAACGGTAGAGGGTCGGGCGCCATGCTTTGGAGCATAGATTTACGTCCCTTTGCGGTCTGAATTCAAATTCTGCCGAGGTTAACTTTGCCTTTCATCCTTATGGAGTCGATAAAATAAAATACCAGTAATTCACTGGGATAATTGCTGACCTTGTGCCAAAAGTAGAAACTACTAATGTCATGCTTGTTGGAAAGACAAACAAAAATGTTGCAACGTATCGGATATTTGTCCTTTTTCAAAACGAGAAACGTTACAAGAATGCGGAGATTAGAAGGTGGCAGTAAACACAAAGTGTTTATCTGGATAGGAGTGTTTGGTAGGGAAATAGTCCGGTGTATAGAATGGCATAATGTATTTATTTGAAATACAAATGACTTTTACTGGACTACAATTTTTTCCTTCTATTAGCATGAAACATGTTGTATTGAGTTCCTTATGTAACTGAACTATTCTCAGCTTTCAACATGGAAAGCCATCTCATCTCGTATATACAGATAAATAATTAAAATGGCACTCTTTTGTTTGTCTAAAGTTCGCTTGTATCTGGTGATTCGAGAATCCTGGAGGAGCAGCTGGATGTAACTTCCGAAATATAATGAATATATAACATTCTGTGCTTAGGTATTGGAGACATTTTCCTCGTGCTTGCAACTCCAGGCGAGCGTATGGATATATACAAACATACATATACACACACACACACACACACGCACACGCGCACACACACACACACACACACACACACACACACACACACACACACACACAGACACACACACACACACACACACACACACACACACACACACACACACACAGATATATATATATATATACATATATATACACATACACACACATACATATATACATATATATATACACATACGCACACATACATATATACATACATATATATATATATACACACACACACATACATATATATACACACACATGAAAGATTTCCTTTCAGAGATTTATTAAACATGCCCATTTGGGATAGTATTAAACTAACGACAATGTTCTTTCACTTATAATATTTTTCTTCTTATTAAATACATCTGAATGTGTTGTTTGTTTTATTTACAACAATTTTTAACATCGGCATGGTTTTCCCAATGAGCTGCATATATCTGGTAATTTCCTAGTTCATAGGTGGGTCCATACTGCGTATAATCCAAGTCCATGGAGCTGATAGCAGTTGATGGCAGGATTAAATCCCAACATCTACCAGTGTTACTCATTTTCATCTTAGTAATGGAAATATACGTGAAGTGAAAGTTCCTTCCTTACGGATACACCAAGGAAATGGTTCTGTTTATTACACCCCCGTGTTTATAAGCGATTATGGGAAAAACATTCTGGAGAGAGGGATTTGGAAGAAAAAAGATTGGGTTCCGTTTGGCTTTATTTATATATATATATTAGACACGCATTGAGAGGTGACTTTGGTAAACCAACAGCATCAGGACGTTACATTCCCTAAACTATATATATATAAGAAGTATTTATGCTATCCAGCAAATAATAATGGGCATGAATTTAATTATTTATATATATATATATATATATATATATATATATATACACATATATATATAGATATATATATATATATATATATATATATATATATATATATATATATATATATATATATATATATATATATATATATATAAATAATTAAATTCATGTCCATTATTATTTGCTGGTTAGCATAAATACTTCTTATATATATATATAGTTTAGGGAATGTAACGTCATATATATATATTGAGATAAGCGGAACAAGTAACATTCAAACAATCTTTCAAAAAAAATTCCAAAAATATAATTTAAATATTTACCTATCCATATTGCCTTTACCGACGGTTTCGCATCACAAAACATTGGAAATCCGAGGGACTTCCAATGGAAAGTTCGGCTCTTCAGAAAGCATTTTCCCTTTCATAGGACATAAAGTCCCACAGCCGGCAAATATATTGTCTTCAGTCAGCTAGTGCAGGATCGAATGGGGACGTAAACGTGACCTTCACGGGAACTGGTGGTTAGTAGAAGCGGGAGTAGCATAGACGTTATATATATATAAGATAAAATCAAAAAAAACGAAAACAATATCGAAGAGTGCAGTACAAACAGTGTTAGTATTATAAGAACAGATTAAAGTTTAAGCAAAGAATCGTTGCTTTCACTCTTCGGATTTTAATCTTCACATTTGTTATTACTATATGTATATATATATATATATGAGATGTCACTGAAATTTCTGCCAAACAAATTCTACTCGAAAGGCGGAAGAAGATCGACGTGCCATGCAGCGGTACGCTATGTCCGCTACCACATAACTGGAAAACGAATTTCTTCCTTAACCACAGAGCCCTGCCTGCACCTCTATATAAGTTGGTTTAAGTGAAGTATGAAAGTTTTTATAGGTCACACGTTTCATTTAGCTTTTCCATTCCATTAGAGATTATTAGTGGTAAATGGAAAACATTGTAACATTTAGAAAATATTATGCAACACAACGACGGAATCTCACACAAATTCCCACATACATACATATAGAGAGAGAGAGAGAGAGAGACTCATACACACGGGAAGAAAACGAAATAAATGTAAACTATAGTGTAAATGAATAATTAAGAAATATTATGCCAGGTAGTTATCTCATATTTTTGCTCATGTTGGTAAATACAATTAACATATATTAAAAAAATATCTCACGTTGCTGATGCACCTTTTATGGAAAAAAACTAAACTAAACTAAATAAAGAACATTACACTAAAAATAAATAAATTACATTTTTTAAAATATATATATTTTTTTGGTAATGGACGAATTATTGATTTACAGAGGAGTTAAAATAGAAATTTTTAATCTGAATTTAAAATGGTAATTTGTATAGATTAGAAGTTTTGATTAATAAAAGAGAAAAAAAGTGTATAGTATGCAATTGAATTTACTTCCAAGTGGAGGAATCTAATAAATCTCAACATACTTCCAACAAAAACGCGGAAGAAATATAATATAATGTTATATATATATATACACACATAAAAACACATACGTATATATATATACACACACATACAAACACAGATAGGTGTATATATATATATATATATATATATATTTCTTCACGTATATATATATATATATATATATATATATATATATATATATATATATATATATATATATATATATGTATATATATATATATGTGTATATATATATATATGTGTATATATATATATATGTATATATATGTGTATATATATATATATATGTATATATATATATGTATATATATATATCTATGTATATGTATATATATGTATATGTATATATACATATATATGTATATGTATATATATATATGTATATATATATGTATATATATATATGTATATATATATATATATATATATGTATATATATATATGTATATATATATATATATATATATATATATATATATATATATATATGTATATATATATACTAAATATATCATAACGTAAAAAGTAGAAGTAAAAACAACAACCGTCGTTTCAGACATATTTATTAAAGAAAATATATCAAAGTACTTTAATAACATGGCGGTTTTCTTCTCAATAAATTGACCATCTTTGTTTGTGTTCATAACATGAAAACTTTCTTAAAAATAGTTGCACACTTTTATTATTTTTTTCTTCATTTCATTTCACATATAAAATCGATGCTCTGAACGTGTATCTGTCTAAGCAAACGTTTCCTTTATTTTCTTGTCTTTATTTTGAATTCTTCGCTCTTTTACAATTATTATTATTATTATTGTTATTATTATTAATATTATTATTATTATTATTATTATTATTATTATTATTATTTTATGATTGAAATTTATGATTATGATGCGGAACTAGCTTCTACATCTCAGTTTAATAAACTACTGGAGATTAATAATGAAAATGGTTGCTTTACTGTTAGACAATCACAGAAAAATGTTTTACTCAAAGAAAGCCAAGTTTCGATGTTGCTTGAGATTAACAAGTTTAAAAAAATAGTCTATAGAAATACTGTTGAGAATAAACCAGTAAAGATTTTAATTACATTTAAAGATGAACTTAAGTGAGAACAGGCGGGCACGTGTAAAGATGAGGTGTGTGTGTGTTGGGTAATGGAACACTAGAGCAGTGATAATTATTTAAAATAATCATTTCAGTTAGTGAAAATTTAAAAAAAATGTTTCGGCCGCCGAAATATAAAAGGGAAGTTTTTATATCCTCTCGAATTGGCTGCACTTTCTTTGTAGACGGAATATGGGGAGGCGTTATTATAACTGATGTTTGATTTGTACTAGTTGTGTGTCTGTGTGAGCGTGTCTATGTGTATGTGTGAGACAGAGAGAGAAAGAGAAGTGTAGAAATAGTGTAGTTTCCTATTGAAATATCATAGAGTATCATAGAGTCGGACAGGGGCATGCTGTGTCATGATGATCATTGTGGGTCTTTATGTAGAATCCGACTCTGACAGTTTGAGTCCAAGTCATACCTGAATACCTGTTACCACACGTTCTCAAAGGAAAGTAAATGTATGAATCCATTAATCGGATCGAACCAGGGATCCAAAGTTTATAATATAAAACGTCATTGGTCAGGCACATAATAAAATTCATACCATCCATTGAAACCCCAATGAAATGTATACCATCCATGGCCATCCTGATAATATCTAATCCATCCATGGTCACCCTGATGAAATGTATACTATCCACGACCACTCTTGTCTTGTTAGTTATATGTAAGCATATATTATCTAATCTGTCTTCTCATTTTCTTTCGGTGTCAGACTGTAGATGGATTTGAGAAAGATTTGGTTGATGATTCTACAGGGTTGTATACGTAAATAGAGGCCCCGACGGTAGCATGGTGGAGAGAAAGAGAGTAGATGTTACGGGACATAGCCTGGTGGAAGTCAGGCTGGCACTCGAGTTTAATCTTCTGTTGTGCCTATTTCTAAAGACTGACCAAGGGACTGCAGAGACGCATACACACATGGCCAGAGTTCAGCACACACTCGTTCACATGTAAACACAACCACACCAATACGCATAAGTAGACATAAACTTAGGCATACAAACATTGAAAGGCACACGCACACTGACATGCACATATGTATAGGGTTTTCGGTTGTAAATGGATGAGCTTTGGTGGCAGTGATGTTGGCACTGGACTTCATGCTTCTGTTCTGCTTATTTCTATAGACTGACCTAGAGAAATACGTTATTGGTCACTTCTCATACCGACACACACACACACACACACACACACACACACACACACGCATACCCCCCCCCACACACACATGTACACACCCACACACATGTACACATGCGCACACTCTTGTACAAATTCACACAACCACTCACTCATACACACAATCCTGCACACATTCCTACACGCGTAAACACAACCTCCACCTACACCTGTCCGCAGACACAGAATTAGACACAAACAACTGCTGGCATACGTACGTGCATACACCCATAAGTTCGTGCGTTCGATTCCCAGTATGGGTGGCACATTGTTTCCTTGAGTCACGAAATACATTTCATGTTGCTCTAACTCACACATCTGAAAATAAATATCAGTGGCAGTTGAGGATCATACTTGCGATGGACTAGCATACAGGCATTGTATTTTAATTCGCTTAAAACTGATAAATTAAAACGTGTAGGCGGGAGATAAAATTGAAGAATAGTCCCTCGTGGGCCTTTAAAAGTATAAATATAATTAAACAGGTGAAGTCTCCTCTGCGGAAATAAAACAAAATTAGTTTAATTATTGTAATTAGCTACTGAGAAATGAATATTGTTCAGATCTTCATCACACGATAATTATTTATATGGAAACGTTTAATTCTTCTTTGCATTAAAATATCTTAAAGCTAACATGTCTATGCCGAGTAGTTCAGTAGAAAGAGGGGGAAGAGTGAGAGAGAGAAAGATTTAGAAAAAAATCAATACATTTAAACTTAAAAGCTGTGGAGACAAAATGAAGTTATGGAATAGTACATTTTATCGAGTAAAAAAAAAAATAATAATCCAGTGAATTCTACTTTGTAACAAGGAAAAACAAGAGGAATTGCTACAAATGTAACGGCTATGGAAGCGAAATAATATAGTTAACAAAGATTATATTCTGGTTCACACAATAGGGAAATTATGTAATACAAAATGGAAGTCATTTTGTATCAAACAATAACAATTTCAAATTGAATAACATCTATTGACGATAACAAGATGGTTGTAACCCCTAAATATTTCAGCTTTTGCAGTCGGTTAATTAAATTTATCTTAGCAACAGCATTTGCAAAGTCGATGTTGCATGTTATATTAATTCTTGTTGTTTTCCATAAAGATATTCATTTCGATAACCTTTAGCTGCGCAGAGAGTTGAGAATTGATTGGAAATGCATTTAAGTTAATTGAATAACATAATGGGTTTAATTATTCTAATTAGTAAATCGTTCGAGTAGGAAACAGAATTAGTTACCTCACCCTCACTTCGTCAAAATTCGTACGTAAACTATATTTATTTTTAATGTTCTTTCTTACTTTTCTTGAATTTAAGCGATAGTGTTATGAACCCACACTACATTATTTAGCCTTTACAAGATTTAACAAGATTTAACAATGATGGCGGATGTACAAGCTGAATTAATAAATTGGAAAACAGTGACTTTCTATAATTGATTGAAAGGCGGAATTTATATTTAGAAATAACAATTCTTTTAAAGAATTTAATTCGCGCTATGTAATGTATTTCTAGGTGGTATGTGTGTGCCTGGATGAGTGCCCGGATAACATGTTCAGACATGATGGGATTTTCTACTTAAAACCGTTAGCTTGTTTAGCGTTGTGCAGGAGTGTGCGACCACATAGTGAATAATAACTGATTGGCGACATCTTTTAGAATTGGTCTTTGACGTATTGTGTTCAAGAAATACTGTGATCTCCATTGTCACATATGATAAAAAGATAAGGAAACATCGCGATGGACAGACAAGACCAAGGAAACAATGCTCCTATTGCTTATATTATCTGCCGGTCAGAACACCTGACACAAGGAACCACGTGAAACAAAGTACTTTCTTCAAGAACACAAAACAGTGCCTCCATCAAGAAACCGAACCAATGACCGTATGATCATGTGTTGAATAACCTAAACTCTAAAGCATGCAGCTCCACACATTATAAAGCTATCTATGAAAGAACCAATATTTATATTACAGCCGTTCGTAAATCGAAGTCCATTATAACATTTTGTAATTACGACCCTATGAAAAATATCGATAACATTATTTGATATATTATGTACTGAACATCTGAACTTTTGTAAGGAATCGGTATCGATATCATATGTGTATTGATTATATTGATACTTACGATCTCTTAACCTTTCTTATATGTAAACATACCTTCACACATAACGTTATGGATACAAACAACTGAATAGGTCAAACAGCAAATACTTTAGAAGTTGTAAATATTTGAGAGATTACATCTATACTATGGAGCTTGTGGTTAGAATGTCTCAGGGAAGAATCGCTGGACACATTTTACGGACAAAACCAACCGGAAGAAGATCCAGAGGTACACCCCAAAGAAGATGATTAGATAACATACATGGGTTTGGCTAGTCACACTTGATCAGTTGGATACGGTTGATCCAGTAAGATCAGTTGGAGACGGTTGCTTCTAACGGGACCCGCTGGAAGGGGCATTTTAAGACTCTGTCCCACGACACTCTCAGAAATAAGTGGGCGAAGAAGAAGAAGACTTAATTAGCAGAATACAAAATGTTGGCCATCACCCAAGTACAAGAATTAGCTGAAGAGTAATCTGTCAGCAATCAATGTACCTGTCGAGATCTTTGAGCCAGCGACTTTATAGAAGAACATTGGGAGATCAGTGTGTCATAGTGTGATCAGATCAGGAAGTTGGAATACACTTGCATACATTGCCTACGAAAAGCGTCATCCAACGTACCTGTGCTTAGTTTATTCGTCTCACAATATCAAGGTTATGACTTCGATAAATCAAAACCGGGCAATTTATTGCGAATTTAAGCACGTCATTTATTTCATAGTGCTCAAGACCACTCAGCTGGAAATGTGTTTTCCACCTCTCTTTTAAAGCGTCGGCCTTGTCAAATCTTGATTCTCCCCTCGAATCACTTTAAATTACACGCACGTGTCCTTGTAGTGCTCAGCCTTTAGCACGTTAATTGTAGGAGCAGCTGTTCCCTAGTCCATTAGAAATTGTACATTTGTTGTCGGCTAAACGGAGGTCTAACGCACGCACATACAGGTACGTATCTGTGGACCGCTCATCCACACGCACATTAATTTATGAGCAGGATGTTCCATTCATCAAACAACTGGAATAACACATATCGACTTGACGGAGGTATAAAAGACACAGGCACGCAGGCAAATATCTGTGGAATAATCAACCAATTTCACAGTAACTTCTTTCGCAGGCAGATTAATCAGTTGAGTAGACAACTGGTACACTCTTAGTCGAAACTGACGATGATCCAACTCCCGCTCTCAATTATTGTAAGGCAAAGTTCATCAAACGATTTGACAGAGAATGTCTGCCTGGAAAATGCTAGGCTACGACATTAATGTAAATCACAATTTCAGAGAGATTAGTAAAAACGAAATGCCAGCACAACCAACTGTTGTTTTTCAGATCTTTCAGATACATTAACAAATATATTCAAACGATATAATTATCATGCTATCCAGGTTTGTGAGCAAAGCATGCAACAACTATTTCTAACAGAGAGGAGGAAGAGGAGAAAATTATGGAATATAGGATTGGTAAGTGGAGTGGAGAGTAATGCAGTACCATTTCACATTTGACTAGTTTTCGTTTAATTAAACTTTAAATACGTGTTATTCCCGAATTGCTAAATTCTACGTGTGCATGTGTATGTTTATGAATATTTATAAATACATATACACATGCACGCGAGCACACACACATTCCCGCGCACATAAATATATATATATTTATATATATATATATATTGCACTCTAATTGCGTTTGATGTGTTTATACGTTTGAATGTTTGTTGGTAGGTGTCTGCGTTTACTGCGTGTTTCCTGAAAATTACTGGCATCTGCAATTTAGTCAATTCGTTTAAAACTTTTTCACGCTTGATTGATTGGTGCGTCTATTAATATACGTACACACACACACACACACGCCCAGACTCACATGCATAACACACACACACACGCACGCACACACACACACACACGCAGACACACACACACGCACCCACACACACACACACGCACATACACACACGCACACACACACACACACGCACACACACACACACACACGCGCACACACACACACACACACACACACACACACACACACACACACACACACACACACACACACACACACACACACACACACACACACACACATATATATATATATATATATAGTTAAAGGTGAATTGCGGAGTATAGCAGTATCAATGCATTCACATTAACTGCTAGAGTGATATCATTAGCTGGTTTAATCCGCCGTTTCGTTGAGCATCAGTAATCAAACGAAGCACCAGTTTATCGCACGACCAATCATCATATTCCAAATACCAAATAGTCAAACTAGGGGAAATACACACTGAGTGAGTTTGATCTATTTCAAAGTAATATCTTGGTTTCACTTCCAATTAAAAATGATATTTCTCGGTTTTTTTTTGTGACTTTTATTTCAATGTCTGTTATTTATTGCCACGGAAGAACTCCATTTTGTTGCTTCATGATGACTGAATAAATGGGAGACGAGGATTCATTGGAGGAGAGATGAAAGGGAGTGAATGAATGTAGGAGTTGGGGAAAACGATGGAATAAATAGTGTGTGTTTGTGAGAGATTAAAGTGTGTTTGTGCATGTTTGATTTTGTATGCGTATGTATGTGTCTATGTCTCAGGGCATATGTACATTAGTGTGGGAATGTGTGTATGTGTGTGTGTGTGTGTGTGTGTGTGTGTGTGTGTGTGTGTGTGTGTGTGTGTGTGTGTGTGTGTGTGTGTGTGTGTGTGTGCTTCTGCGAGGCTGGTGAGTGTCGGTAATGTCATATCACACAATATGCTAAATGGATTTTTAATTTCATGTATTGAAGATTATTTATGTGTGTATATAGTATATCATGTATGGAGACTATGTTTGTTTTTATCCATCTAGTGTAATTGAACGAAATCTCGATGTTTCTTAATTACACATCCATGGTTGTGTGATTCGTAAGATGGAGAAATGGGTCACAGTGTTTCAACCCTGTTGGTAACGTCTGGATCGACATTTATTTCAGATTTGTGTAATCTAGAGATAAACTAGAACAAAAGTCTGTTTGAGACAACAAGTGAAGCTCAAACCACTAAACATTTCTTTCAGATCGCATAGATGCATTTGTGAGGACGCGTGGTTAAATCGTTAGATAAATTATTTCACGTCTAATATTGGTTTCTTATATACGCACACGGCCATCAATTTTGGGGGAGTGGGAAGTCGATTAAATCGATCCCAGTGCGTGACTGGTACTTTATTTTATTGACCCCGTAAGAATGAAAGGCAAAGTTAACCTCGGCGGGATTTGAACTCAGAAGATAATTGTTTCTACGTTTGGCACAAGGCCAGCAATTACCCAGTGCATTACTGGTACTTTATTTTATCGACCTCGTAAGGATGAAAGGCAAAGTTAACCTCAGCGGGATTTGAACTCAGGATGGCAAGAGCCGTAACTCTATACGCCAAAGCATGGCGTTCGACGCTCTACCGATACTGCCAATAATAATTTTTTTTTTATATAGGCACAAGGCCTGCAAGATGGGGGGGGGGGGGGGGGAGTCGATTAGATCGACCCCAGTGCGTGACTGGTACTTTATTTTATCGACCGCGTAAGGATGAAAGGCAAAGTTAACCTCGGCGGCATTTGAACTCAGAATGGCAAGGGCCGTAACTCTATACGTCAAAGCATGGCGTCCGAGCCTCTATCGATACTCCCAATAATAATTGTTTCTACTTTAGGCACAAGGCCAGCAATTACCCAGTGCCTTACTGGTACTTTATTTTATCGACCCCGTAAGGATGAAAGGCAAAGTCAACCTCGGCGGGATTTGAACTCAGATCGTAAAGGGACGTAACTATGCTGGAAAGCATGGCGGCCGACCCTCTACCGATACTGCCAATCCACCCAATAATAATATTTGCTAATTATTATTAACAATAAAAATAATGCTGATAAAACCAATAATGTAATATGATTAATAATACGACTTGCGCTCAAGTTTCTTATAATCGGGTATTGAGAAAAATGGTATTTTGCTTTTCTTATAAAAATAATTGTTATGGTGGTATGGTAATTTGTGTCGAACCAATGAAGTATAGAATAATACCGCAGAGACATAGTAAACATGGCGGATATATTAATTGGAATTTCTGACGACGTCGCTCGGAAATAACTTATTATACTAAAATGGACAATTAGAAAGAAAGAGAGCAATATAGGAATATTGAGCTCATTCTTTTGTTATTATTTTCCTCCTTTGCAACGTATTATTACTTGTTTGTAACCTATTATTATTTGTTTCTATATTGGGAGTATATATACGTACATACACACACACCCACATATCTTTCTCTCTCACACTGTCTTTATATATATATATATATATATATATATATATATATATATATATATGCATGTGTGTGTGTCTTTGGAATTAGTTTACTAATTAACCAATGCTTGTAGTTTTATAACTGGTTCTTGATACATAGTTGTAATTTATTTCGTATACCGTACTACACCAGTATGCATGTATATATATATATATATATATATATATATATATATATATATATATGTGTGTGTGTGTGTGTGTGTGTGTGTGTGTGTGTGTTTCTAAGTCATCACCACATCTCTCTGGAAAGTAGACTGAAACGGTGTTTGCCTGTATTGCGTGCATATTCTCATAATGTTTGACTATTTTATCTAAACGTGAATATGAAAATTATCCCTACTTGTCCAGAGGTAAATATATACATATCCAATGCTGATACTTATTAATATACGTTTAATAAATACCATAACGTGGAATATATTTCAAAACTTAATATATTTTCGTCCCTAAGCATCTGACATCAATAAGAAATAATTGTTAACATTCTGACCTCAATCAACTAATCCTTACGAAACGCAAACATAATTAACTGCAACATTAATTAATATATATTAAGGGTTTTAGTATGGCGCCAATATATATGGCCAGGGGAATGTTAGTCTAATGAAAAGCCTGCGTTTTATTTTATTAACTTTCATATTAATGATGTTGTAACTAATGATGAGGTTGACCGAGCATGGTCAAATTGTCAAGATGTTTGCTGCACAATATTGATATAGGAGGTAAAAGGATGCAGCCCACTATCTTAAGCAAGTGACGTTTTCCCTAGCTTCAGATACAGACTTCATGGAAACTGTTTCGAAACTCGTCGGATTGAATGTTCTAGGAATCCTTAGCCTACTTAAATGATAATTACACTAGTAAGGTTCTTTTGTTAATGAAACCACTGCAGTACTCATCGTGGTAAGCACTGGAGGGGCATCCCTCCCATTATTAATGATTAGAGAGTGGTCGATTGGCAGTATCGGTAGAGGATCGGACACCATGCTTTGACGCTTAGAGTTACGGTCCTTGCCATTTTGAATTCAAATACCTCCGAGGTTAACTTTTCCTTTCATCCTTACGGGGTCGATAAAATAAAGTACCAGTAATGCACTGGGTAATTGTTGACCTTGTGCCAACAGTAGAAACAATTATTGATTAGATCCAGTCATCACTAGTCCAGCTGATTTATGACTAAACATAGCCCTGAGGCATAATTTATAGTATGTTGTTACAGCTCACACCTATACAGGTTTAGCAGGCCTCCTGCAAGGTATTTCTCGTTGGATGTGTCTTGAGTGATTTAATGATAGAGACCCCAGTCCTATCATCTCATTTCTACAGCTGGATAAACTGTAGCAACGTGAAATAAAGTGTCTTGCTCAAGGAAACAGCACATCACTCGGTCCCGGGAATTGAACTCACAACCTTTCGATCGCAACTGATAATATGGTACATTATGAAATATATATTTTTTCATAGGATGCTAGATTTGCTACACATGACTTCAGTTTCCACCATATCATGTCACGCATCAGATTCCCCTCCATTGGTACATCAGCGGTGCTGCAAACATCTATAGGCTATATATACTTGAGTATTTTTGCTACTTCGTTTCATTAATCATCCTCACTTCCATCAGTATGATACCCTACACAACCTGAACTTGGTCAGAAGTTGTAAAAAAGGAGGCGTTCGGAAGAAAATTATTTTGGATAGTCATTTTATTGAAAAAAAAACATACAACAAAAAAAAATATATGAAAGGCAAATCGTAATTTCTTTCTCCTGGATATGAAAAAAACATTTAATTAGTTTCGTATATTTCATTAAAATGTTTCACGTGGTATATGTTTTATATATTTCTAAAACTCTATACATTTTATATATGTCGAAAAAACCCCCCAAAACCTCATCAAAGCGTTTGACATCAATATGTAGAATAATTGATAACATACTCTTGAATATTTCATATAATTAATTTTCTAAATATGTCTACACTTCGTTTCGTCTAATAATATTCAGACATTTTCCTCATGGTGAGTTTTGCCTAGAACAGGAAGTCAGCCGCTGGGTTAGCTAAGGATGTGATACAAATTTGGCTTCCCGTTTGAAGATGTTATATCTTATTAAATACCTTTGAATCTGTTCAGCACAAGCTAATTTCTTTCTCTTGCAACAAATTATATATATATGTAATATATATATATATATATATATATATATATATATATATATATATATATATATATATATATATATATATATATATATATATATATATATATATATAGAATGTTATATATGGCGTGCTTTCTGTATCCAATCAAATGTATTTATATATAAATTGAAATAATTGTTTCTACTTTTGGCACAAGGCGAGCAATTATTCCAGTACATTACTGGTACTTTATTTTATCGACCCCGTAATGATGAAAGGCAAAGTCAAACTTGGCAGGATTTGAACGCAGATCAGAAAGGGGCGTAACTCTGTGCTACAAAGCATGTTGTCCGACTCTCTACCGATACTGCCAAACGTTAATAAGGCGCCATGTCAGAGATGATTATAGAAGCTAAATAAGAGAAATATTATGACACAATGGAAAACATATAACGAACTACAGATGCATATGAGGGTTATCAGCCTACTAAAAATAGAAAGGGAATGTCCCTTACATCACAAAGAATCATCATGAACATAACAGATGGTCTCAGAAAATAATATAGTCCAAGATACATTGTACTAATCTTTGAATCAATCAGACAAAGCCTTGATGATTTTAATGCCTTTGTACATAGGATTGCTGGCTCATGACTGACATATGGCTTAACACATTCAACTATAAAGACAGCATTACCAAAAATAGGACATCATCAATGACAAAAGCGTCAACAACATCGAGGGCATCAACTTCGAAAACGTCAACGATTACAACTTGAACAAGAGCAACAACATAAGCAACATAAGCTACAACAGCAATAATAACATTAGCAATAGCAACAACGCCAACGACAATAACATCAACTCCACTGAAGAAAGAGCTACAACAGAAGCAACAGCAATGAAAACGACATTATATTTCATATTACCTCTGTTACGGTGTCTCTGACGTTTGAACCTCAGTAGCGAAATATCTGCCAATAATATTAGTTAATACACTGATAGATACATTCCTTGGCTAAGTTCAGGGGAATAAAAAGAATACAAAATAAAACGAAAGAAAAAATTTGGCTGGAATTTACAAACAAAATTAAAATAAAAACTATACTGGTTTCGGTCACGTCGATAGGGAAATCGTTTTTTTTTCCAACTGCCAGAATAAATGGACAACTTTACAGAAGGGAGATGTCCATCATTTCAAACAGAGTGCTTCTGGTGGCAAATAAAAAGAATATATATATATATATATATATATATATATATATATGCGTGTGTGTGTGTGTGTGTGTGTGTGTGTGTAATCACAGAGGCACATACACATACATGCAGGTAACTTAAGTGCAGGTCAGAGAAAGTGAGAGAGAAATGAATATATATGTACAGATAGAGAAAGAAACTGTGTGTGTGTGTGTGTGTGTGTGTGTGTGTGTGTGTGTGTGTGTGTGTGTGTGTGTGTGTGTGTGTGTGTGTGTGTGTGTGTGTGTGTGTGTGTGTGCGTGTGTGTATTGTGTGTGTGTGTGTGTGTGTGTGTATATATATATATACACACACACACACATGTATATATATATATATATATACATACACAGTCTGGTGGAGTGTATGTGTGAGTTTGTTGTGACTTCAAGGATTTCAGACCATTGCCAAGTTTAAAGAGCAAAAAGTAAAAAAGTTTAGATGTTATTGATTTATCTAAATGTTATCGATACATTGGCAATATAAATCAGAACTGAAACTTCTCTACTTTCGAACTGAAAGAAGACATATAGACGTATAGAGTC
>OZ024756.1:32715133-32725133 GCA_964016885.1 Eledone cirrhosa
ACACATTCACACTGCCACAGACTCACTGACACACACAACACACCCACCTTGTCACACAGATGTACTGGCACATAGACTTAAAAATTCCGTTATAACGAACACCATTATAACGACATGTTTCTGTATAACGAATTTTTGTGAATCCTCGACGTAATAACAAACGAAGGCTCAATTTGTTTCGGTCGATCTCATTATAAAGAATTTTTCGTTACAACGAATTTTTTTAATACTTCATTATAACTGTATTATGTTGTCGCAAATGATAGGTCATTTGCGACAACATAATGCAGTTATAACGAAATTCACGGAGCATAAAATATTATAACGAATACCATTAAAAAGAAATGTTTCTGTATATAGAATATTTTTTCATTCTTCTAGGTAATAACAAACAAACGCTCGATTTGTTTCGGTCGATCTCGTTATAAAGAATTTTTCGTTACAAAGAAATTTTTTTTACTCGTGAATTTCGTTATAACTGTATTATGTTGTCGATACTTGAGTTACACTTGACTCAAAACTTGATCCACCCTTGACATCACCGCTTTTCAAACAGTGTTTTCTCTTATCGTATCTCAATCTCACTTACACTATTACTCTGTTTTAATTTTTAGACCAATTTAACTTTAATGTAATCATATACAAACCTATCTATCTTTATAAATAAATACACTCATAAATGCATACTTTCATAAATACATAGACATACACAGATATTTAAATTCGAGTATAGATATTTAGATATGATGTTCCACACACACACTCCTATATATCTATATATGCACAAATACATACATACGTAGGGACATACATACATAGATACATACACTCATTCACATCTCGACACACCTTAAAACACACACATACACATCTATATATGCACAAATAAATACATACATAGGGACACACATACATAGATACATACACTCATTCACATCTCGACACACCTTAAAACACACACATACACATCTATATATGCACAAATAAATACATACATAGGGACACACACATAGATACATACACTCATTCACATCTCGACACACCTTAAAACGCACACACACACACACATACACACACCTATATACGCACAAATACATACATACATACATACATACATACACTCATTCACATCTCGACACACCTTAAAAAACACACACACACACACACATACACACACACACCTATATACGCACAAATACATACATACATACATACACTCATTCACATCTCTACACACCTTAAAGCACATGCACACACACATACAACACACACGCCTATATACACACACGCATACACCTCCACCACCCCCTTCACTGCGAACAGACATTATTTTGCCGGAACCAAAATCTAATCAAAGACAACATTTCAAAGTTAATGGCATGAAACAGATTCTAGCACTGAGTAACTCTTTACCAAGTAGACTAAGGCAACGACACTGCTATCATTTCTCCCATTATTATTATTGCTATTATTATTATTATTATTATTATTATTGTTGTTGTTGTTGTTGTTGTTATTTATTTAATATTGATCTTACTGACAATCGATTTTTAGCGATGATATGAGTGATATCCACGTCATTGTTTAAATTGTTTGCTGATCAAAATGACAAGTAACGTTTTTTTTTATTATTATTATTCATCTACTATTTGATTTTTTTAAAGGTGTGTATGTATGTGCGTGTATATATATATATATATATATATATATATATATATATATATATATATATAAATGTGTGTGTGTGAGGGTGTGTGTGACTGTGTGTGTGTCTGAACATTATGTAAATGACCATTCGACGTGCACTGTTTATTTGTCATCTATATACATATTGTTGGTATTGATGTTGATGCTGTCGGTTTTGTTAGTGATGTTGGTGTTGGAGTTGATCATTTTTGCTATTGATGGTGGTGATGGTGAATTTGATGTTGATGGTGTCCTTATTGAGGGTGTTGATTTTATTGATGTTGTTGTTGTTGGTGGTGGTAGTAGTGTTGATGTGTTGGTGGTGTTGTTGTTGGTGCTGTTGTCGATGGTAAAGTTCTTACACTTAATGATGTTGTTGATGTTGGTAGTGGTAGTGGTGTTGTTGTTACTCTCGATGGTGTTGTTGTTGGTGTTGTTGTTGATGTTGTTGTTACTCTCGATGGTGTTGCTGGTTTTGGTGTTGTTGTTGGTGTTGTTGTTGATGTTGTTGTTACTCTCGATGGTGTTGTTGGTTTTGGTGTTGTTGTTGATGTTGTTGTTGGTGTTGTTGGCTTTCTTGTTAATAGTTATGTTATTGATGTTATTGTTGCTACTCTTGATTGTTTTGTTGGTATTGTTACCATCGATGAAGTCAGGTCCGTGCTGCTCTTGTTTATAAAAAGACAGTTGTGTGTTGTCTTGTTATTGTTGTTTTTGAAAATGGCATTGTTGTTGTTGTTGCTGTATGATGTTATCGATGAGTTGATGATATATATGCTGCTGGTGTTTATGGTAATAATGTTGTGGTGATGATGGTATTCTTACTTGTATTACTTATGTTGTGAAGGCACAGTTGAAAGCTAGGGCCTGAACACTTGATCACATAACTGTGTCACCAGAACTCAGGCCGGTTCCCCCGACATGCCTCTCTCAACGGAGCCAACTATCCCCGACCCTGGAGACGGCAAGCGTTCCGATGGAATTACACTCTTCCCATTCGAAGGAGGTAGATTCCTTGAACCTAGAACTTTTGCCTCAACCTACGTTTTCCATTTTCATAACCACAAAAAGAAACTTGAATTTGTTTACAATATTTCATGATCTGAAAAAAAAAGAATATGTGTTTATCTGGAATAATACATAATTTAATTAGCAAAACTATCAATAACAATTATATCATCAAAACAAATGTAAACTGCAACAAAAACGTCATCAGTACAAATATCGCCAACAATACACCCATCCGCATGGATACCTGAAGACGCATCAACAACATTAACAGCAACAAAATCAATACCAACAATAGTATAAAGGGTAAGAACATCAACAACAACAAAAACATCAAACATAACAAAATAACAACAATACCAATTACAACAACAATAACGACAACATAAAGATCAATGCTATCAGCACTACCATAACATCATAAGTAATAGATCTACGAGTGACGACATCACCCTCAAACCAACATCATCAACTACAGCAAATTTTGGTCTGGTCTGCCATATATAATGAGATTATTTGATATATGAAAAATCATACAAACTGGGAAATTTGAACTTTGATAAATTAATGTGTTTTTTTATAATAAACACCCTAAAGTTTACCTTCATTTATAACATCTTTCATGTGATTACAGATAGACATTTTAATAATGTATATCTAAGTGATAATTGTATAGATATTCAACGTACATATATAATATATGTATATATATATGTGTGTATATATATATATATATATATATATACACACATTTAATCTTACTTGACAAACACACACACCTATACATATACACAAATACATACATACATATACATATATATATATTTGTATATATTTATATACATATATATATATGTATATATATATATATATATATATATATATATATATATATATATATGTGTGTGTGTGTGTGAATGTGTGTGTGTGTGTATATATATATAAATGTGCGTGTGTGTGTCAAGTTACACGAACTCCATATGTAGAGTTACAGAAATATCTATTTAGAGGGTCAAATGTAGGGTTAGATCGCTGGGCATTTTGATTAGAAATGCCGTGTGTGTATATATGTAGGTACGTTTGTTTGTGTAAATCGTAAAGCATTACGGATATACACAACCACACATACACACACATACATACTCATTTCACGGACACACACATATATACAGACATACACAACCCGCCCCTTATATATATATATATATATATATATATATATATATATATATATATATATATATATATATAAATATATATGTCTGTGTGTGTGTGTGGTTGTGTATGTAGATATACCTATATAGGTAAAATAATTTAAAACGGTTTTTTAATCGCATCTCTTGGTTTTGTGCATCCGTTTGTTCAAAAGATTATTTTCAACAATTTCCTTTGATGAAACTAAGCGATGAAACGCAGTTATAATTCGAAAACTTTCTAAGGAAATAAACACACTATAAGCTATGTATTGAGTGGTATTTCTCCATCTATAAACTCAAGTCCCCTGCATACGTATAATGACACATATAGATGAACATATATATATATATATATATATATATATATATATATTGTTATACTTTGGGAGGGTCATGTTGCCAATAAGAAACACACGCACCAGATGTTTCACTTCAATTTATTATAATAAATTTATAAATTTAGGAATTTATAAATTTCCGGTTGGTCAGTTGGTTCCACAACCAGCTCGTTGTTTATATATTGTCAAAGTTCTTTTCTTATTGGCAGCATGACCCTCGCAAAGTATAACAATATCGGTTTCAACACACGTTTTCAGATAAAGAATCTTGCTAAACAAATTCAGAAACGAAATATATATATATATATATATATATATATATATATATATATATATATATATATATATATATATATATATATATATATATATATATAATTAAACGTTTATACACACACGGACAGACGCATGCTCGTATACATGAGACTGTTGATGGTAGCCTACATTCGCATACAGCCCATAGACAGAGAACGACTTTCAAATACACCATCAATAAATGACTGTTTGAAAGTGAAAGTAGCGATAAATCTATCTTTTATGTTGGAGAAGTTAGCGAAGTAACAAAATTGGTTTACGTAAGATAGAGCAAATAACTTCATTGAAGCTGAAATGGAATGTCGATATCATTAGTTATTCAAATGTCATGTTATTCATTTCTTTGCATATGACGTCAATCAACGTCATTGATCAAAGTAAAGCGCATCAGTTGATACGAGGCATTGTCTCTTTTTAAAGAGTACAATCATCCACACACATTTACATTCGGACATGACTGTCTCCATGTGTTTGCCCCTGGAAAGTTCCTCTCCCCAGGGCTCACGCCTGGTGAAGTTGTTTATAGTACGTCGGTCTCCCCTCCATGCAACCAAAGTTCTTGAGTTGATAGGCGGCAAATGGAGATTCAACATAGCACAATAAAGACAATTCGGTCACGAAAGACCAAGGGATTTGCACTTAAAGTTCTCCTCGGAAGAACACGATTGGTCAATATTGTTTGTGGTAGACAATGCTTACCAGCCTACCCTCTCTCCAGTCCATCGATCCTGTGCAAGTAAAAGACAATGCTGATACAACTTCGCTGCAGTGACGTCGCGACCCATTTATACAGCTGAGTATACTGGAGGAACGGAAAATAAAGTGCATTGTTGAAGGACACAATGCATCACCCGGTCCGAGAATCGAACCCATATCTTCACGATTGCAATCCAACGCGCTAACCACTAAGATATAATGTTGTTCCAACTAGAGGCAAATGCATCAATGATGCAGCAAAATGTTCCTTTCAGGCCCTTCATAATCCATGTAGAATGAGGCTCATGACAAAATACTGCAGTGGCGCAATGTCCACCGGTCCCAGAAATATATTATTATTCAACGTGGTCTTTATTTGAATTCAGTGTAGGGAGGGTGTAATTTAGGTAAATATAGGTCTAACACTTCTAGTTGGTTTATTGACCAGATAGTTGTTCTCTCACTGGAATCATGTCTGTTGCTTTCAAAATGTTCTATATGGGACAGTAAATCAAATATCACATTATGAATGTTTGGAGTGGTATGAATGAAATTTAGTTGCTAATGCTAACAAATGCATTGAAGTAATCGAAAACATATTTTAAAATATTCTCCTAGTTACAGGTTAAGTTTCCAAACAAAGTAACAAACTGCAACTTAATTATGGATGTTGATTATGTTACTAAATCTCGCCAAATTATATCGAATATTATTTGAAAATCACAAAAATTGCCTGTTAAAGAAAATATGGTTAAGAAATTAGTTAGTGTAATCCCCACTCAGACAGTATGTCGCTTGTGTCACTGGCAAAAATTAGCAATGATTGCATGTGTGAGAGTTAGAGCCAAGGAAAGTTTGAATAATTAACTAAAAGATGCATTTCCTGTTTTCTTTAAAGGAATATTTAATAGGCAAATCTTTGTTCGACACAGTTGGAACTGGATGATTTACATTGAAATCAAATATAACCGAGTTTAGGTTTAGAAAAAAATAATTATATGCATTTGTAATGTTTTATGTGCTTCATACTTCGTCTCAGAAATTTACTGGTAAAACTAGATTTTCCTGAGAGATACAGCGCAGACTATAAGCCGAGTATGTGTTTTTTGAATAAAATGATAAACGGGTCTAATCACTTTTTCTCTGCTGTGCCAGTATTGGAAGCGACATGTGAACTTACACAGGTCTCGTTCTATGTATACATTTGTGTATATATGTTTATATGTTGTGTATGTATGTGGTGTATATATGTTGTGTATGTATGTGTGTTTATATATATATATATTTATATATATGTAGGATGGTATACCAAATAGGTAGAGACCAGTAATTCCGATTAGCGTATGTGGTATCTCGTGGTTCGTGCCAGAAGGGAGGTAAATACATCAACGAAAATAGAACGGATTTCAATATATTCTATGAATATTGCACAATTACATGATAAGTATTTCCATGGCCGGCTTACGTCATCAGCTCATAAGGCAAGAAGTCGACGATGTCATCAGATGTGGTGCGCATAAAAAATTTAAAAGAGTTAGTTCAGTAGAACCTGCTGGTTTACAGCAAGTGGTAAACAAAGAATTGATACAGAGGCAACTCAGCCAGCGATGGTATCACTACAACGGTAGGTTTAGGATTAAGGTTAGAGTTCCCAGTAAAGTCTATCATACATGTCTGGCTTTTATATATATATATATACATATGTACTGCACAAGCTACCACACAGTTTCCGTTTCACAAAATTCACTCAGAATAAATTCAAAATTCATTCAGTCTTACTGTCTAGTAGGACTGAATCCGAAACCACTTACAAACAGAACGCCCCAACCACGCAGCCTGGGTTGCACATTTACAAATACACGCACACTCACACACACACTCATATATATATATATATATATATATATATATATATATATATATATATATATATATATATATATATGTATACATATAGATATAATTACAAACACCACATCAAACGACAAAAAGTGACATATAATATACAAAGATTGCAATTTGACAGTTCCCTTAATAAATACTTTTCAAATTTTACATGCCAATTTCTTACATTAAACCGTTTCTTTAGAATTTTATACAGACATCTTCAATTCTCTTCTCTTTAATTCTACGACATAATCATTAATATTCTACACACTGCCAAAAATAAACAAAAAATGTGTAAAACAGAAATCTCCCACTAATAAAACTACACACAAAAAAAACATTTGATGAATCGTTCTTATGTATTGAATGCCAAAATGGGAAATAATTTTTGGTTTATCATCATGATTATCATTACCTTTATTATTATTTTTATTATTGCTGTCATTATCATCACCATTATTATCATTAGTATTTTCATTATGAGTTATATTTTTCCTTTTTCGTATTTTCCAAATTTCCTTTTGTTTCGTTCTTTAAAATATTAAAATTGTTCGACAAAGTTGAATACAGATCTCTCTTTTTAGAGATATTCAATAATTTATCTTTGAATTAATGCCTGTAAATAGCAATAACTCCATTTATTTTCACACAAAATACAAAGAAACGAAAGAGGAAACATAAAAAGAAACATTAACAGGAATAACACAGAAAAATATAAATATCTGACATATTCTTTAGAAATAATTTCTTAACTTGTTGATGTCATTTAAGCCCCTGTTAAAATTGATATTTTTATTAAAGATTTCTTTTCAGACTTTGCTGTCAAAGTCGTGTTTTCATTTATTTCCATAGCTTTATACGTTTCTAATTGACTATTCAAATAATTAATATTTTAGATATGTATTTTGTATTTTTTTTCCCTCTTAATACATATTTTTCCTTTGCTTTGCCTTGCATAGCTTTCTGCCTCATTAGTGTATGACATAACAGTATATTATGTTACATCAAATATATATGTTTCTTGGCCTTTAGATGTAAATATAAACACACACACACACACACACACACACACACACACACACACACACACACACACACACACACACACACACACACACACACATGCACCCATATATATATTATGTAGAGAAATGACAGGAGACCAAATATGTTGAATTTCCTTAATTTTGTATTAATGTAAACCCTATGCTCAGTCCAGTGGTTCTGTTGCGTAAGAACCAGGTGACCTCATCAGGGTTAAATGTGTAATAGATGTAAGCTTTAAGGAAACAAGTGAAGAAAAAGAAAGAGTAAAAAGTGTGTGCTATGCTTTTGACCCAGAGAGGGATGAAGTAGTATGCTGCCTCTTTGCTCGCTCACCTCTCTCTCTCTCTCTCTCTCTCTCTCTCTCTCTCTCTCTCTCTCTCTCTCTCTCTCTCTCTCTCTCTCTCTCTCTCTCTCTCTCCCTCTCTCTCTCTCTCTCTCTCTTACTCTCTCCCTGTATATATATATATATATATATATATATATATATATATGTGTGTGTGAGTGCCTACACTTACATTCCAAAATAATTCAAAGACATTCACGAGTGGTGAGGACATTTTTATGTGTAAGGAAACGGTGACAACCCAGCCTCACTCTCTCGAAGGAAAAATTTTAAGTATTTGATCACCTCATATGTTCTTTCTTGAAGCGTAACCCTAGATCATCCGTGACAAATTAGAGAATTATGAAATGTATTACTCAGAGAGAATCAAACTTTTTTATGTCAAACCTAATATTACCACTAAATCTATTTTATCAGAAGTAACTTTTGTCATTCAAGACAAATTCCTTACAAGAGACAACTATATCTATCACAGAGTGATAACAAATAACGAATGACTTGTTTACTTGAAAATAAAATGGCAAATCTATAAGTCGCATGGTGCGTATTGAACCTTTGTAGATATAGATTGCCACGTTGCAATTTAACGAATCAGACGACAACACATTCTCTGTTCCTGTTTGCTAGTGTTATCTGTAAGTATCCCTGCTTGTTTGGGTTCCTTTACCAATGTTCTACCAGGTTCTGGCGTTAACAAGATTTAGCCAATTCTTCAATAGAAACACAAAGAAAGGAACAACAACAACAACAACAACAAAATAAAAAATTTAGAAATATCAGCCCAACCCAACAAATGGTATCCCGCCAGACCAATAACACAATTATAATTATCACATGAAAAATGGTGATCTAATATCATGAAAAGTAGTGGTGGTAATAATTGTTGTAGTAGTGTTGTAATAAATGTGGTTGTGATGATGATAGCTGTACAGATATTGTAGAAGATGTAGTAGTGTTCGTGGTGCCGCCGGTGGTGATAGTATTGAATGTAGCGAATGGAGACTTTCTGTGTGGTAGCCTTGGTAGTTGTTATGGTAACGGAATTAGTAGGAGGAGTGGAAACAGAAGTGGTAAGAGTAGCTGTAGATATTGTTGCAATATTGTGTTGATTGTGATAGTAATGCTGGCGGTTGTATAAGCTAACGTGATCAGAGTAGTAGTAACAGCAGCAGCAGCAGCAATAGTAGTAGTGGTATTAGTAGTAGTAGTAGCAGCAGCAGTATAAGGAGATAGATACAAAGGGTGGAACAAGATGCAAAAGGAAAGGCATAAGAAGTAGAAGTTCAAAAGTATAAAATCTGAGAATTGTGATGTGCTTTTAAGAAAGGAGCTTCCTTCAGGATTATTTGATGTGACAGGAAACTTTCCATGTTCACATATCAAAGTATCAACGTTATTGGACAGGAGACGGATGGGAGATGCCCAACAAACACCTCGAATATTTAAGATATAATTGCAAGACGTATACATATTTCCCTACAAAT
>OZ024756.1:32737633-32745133 GCA_964016885.1 Eledone cirrhosa
ATAATTGTTTCTACTTATGGCACAAGGCCAGCAATTGGCAAAATAATATTATATATATATATATATATATATATATATATATATATATATATATATAGTACGTTATTCTGGGTTGAATCGGAGGTAACCACAGTAAGTAAGGTACTCAATACATTGCAGTGTATAACAGTTTTAATATATATGAGATTCTACAGGACTAGAACTGTTTCATTCTTTAGAATCTGTAGAATCTCATCTATATATATATATATACACACACATATATATATATATATATATATATATATATATATATATATTGTCATACTTTGGGAGGGTCATGTTGCCAATAAGAAACACACGCACCAGTTGCTTTCACTTCAATTTAATTTATTATATATTTATAAATTTCTGGTTGGTTGGTTGGTTCCACAACCAGATAGTTGTTTATATATATATATAGTCATAGTTCTTTCGTCACACACTCTGTGACCTCTTCAGTGACTGGGGATTTCTTTCTTCGTTTCTGTGCCTTTCCTTTCTTCTATCTATCTATCCTACGCCATTTTCTACCATTGCCTACAACAAATTCAGAAACGAAATATATATATATATATATATATACATTGTTGCAGAGGAATTCATAAAAACTATATGTGTCCTACAGA
This sequence comes from Eledone cirrhosa, assembly GCA_964016885.1. NCBI lineage: Eukaryota > Metazoa > Mollusca > Cephalopoda > Octopoda > Eledonidae > Eledone > Eledone cirrhosa. The sequence continues at coordinate 32,738,281 of OZ024756.1, forward strand.
TTTGTTAGATCATCGCTTCTGTTTTTCTTTGTTGTTGTTGATGTTAATCTTCTGTTTTTTTTTTCCCTCTTCTAAAAAGATGCGAACAGGGTTGAGCTCCGCAAGGTTTATAATGCCTAAGATATCCTGCAACTAATTGTGCGGCAAATATGCATGAAGCGTGAGCTCTATATAAAAAGAACTTATTTAAGTAGAATAACCCTTTTCTGAATATGATGATGGGGAAAGCATTCCAATTAACCAAATCTACCCTCACAATTACAAGATAAACTCCCTTTAAAATGTTTTCGATCAAGGAAACGGTCTAGGGAGAAAACTGTTGTTTTATTTTTGGTTATGTTTAGTTAGTTGTACATATAACTTATTTAAGTAGAATAACCCTTTTCTGAATATGGTGATGGGGAAAGCATTCCAATTAACCAAATCTACCCTCACAATTACAAGATAAACTCCCTTTAAAATGTTTCGGTCAAGGAAACGGGCTAGGGAGAAAACTGTTGTTTTATTTTTGGTTATGTTTAGTTAGTTGTACATATATGTATTCTCTGTCTGTTAGACAATTAAAAACATTGCCTACAGCAAATTTGATGTTATTGTTTCAATCTGTAATGTTGAAGGTTAGCTGGCGTATGATGTAAGCCATGTTAAATATGACGTATGCTTCCAGGAGAAAAGGAGAAATGGAAAAAATATATACGCATACACGCATATACGAACACGCCAGCACGCACTTATACGCATGCATATACACATACGCACACACGCCCACAAGACCGATGTTTTGCTGTCAGTTCTTGTTATCCAAGATTGATGTGATTGGTTGAACCAAACAGGTTAGAAATATCCTGAAGTTCAAGGGCTGAATATAAAAATAGGGGAGAGAGGGTGAGGTAAGAGGATAAATGATAGAAGGAGACAATAATTGAAGGAGAATTTGAGCAAATGGAAGAAAGTGAGAGGAAAGATATGATAAAGTGAAACAGTGTAAGAGTGGATAAGGGAGAGAGATGATAGAGCCTGAGAGGGAGAAAGATAGAGATACAAAGGGGGGAAGGATAAACTAAGGGAGAGAGTTAGTGTGAAAAAGAGAATGACGTGTAGAAGTGAGTTAGTGAGAGATTACCCACGAGAGCGAGTGATTGAAAGAAAGGGAAAGTGTGTGTGAGATAGAATTTCTCTTGGAATGAGACGAAGTTGGGGTTGGGGGAGGAAAGGGGCGATAAATCGATACATGTCAAGAATGTTGAAAGGCGGGAAATTTTGTCAGGTCATTGGTTTATCAACATTGCATTGGCACTTGTGATGTTGATGGTGATGATGTTGATTATGATGATGATGATGACTGTGATGTTTATGAGGACTATAATGATGATGATGATTATGATGTTTATAAATATGGTCATGATGATCATAGTGATAAGGATGATGACGTTGATGATGACGGTGGTTGAATATGATGGTTAGGATGATGGTTATAATGATTATTGTGATGATGATAATCCTGATGATGACGACGACGATGATAATGACTATGGTTATTCGTTTATGATGATGATGACTGTGACATTTATAAAGATGGTCATGATGATCATAGTGATAACGATTATGACTATGATGATGACGGTGATTGAATATGATGGTTGTGATGATGGTTATAATGATTATGGTTGTGTTGATGATGATAATGATGATGATAATGACTATGGTTATTTATGATGATTATGATATTGATTATGATGTTTAAAGTGAGAATACTGCTGAAGGTGTTAATATTGCTGTTGTTGATGATTAAGATGATATTATGATGTATAGAATGGCTTTGCAGATGAAGATAATTGCTGCTAAGATTTATGATAATGGCATATGGGTGTTGCTTTTAAAAGGCTCCAAACAAAACGTGTTATTAACATCTTAGTGAGGTGTTTGAAAAGTCAGAAGGAACGAAACAAAACACATACGCACATTTCTTCTTCTTCTTCTTCTTCTTCTTCTTCTTCTTCTTCTTCTTCTTCTTCTTCTTCTTCTTCTTCTTCTTCTTCTTCTTCGCCCACTTATTCCTGAGCGGGTCGTGGTGACAGAGTCCTGAAACAATCCTTCCTCCGACTCCTGTCAGAAGCAACCATCTCCATCTGATCTAGCTGGTTCTCCAAGTGAAGTGTTTGAAAGGTCCACAGGAACAAAACAAAACACATAACCTGATTTCTTCTTCTTCTTCTTCTTCTTCTTCTTCTTCTTCTTCTTCTTCTTCTTCTTCTTCTTCTTCTTCTTCTTCTTCTTCTTCTTCTTCTTCTTCTTCTTCTTCTTCTTCTTCTTCTTCTTCTTCTTCTTCTTCTTCTTCTTCTTCTTCTTCGTCGCCGCCGCCCACTAATTCCTGAGAGGGTCTTTTGTGACAGTTCTCAAACACTCCTTCCTTAACTGATGTTTTATTTCATCGACCCCATAAGAATGATAGGCATATTCCACCTCGTCGGGATTTGAAGAGAGGATGTGACAGGGTGAGAGCCCTGGTTTTATTTCGCAAAGTATTTTTTCCAGATTCTTTACCGATTCTACCAATCGACTGCTCTTAAAGAAAACAAAGTTATTAGCTCGTCAAATAACATTAAACGTGGACTATATCTACTGGAAACATTTAGAAGTATATTGATTTCCAATACAGTCATAAGGTTGCTAATTTTGCATACGGTGGGAGTGGAAGTAAAGGCAAGCATCGATAGATTGGGCCCTCAACTAATTAGCTGGCAATTATCTTGTTGACACAAGAGTGATGAAAGACAGACAGATATCATCAGGAATTAAACTCAGATCGTCAAGATACGTAGACGAAAACGACAAATTATTTTGTAGAAATCTACCATCAACAATTTATTATATATATTGATAATATATATTTATCAGATAAGTATCGCTATGGCAATAAATCACACGAAATGTATCGTATACCTAGCTATGTTATATGGTAAGTTATATATGTCTCTTATGATCTTATATTAACTCGACTCGATATACATCTAATTATACGTATATAGGAAAAGAAATATATAAAAAAAAAACAATAATGAAATAGATGGTTATATGGTTGCATCTAATAAGTAAAATCGTTTCAATATATATATGTGTGTGTGTGTGTGTGTGTGTGTATGTGTGTGTGTGTGTGTGTATGTGTGTGTCTATTTATATATATATATATATATATATATATATATATATATATATATATATATATGTATGTTTTACGTGTGTATATATTTTTTGTGTGTGTGTGTGTGTATTCTATGTATATATATATTTTTAATATTTTTGTATGTATATATTTTATATATATATATGTATGTTCTGTGTATATATATATATATTTTATGTATATATATATATATATATATATATATATATATATATATATATATATATATATGTGTGTGTGTGTGTGTGTGTGTGTGTGTGTATACTTGTGCGTACATGCATGCATGCATATATATATATACACACCTGTATGGATTTGTGTGTGTAGATGTGTGAGTGTTTGAGGGGGTAGGTGTGAGTGTATCTACAAGTGAACCAGCATAAACCTTTTATTTTTACATTTTCTAAACTATCTAAGTATTAGACTCGAACCATTATGGCAGTATTGGTAGAGGGTCGGAGACCATGCTTTGTAGCACAGAGTTACCTCCCTTTATGATCTGAGTTCAAATCCCGCCGAGGTTAACTTTACCTTTCATCCTTACGGGGTCGATAAAATAAAGTACCAGTAATGCACTGGTGAATTTATGGCCTTGTGCCAAAAATAGAAACAATTATATTAAGTATTACCACCCCACTTTCTGTATGTGTGGATGTGTGTGTGTGTGTGTGGAGATGTGTGTGAGTGTAGTGCAAGCCAACCTTCATAAGCCTTTTTATTTGTAAACTTTCTACTCCAACCATAATTTTCAGTAGCACCACTCTACATAAATTCCTTAATTTAAGATTGACCTGTAGTATCTATTTCATACTATTAATCTTACTTGAAAATATATCTGACCAAGAATGCCTTTTGTGAAAATCAGTCATGTGGAACTGTTGTCATCTTGCCTGACGGTTTGAACCTTACAGAACCACCTGCCTCTTTGAGGTCAAATACCAACCTACTACCATCTACAAACTGACCAATGAGAATCAAGACTATTCCTGCTGACAACATCAAAATATTCCTAACAAGATCATATGTCCCAAGGATCTGATACCATCAATACTATACACACAGAGCTGGTATATCTAAGAACTGACTAACTGCCTGATGAGGTCATAGCCATTCAATGGCTAACATCGAAATATATATAGCAGTAAATAAAGGATTATGAGTTCATGCAATTGACTTATGTTTCGTCACTATATATATATATATATATATATATATATATATATATGTACGTTATTCCGGGTTGAATCGGAGGTAACCACAGTAAGTAAGGTACTCAATACATAGCAGAGTATAATAGTTTTAATATAGAAGAGATTCTACAGGGCTAGAACTGTTTCATTCATTAGAAATCATCAGATATATATATATCGCGAGAGAGAGGTAGAGGGTGATTTATTTGAAAGCAAACTGATTTCTTCGAAACGTAATAGCACAAAATATAGTCTTTAACTTGAAACCATACTTCGCCAAACCCGCTGACCACATTTCTGAATACACTATCGTGGAGAAACGGTGGGGTACACTCTCACACTATCTCACACACACATACTATCTCACACACATATATACACACATATATGTATGGATATATATATATATATATATATATATATATATATATATATATATATATATTGGTAAACGGAATAGAAAATGCTGACAAATTGTTCACAGTTGAAAAATGGTTTAATTAGGAATAAAAGAGTATTAGTGATTGTATGGGTTAGTATTCAGTTGTGGTTTTAAGTTTCTAAGTTTTTACCGGTTGCGCATTTCTAAATGCTTTTCAAAAATAATTTTGAGATAGAGTGTCCGTGCTGTTTGCTCAGATCAGATCAAACAGCACGGACACTCTATCTCAAAATTATTTTTGAAAAGCATTTAGAAATGCGCAACCGGTAAAAACTTAAAAACTTAAAACCACAACTGAATACTAACCCATACAAACACTAATACTCTTTTATTCCTAATTAAACCATTTTTCAACTGTGAACAATTTGTCAGCATTTTCTATTCCGTTTACCAATATATAATAACTTGTGTGTTACACCTCTATTCTTTTAACTATATATATATATATATATATATATATATATATATATAGGGTAGTAGAGTGGGTAATAGGAACGAGTAGGACCGCTGAGTCCAGAATTAGCCGTCGAAACGGCTTGAGCTCAGCCGTCGGGGTCCTACGCGTTCCTATTACCCACTCTGCTACCCTAAGTATTGAGTACTTTGGTGCGTTATGGTCCACTTGGTTCCTTACCACATTTCCTTCGTTATATATATATATATATATATATATATATATATATATATATATATATATATATATATATATATATATATATATATATATATATATATATATATATATATATGTATGTATATATATATATATTGTTATATTTGCAAGGAACAAGCTGCCAATGAAAACACACGAAACTGTTGGTTTTCTCTTCAATTTATAATACATTTCCGTTTGGTTGGTTCGATAACCGTGATGCTTGTTTATATATTGTGAAAGCTCTTTCGTCACACTTTGTGTGACCTTCTCAATGACAGGGGTTTTGTATCTCTCGTTTGTTCCGTTCTACATCGTCTTGTTTTTGTGTGTTGGGGAAACTAACAGGTGCGTGTGTCTTTATTGACAGCTTGGCCCTCCCAAAGTATAACAATATCTGTTTCAACACGCGTTTTCAGATACGAAATCTGGCAAAACAAAATCAAAATCGAAGTATATATATATATATATATATATATATATATATATATATATATATATATATATATATATATATATATATATATATATATATATATATATATGCGTGTTTGTGAAGTAATCTGAGCTGCTCCGCCAATGCCAATGGGGAGGAAAATAAAAACAATGTCTACTGTTTGACAGACTCTTTCCCTTTTGACACGATTGCTGTTACAAAATCAGAAATATCGAATCCCACTTGTGGAAGAATCCTGATACAGCGACTGAAGCTATAACATTTCCTCGCCATCTTTTCCTGACATCAGATACATCACTCTATCAAAATTGCAGACTTTCCCTAACTCCTTCGCCATTCCTAATTTTCAAATAATTTTCTTTTCCAATTTTAATATTTTCTCTCTATCCTTTTACCTTGTTTATTATTAAATTTTATTTAAAGTGAGAAAACACTACAGTCATCAAAGATATATTTATTTATTTATATATATTTCAAATTAGATTCTTTGATTTTCTTGAAACATTTTAAACAATATTCAAATCAGTCTGTTATATCAGACAAAAATATCGATGACTTTGGCATAGTCACTTTTCAATAAAAAACACACAAATATACACATATACATAGGAAAGGGTACTGTATATTGATTACCAAAAAAGTCATTTGCATGGTTTGACGAGAAAATGGACGTTATTCTTGTTTACCGAGTTTCCAGTGTTTTGATAAGGATTCAAGCTCCCTTGAACGATAACAAAAAATTATTACAGACAACAACAACGCAACCAAGGTAAACATATGTATGTGTATGTATATATACGTATATACATATATATATATATATATATATATATATATATATATATATATATATATATATATATATATATATATGTGTGTGTATTTATAAGTATGTATGTAAACTATAACAAGCAACAAAACAATGGAA
>OZ024756.1:32750133-32755270 GCA_964016885.1 Eledone cirrhosa
ACACACACACATATATACATTTATATATATATATATAGAAGTGGTTACACAACAGTTAGTTCATACCGAGAACAATTGTTTCACCTTAGCGGATCCTCAGCTCGTATATATATATATATATATATCATGGCTAACTATACGGAATGTCCAGTTATATCCAGTGGTGAACCACCAACTTCATTGTATGTATATATATATATATATATATATATATATGTGTGTGTATATACATAACAAAGATGGTGTGGTAAGATACGCAGGGTGACAGTTTGTATCTTCAGTTATTATTAGAACTGATGAGACGATATACGAACCGGATCTGGCTATTGTAATATTGTATGTATCTGAGCAGCCAATTTCTAGTAGCAATAAATGAGAGAAATATTCTAAACAGGGTTACGAGGCTGCAGAATATTGGAAGTGCGATGTTGCCAATCAGCTGGATCACTACTTTATCCATTAGTTCTGTATGTGACTGCAGTAAAATCCCGTCCACGGGATCAGTACATCCCTACAACTGTTTCTTCTGTTTTTCATGATTTGGAAAAAAAAAAAAAAAGAGTGATTATCTTATATTGGAGCTTGGTTTTATTATGGTTGCCCCTGTTTTCGTTTTACATTTTATCTCATCGATTCAACATGGCGTCGAAATTCGGTCTTTATTTAGTAGAGGAAAGCAATATATCAAGAAATGTCAACAACAAGGGTAAAAAACAACAAATAAATTCAGAAAAAAAATCAAAATTCAATAAATAAATATTTTGCTTCAGACGTTTTTTCTGCAATTGATGAAAAGAAACTTTTACATTCAACTAAGGAATGATATATATATATATATATATATATATATATATATATATATATATATATATGTATTATTGGACATTTCTGCTGAATCGTTTTCACATAAAATTGTGTGGATTCAAGAAAAGAGTTAAACCGTTTTCATACCGTTTTCAAACAATGGTATTACCTTCTTTAAATAAAAGTACCATTCATCCGAACAAACAAATGACATTTCAAGGTATTCTTGAAAAGGAGAAATAAATACTTTGATATTTTTTAATGACAAAGAAAAATAACAAAAAATCCGCATGAAGTTCTGTGATAAATTATTTGTTAATAATGATTTACTTATTTACACTTGGTCAATAACTAGTGCTATAGCGATAAAAACATTTAATATTTGGAGTTCAGGATCAGTGTAGCATATATATGTATATATATATATTTATGTATATTTATATAAACAAATAAATTGTGGTAAGGAACCAGGTGGACCATAACGCACCAGAGCACTCGATACTTAGGGTAGATTCAGGACCCCGACGGCTGAGCTCCGGCCGTATCGACAGTTAGATCGGAACTGTATATATATATATATATATATATATATATATATATATAATATAAGATCAAAAGATGGTTAAAGGAGTTCCATATATTTTATTATGCGCATTTCAAAAACAAACATCATCATGCAATAATATTTGTGTTTTCATCAGATAAAACAGGAGAACATGATATGAAGGCTAAAAAACACTTGTGGATAGTGCAGTTTTAAATCAACATATGAAAAGTGGTTTTAGATTGATGTGTGATATTGGGAAAAATATTTTATTTAGAGAGGGGGGGGGGAAGGATGAACAGGGAAGGAGATGAGAGGGAGAGATGGGTGATAGAGAGAAAGAGATAGTTTTTATAACTGAGAGGAGATATATTTTTTACATAGAGAGGTTGAAAACCGTTGGAAGATACTGTATGAATTAAAAATTAATTTATACAGTATCTTCCAACGGTTTTCAACCTCTCTATGTAAAAAATATATCTCCTCTCAGTTATAAAAACTATCTCTTTCTCTCTATCACCCATCTCTCCCTCTCATCTCCTTCCCTTTTCCTCCCCCCCCCCTCTCTAAATAAAATATTTTTCCCAATATCACACATCAATCTAAAACCACTTTTCATATGTTGATTTAAAACTGCACTATCCACAAGTGTTTTTTAGCCTTCATATCATGTTCTCCTATTTTATCTGATGAAAACACAAATATTATTGCATGATGATGTTTGTTTTAGAAATGCGCATAATAAAATATATGGAACTCCTTTAACCATCTGTTGATCTTATATTATGCATACTCCAGTCCCACAAACTGTAGAGTGCTTCTTATCCGATATCTGCATTGCTTTATTGTACTACAATAAAACTCACCTCCTACATATATATATATATATATATATATATATATATATATATATATATATATATATATATACCAGGATTAACGGCAGTGACTTGGCAGTCGTTAGAACGTCCGATAGAGTGCTTCGCGATATTCGTTTCGCTTCTCTGTTGATAGTCCAACTTGGGGAAATAGATCTTTGCTAAACAACGTTGAACTTTGTACATGTTATAAAGATCAAATCCATTTTTATTATCATTTTCCTTTTGTGTCTGTTTGTATGTGCCCATTTCCAGAGTCTTGGAACACCAATCCAATCTCACTAAAATCCTACATTATATAAAATCCTACCTTATATAACGCAAAAGTTAGTATGTCGAACTTAAAGTGAAACCGTGATGTTCACTGATGGAATGATTTGCTCATAGTTGTGCTCGATCCTGATTGTCTTGAGACAAATCCCAGTGCTCAGAGACTTATTCAAACAGTGCCGTTGTCAAAGGTTACTGTAAGGATGGACATTGAGACGTTCTGAATTTTATAAGCATTTTTGTCCTATAATTACAGTTAGTGAATTGCTGATGCAATATTACTTATATAAAATTTATTTACGCATGTCTTCCGAAAGGAATTTAATTGTTTTAGACGTAAGGAAGGAATCTTTTAATATACATATTTCAAATCAAGAATATAAAAAACCTGATGATATTCTTAGCTAAAATATTACAATAAAAGCAATTTATAACATCTGAATGCATTTTATATTAAACTAATATTTTTGTATTTTTCTTTTTCAGGTAAGTTTGAATCTTTTGTTGGCAAGATACTGCAGAGTTCTGTGAGTCTTTTCTTTTATTTAAATATTTATTTATTTTTCAATTTCTAAAAAAAAAAAAAAAAAAAAAACAATTATCGCAATATCTTATCTTATTAATTAAATTATACATCGATGGTTTATTTTAATTTTTAAAGTATAATATAATGAATAATATTTTAATGAATTTTTAATAGAGTTTTATGTGAATATTTCGTGTATATATCTATATGTGTGTACATGTCTGCGCATTTTTCATAAATTTTGTGTGGACATTTTGTGTATGTGTATGCGTGTGTGTATATGTATATATATATGTATATATATAAATATATATATATATGTATATATATGTATATATATATGTGTATATATATGTATATATAAGTATATATATGTATATATATGTATATATATGTATATATATATATATACATATATATATTGTATTGGGGGGGGGACTATGTGTGTAAACCTGTAGCAGTTTCCATTTACAATTTTTACTGCTCAAAAGATTACAGGAACGGTGAATTAAGGGGAACGCCATGGCATCATTTCAATGGAAAATTGGTTACACACACTCACACACATATATGGATGTATATGTGTCTGTAGATAAGTATGCATGTATATATATATATATATATATATATATATATACATACATGTCTATATATTTGTATGTATATGTATATATATATATATATATGTATGTATATGTGTATATATATATATATGTATGTATATGTATATATATATGTATATATGTATATGTATATATATATATGTATATATATATGTATATATGTATATGTATATATATATATATATGTATATATATATGTATATATATATATGTATATATATATATGTATATATATATGTTTGTATATGTATATATATATATATATATGTATACATATGTATGTATATATATATGTATGTATATGTATATATATATATGCATGTATATGTATATATATGTATGTAAATGTATATATATGTATGTATATGTATATATATGTATGTGTATACATATATATGTATGTGTATATATATATATGTATATTTATATGTATATGTATACATATGTATGTGTATGTATATTTACATGTATACGTATATATATATATATATGTATATATATATGTATGTATATATGTATGTATATATATATATGTATGTATATATATATATATATATGAATGTATATATACATATATATATGTGTGTGTGTGTGTACGTGTACATATCGAAACGGTTCCTGCATTTTAATGACATTTTTGCTATAATTAACAGTATCTTACGATTTTCTCCGAGAAAGCAAACATCACTCGCGTCTCATATCAAGATATATATGCATCTCAGTTTTGGTGGATGTAATTTTCGATTCCAGATAATATTATTACTTTTCTTATTTATTCCTCCAAAAAATTTAAATTAATGCAATTTATTTCGATAACTCAAAATTGATTGAGAAGAAATCAGCAATAGAAATATGAAATTAAATCGATATTTAATAAACGAATATGGAAGACATACCTGAAATTTGAATGCTAATCAATAAAAAAGACCCCACATTTTTGTATTTATTCATTTATTTATTCCTCCCTTTTTATAATCTGATTTAGCCTTCATTTTTATAACTATTTTTAGTTATATTGTGATAATTATCATTGAGAGTAAACGAAAACAAATAAAAATGGGAAGAAGTAAAATTTATATTGTTTGTAAAATTTATATTGTCAGAGCAGTGATGTGATGAAAGGCATCCTTATTCTGACACCCACGTTTACGCTGCAGGCTTCTCCTCCCAGCTCGAGCCATTGAAGCTGAACCTAGGGGATGGCAAAAGGTCAGACGGTATGACCATCTTCCCGTTCCGCGGTGGCAAAACCCTCGTCTGGGATGTCACTTGCAGCGACACTTTCTCCAGCCGCAACCTGGTGCTGTATGCGACTAACCCAGGTACTGCTGTACGTCGGGCTGAGGAGGCCAGGCTCTCCAAGCCTGCCACAGTTTCGCGGTCGTGGCCTTGGCAGTGGAGATTCTTGGTGTCCTTGGCTCTAGGGCTACCTCCCTATTCCCCACCATAGGCACTGAGCTGGCCAGCCTCTTCCAGCGTATCTCTCTTACCA
>OZ024756.1:32755470-32762970 GCA_964016885.1 Eledone cirrhosa
TCTTACCATCCTCCGGGGAACCGCCTTCTCCATTCTGTCCCCAGGGGCTGTGGGGGAGGCCAGCACGTGGGACCCCATTTCCTCAGCATACGGATTAAGACATATAACCTCTCTTTTTCTTAAAGAGTTATGAATGTTGGAATATATTATCTAAAGTTTTGTGTCATTTATTTTAGAACAATATCATAGGGTGAGATCTGTAGTAATAGACTGATATATTATCAGATGATGCTACCACCCAGATCTTTTTCTTGTTGTTGCTGATGCTGTGTCAGTGGATTTTCTGCTTCAGTTGCTGCCTCACATTTGTTTTGCTGTTGTGCTTGCTGTTGCCATTGTTGATGCTTTTGTAATTACTGCTTCTGCTTCCAGCATTGCAATTGTTCTCATCACCATTACTTTTCCTTTAGTCAACACCCCGTAATTCATAAAGTATTTCCCAATCATATAACTGGTAGTATATACATCTGTTAACACCAATGAGCGTACTCATCGAATCCTTATTTGCTTTTACGCCTCCGTACCGTCGTCAAAATTATGTAAACTACAAAGATACAATTATACCGAAATATAATATAATAAAACACCACCAAACTTTAAAGACAAAAGGAATAGAAACAGACATTTATATATACATTCATATTTACAATCAGACACATAATCTACTGCATATATTTCTAAACATAGACACAGGCATATAGTGAGAAACATAGATCTAGACAAGTATACAAAAGAAGTATACATAAACATACACAATCACGTGCACAATCATACAAACACACACACACACACACACACACACACACACACACACACACACACACGCACACACACACACCCACACACACACACACACACACACACACACAGACACGCACACCCACGCACATATACACACCCCCCCACACACATATACACACACACACACGCGCGCACACACACACACACACACACACACACACACACACACACACACACACACACACACACACACACACACACACACACACACACACACACACACACACACACACACACACACACACACACATATATATATATATATATATATGACTTTGGCAGGACTAGAACTGTTTCATTCGAAGGAAATCATCAGGAAAGAAGGATTTATTGATGATTTCATTTGAATGAAACAGTCCCAGTCCTGAAGAAGCCATTTCTATATTAAATATTTATACTCTGCTATGTATTGGGTACCTTACCTACTGTGGTTACCCCCGATTGAACCCGAGATACACATATATACATTTATATTTACGCCTACATATATATACACATCTGAACATACACATGCAGTGACACATATATTACAGCTCACAGACATATAGTCACAGACAATAATGTATATATTAATATGTTTATGTATGCTATATCTTGTGCAGGAGTTTATAATAATTTGGTTTACAAGTGGAAAATTCGGCTGGAAATAGCAATTATTGTAAACTGCATAGATTGTTTTAGATTATAAAATTGAGCAATTTCCGCCATAATGATAGTTTTTCCAGGCGGATTTATAACGAATAGGTAACATTCCAATTATCTGGTTTAGTATCAAAGTAACATAGTAATTTTGTGGTTGAAAAGAACGACATTTTAACGACATATTACCTGAAATCAAAATGTATATTAGGAGAAAATACAACGGCAAATATACGATACAAAATGGCGTTTAATGTAAAACAGGAAATTTCTTGACTTAAACTTCTATATAAATATAACAGACAAAATTATAAACTTGGAATATTCTATATACTGACACAAACTCTATTATTAGTATTATTGAATTATTTTTTTCTGCTTGTCATATTTCTCTTTAATAACAATATCTTACAGGTAGAAGAAAATACTGAAATTACAATAAAAGAAAATAAATAAATAAAAGATAAACAGTTAATCAATTCTTCAGAATTAGAACTACAATTTCATTTCTGCTATAGCGGAGAGGACGGAATTGACAGAAAGATGAAGATGGAAAAAAAAAAAAAAAAAATTATAGTAGACAAGATTATGTGAGTTTGAATATTTTAGAATAAATTTAAATGTGGCATACTATAAAAGAAAACAAACAGAAGAAAAACGAAATATATTATACAAAAAGAAAACATACATACGTGTAAGGCAAAATAAATCTAATTTCAAAGAAATGTAAAGTCGATTATCTCTATATCATTTTTTGACTGACGGTTTATTTTATCAGCCCCAGAAGGATGAAAGGCAAAACAGGCATTAGTTGGATTTGAACTCCGAATAAACTAAAAGTAGCCTGAAAGATGATGAAAACAGTAACTATCTCTATGAAAATAGTAACTATCTCTGTGCAAATGTTTAAAATAAACACACAGGAATAAGTTACTCATACTTTTATTCCTGTCGTTTAATTATATATATATATATATATATAGTAATAATTATAATTGTGAAGACTAAAGTCCAAAGAGGGCTCCTTAAGGATAATATATATATGAAAATATATAAAACCATAGAGCAAATATTTATTAAAAAAATTAGTTTCAGAAGAAGCCGTTAAGGGTGAAAGTAGCAATTCTTTGCATAAACTTTAATCTGATATATATATATATATATATATATATATATATATATATATATATATATATATATATATATATATATATATATATATGTATATATTCTGTACATTTATGTAAATATGTCCTTAATTGATATTTGTAAACTCTGATTTTCATCTTTAATCAATTTCATATGCCGGTAATCAAAATACACTATGGTGTATCTTTTGTGCAAACCATTTTATAATTAAAAAGGCAGATTTTCTAATTTGTTTCGTTTATAATAAAATCATGTATAACACTAATTATAGTACATATAGAATACAATCCTTGGACTTGAAAATCCTTAATATATTCAACAATGCTGCTGTCATGGTTTGCACAAATATATGAAACTTCAAGATATGAAACTGGAAGATAATAAAGGAAGACACACAGATTAAATAGATTAAATATCAAAATTCATTCCTTTCTGAAATTAATATAATAGGATAGTTATTATATTTTGAATTCTTTTTTCTTTTCTTCGTTTTCTTCGTTTTCTTTTTCTTCGTTTTCTTCGTTTTCTTTTTCCGCTTTTTCTTCTTTTTCTTGTTGTTGTTGTTGTTGTTGTTGTTGTTGTTGTTGTTGTTCTTCTTCTTCTTCTTCTTCTTCTTCTTCTTCTTCTTCTTCTTCTTCTTCTTCTTCTTCTTCTTCTTCTTCTTCTTCTTCTTCTTCTTCTTCTTTCCTCCTCCTCCCCCCTCCTCCTCTTCCTCCTACGTCATGCTTGGTTGCGTTCAATATCATTTTATGGCGTAGAAATTCACGTCTCATTCATCTGAATATAATAGAAAAATTTAAATTAATAGAGACAAAAGAAAGAAATAGAGAAACAAAAGTCACACACACAACTCCATTAATGTTATTATTCATTCTTTTAATATTAAAGTGATAACATTGCTTAAAATATCATCTTAAAAATTACGAATAGTAATGGAATATATCATACAGACATATAAATTCTCTCTCTTTTTCTCATTGTCTCTCTCCTCCTCTCTCCATCTCTCTTTCTCTCTCTCTCTTACTATATATATATATATATATATATATATATATATATCTTATCAATATTATTGTTTATATTTTATAAACATACACGCACACGCACACACACACACACACACAAATATATATATATATATAAATGATCATATGAATATGTATAAAATATATATTGACTGATGGAATTTTAATTTTATCTCATTTGAAAATAGCCCAAAAATATAACAAAATCAAAACAACTACAACAACAATAATAATGACAACAATAACGATGACAACAATGTCAGGAAATGACAACATATCCAACGAAGATTAAAAGGGAATATTAAATACAAATGAAAGATAGAATCAAACATAAGAGAACATATTTTTTTTAAAATGACAAAATCACGTCAACATTAAAATAAAAGCAATTATACTTAATCCACGTAGGAATATGAGTTTGTGTTCATTAATTTTAAATGAAGTGAAAAAAAGAAGCCAATAAACTTCTACATACGGATACAAATATAAATGTCTGCTATATGGCTATTTAATAGCACATTATGATTCGTACATTATGATTATTATTGTTATGCTTTCCAGCATAGTTACGTCCCTTTACGATCTGAGTTCAAATCCCGCCGAGGTTGACTTTGCCTTTCATCCTTACGGGGTCGATAAAATAAAGTACCAGTAATGCACTGGGTATTTGCTGGCCTTGTGCCTAAAGTAGAAACAATTATTATTATGATTGGCAGTATCGATAGAGACCGGACGCCATGCTTTGCAGCATAGAGTTACTGCCTTTTAAGTTCTGAGTTCAAATCCCACCGAGGTTAACTTTGCCTTTCATCCTTACGGAGTCGATAACATAAAGTACCAGTAATGTACTGGGATCATTGCTGGCCTTGATCCAAAAGTTGAAACATTATTACTAGTATTATTTGCAGTATAGGTAGAGGGTCGGACACCATGCTTTGCAGCATAGAGTTACGGTCCTTTACGGTGTGAGCTCAAATCCCACAGAGGTCAACTTTGCCTTTCATACTTACGGGGTCGATAAAATAAAGCACCAGTAAGCACTGGGGTCAATTTAATTGTAGTAGTAGTAGTAGTAGTAGTAGTGGTAGTAGTAGTAGTAGTAGTATTTCTTGTTGTAGTATTGCGGGATTAAAACATTAAATTACCTTTAAAGGAACTGGAGTCAATTTAATCGACATTCCTTTTTCCCTTCAATTTGCTGGCCTTGTGCCTAAATTAGAAACAATTATTATCATTGTTATTCTTAATATTAAGGTTATCAATTTGGTTTTATAGGTATATGAAATCGCTGCCGTGGGTTGGCCTGTAGATAGGTAGGCTTGTACAAAGTATAATAAACTCATTAGAATAATAATCATCTGTATATATATATAGGAAAAAGTATGACTAAGTCCAGAAATAGCCGTCGAAACGGCTTGAGCTCTGCCGTCGGGGTCATACTTTTTCCTATTTCACACTCTACTACCCTAAGTATTGAGTACTCTGTTGCGTTATGGTCCATCTGGTTCCTTACAACAATTCCTTTGTTATATATATATATGTATATTAACATTTTAGTCTTCACATTTATTATTATTACTATATATATATTGTTTTTACATAAATATGTTTATATTATATGACAGCAAAAATGTCAGCCATGTTAATTAATTCGATATCGAAGTAATCTTTTATTTATAATAATAATGATTTTTTTTCTTCTTTTGTTTTTGCAAATTAATGAATGATCTAACATTACAACATCAGCAGCAGTGATTACTGAAAAGTAAATATTAACATTTTTTTGACAGACAGACAGGAAAGTAAAAGTAGTATTATAAAGAAAACAATAAGACAAAACAAAAATGGAAATAAGAGTCTCTCATAGGAAATAATTTATTAATGAGTGTCTATTTATCTAGGTGGAACGTGATTTTTAAAAAATATACTATTTCAATTGTTTATTTAACATTTAAAAAAATATTATTCATACATCAATGAGTAGTTGTCATCTCTAATGAATTTCACTGTTGAAACGTCACTGTTTAATCATTGTCATGAGCATAGAGTTAATGAAAGTATATATATATATATATATATATATATATATGTATATGTATATATATATAATGAATTATCAGTACGCAATGCGTAGAATTATAATTTTAAAATGCGTGAATTATATAAACATGTAAACACACAGGGTAAAGATTAGGTGATGGGAATTAAGTACTATGTTTGCCTGACTTTTTATGTGCATCTCTATATTTTTCGTAACTTAACAGTTTTGACTTAAAACAGATCGACGAAATAAACAACACATTAGAAATTTACTGGTACTGGGGTTGATATGATCAACTAAATCCCTTTAGAGTCGTGCGACTGAAAACATTAAAATGATAAAGTAATACTGACGCAATCATATACAGAATAAAATATATATCAATGAAGATATAACACCGGTCTGTTACACATTAGGATAAATAGTTAATAACACAGTTGCCATATCGGATCAAGGAATCAACGTCTCAAATGGGCGTTCCATTGTTGATGCTGGCAGTTGGATCTCTATGAAATGAAATATGTTGCTCAAGAACACGATGCGTTGTACAATCTAGAGATCAAATCCAAGACATTTTGATCGTGATTTCAACATCTTAATTCCCTTCACTTAAGAGATAAGAGATGTTAATAGGATAGTGTTAACTCTCTGTCACATAATTTCAAAATACCAAATCACGAAAGCTGCATTACCAGAATTGATATGAGTATCTGACAAAAAAGATCAACACATTTTCTAATTACATCTTTTTACATTCTGAGTTCAAATCGTCGTTAAGACAATTCATATTTCAACTGTCGGTGGTACGATACAATAAATAACAATGTAGTATTAAGATCAATATAACCGTCTATAACTACCCACAACATAAACTGTTCTGTAACTATAATACAAATCAATATACCCAGACCAGGTTCACTGTTGCTGCAGTTCAGGTATTTCAATTTCAGCAGTCATTTTGTCAATAACGTTTGATGAGAATTTACCAATGACTAATGCCTCAGAGAAAATCAGATACAGAACCATTATTGCGCATAGGCGAATGCTTTTAAATGAGAGGCATTTATATAAAATATATATTCAAAATAATAACATTAAAATATATCAATAATACGTAGTCTGATTTCCATTATATATCATAAATATATATATATGCACATACATACATATGTGCATATTTATTTATATCTATATATATATATATATATATATATATATATATATATATATATATATATATATATATATATGTATATATATATATATATGTATGTATATATATATATATATATGTATATATATATATATATATATATATATATATATATATAGTGCAAGCAGGAGGGGTCGTTGGCAGTGTGTTCAGTTCGTGAGTGCTAGGTTGTAGGATCTATTCTCGACAGTGTGACTTTAATGAAGACAATATTTTTCATGTTGCTCCGATATACTCATATGAGAAAACTAGTTCTATCTGTATTTCAAAGGTCCAGCTTTGTCATACATTGTTATGTTGCGTTCCGTTTGATAACTTTATTGATAATATATTTTAGCTGTGGAATTTACCGCAAGGTCTGTATTAATTTCACGAACTGGCTGTTCTCTTGTTCAGTTCATTTGTTCAACCAACTGCAAAGATGTCGTTTGAACTCCTTTTTTTTGTAAACTAACAAGTGTTTAACATGTGATTATACAAAGATTTAGACTTTATTTGTAACGGTAAGAAAAACATGGTTTTGAAGAAACATACCTAATCACTTAAACATGATTGCGCCTAGATGATAACCATTTTGCAACTGCTTTCGCCTTTATAGCTTGAATATCAGCCATACTATTATTTGCGCCATT
>OZ024756.1:32782970-32795470 GCA_964016885.1 Eledone cirrhosa
AGGTGTTTATATAGATATACACGCTCACATACACATATACACACTAACACACTTACAGACACTCACACCAACATATATACACATTGATTGAGCCAGAGACACAAACACACACTCACTCTGAGGCACCCCACACCCCCATATATATATATATATATATATATATATATATATATATATATATATATATATATATACAAACACGCATATATATATAAACAAATATATATATACAATATCTATATATATATTGAGAGAGAGAGAGAGAGGGAGAGAGAGAGAGGGAGATATCACATTCGGGACAAATTAACACGTCTCATTGTACAATTTAACACAGTGACGGTGAAAAGATAAGTAATGTTTACCAATGATGAATGCGTGTTTGTGTTTACACACACATATGCACGTATATATATATATATATATATACTTAGTTTATACTTATATATACATACATATACATATATCTATAAATATATACTTCGTTTATATATATATATATATATATATATATATATATATATATATATATGCTTCATTTATATATATATATATATATATATATATATATATATATATATATATATATATATATATATATATATATACTTCGTTTATATATAGAGAAAATGGCGGCTACACAATGGGAAAAACTACAAATGTAAGACAACGTAAATGTATCAACGCAATACCAATATAACAAACATAAGATAGAATTATATCAGTCAATGATAGTAACTTCTCTGATAGATATGATACCTTGTAGTGATAACAAGATTACTTTATGTCCCTCTCTGTCTGTGTCACTCTCTCTCTCTCTCTGTTTCTTTACCTATCTATCTATCTATCTTTATCTCTCTCTCTCTCTCTCTCTCTCTCTCTCTCTCTCTCTCTCTCTCTCTCTATATATATATATATATATATATATATATATATATATATATATATATATATATATATATATATATATATATATATATATATATATATATTTATATATATATATATTGGTGTATAAAGATGGCGTAGAAAATACGAAAGAACTTTGATAAACTATATATATGTGTTTGTGTCTATATTGTATCTGTATTATTTTTGACCGTTGGTCAGTCAATGGCAACATTGAGCACCGAATAAATTAGATTATATATATATATATATATATATATGTGCTTTTTCATAATCACACATGATGGCGAACTAGCCAGTTTTAGAATCCCCTTTTTCGGATTATAATACTGTGAGAGCCCTGGTTTCTGTTGAGCTCTGCTGACGATTGAAATCCAACCGTGACCATCTCCACTGAAAGTTTTCATGAAATAGTCTTTTAAGACTATACAGAGCATTTGATGTTATTCCAAATTGAAGGATAAGTGTTTTAAACTTTATTTTATCATGAGTTAAAGGTCTATTGATTTTTCCCTGGATTTCACTAAATTCTGTGGATGAATTTGTATCCTGATTCTCTTTTGAGATGAGTTTGAATTATTTTTCCTAAATCTTACGTTAACTACTTTTCCCATCTTGACGTTATAGTCGCATATATGTTATAGAATACTATTAGCTTCTCGCTAAAACAATCTCTATACCTCTCATTTCAAGGGAAACCAAGGCAAATTGTGGTGCATATATATATATATCTTTATCTCTCTCTCACTCTCTCTCTCTCTCTCTCTCTCTCTCTC
This sequence comes from Eledone cirrhosa, assembly GCA_964016885.1. NCBI lineage: Eukaryota > Metazoa > Mollusca > Cephalopoda > Octopoda > Eledonidae > Eledone > Eledone cirrhosa. The sequence goes on from OZ024756.1 coordinate 32,784,653, forward strand.
TCTCTCTCTCTCTCTCTCTCTCTCTCTCTTAATCTATCTATTTCTCTTTCTCCCTCTCTCCCATTATAACCTCACAACTTTCTTGGTATATGTTCATGACTTAACAGAAATTAATTTTTGGGCGGTTTGGCACGAAGCTCTATAGAGTCGGATGGATACAATACTGAAGAGTATTTAGTAACGACTTTCTACGGTTTAAATTCAAATTCACCGAGAACTATATTGTCGGTCATGATTCTGTGCTCGATAAATATAGTACCAATTAGGTATTGGATTCTGGTGTCAATATAATAGACTTTCGTTTCCCATAAATTGCTGGCATTTTTCTGTTAGCAGTAACAGTAAATCACCGGACAACGTGATTTGTGGTATTTAGTTTCAACTTTATACGTCCTGAGTTCAAACTCCGTGGAAGTCAACTTTGACCTTCATTCTCGTAGGGCCAATGAAAATAAGTACCAGTTAAGGATTGGGGTCTATATGTGTTGACATTCTTCTCCTCCGAATTTACAGACCTTGTGCTAATATTAAAAATATAAAATAACCTCCATTTTATTATTGGGTTAGGTAGAATGGCAGAATCCTTAGATCATCAAGTTAGCTCTATTTGTTCAGATATCCAAATCGATTTTTAACGTAAAGCTATCCAGTATTGGTTTCGAACAACAAGCTTTGTAGCATAGTGATTATGGCTCTTTACGTTCTGAGTTCAAATCAAACCGTGGTTAGCTTTGCCTTTAATCCTTACTCGGTCCATAAAGTAAAGTACCAGTGATATACTGGTGTCAATTTAGTCTACATTCTCCTTCCTTCCTTTGAATTGTATACGATTGGCAGAAACTTTAGAATGTCATCTGAAATATAGAATATAATTGTTTCAACTCTTGGCACAAGGCCAGCAAATATCCCAGTGCATTACTGGTACTTTATTTTATCGACCCCGTAATGATGAAAGGCAAAGTTAACCTCGGCGGGATTTGAACTGAGACCACAAAGGGCCGTAATTCTATGTTGCAAAGCATGTCGTCCGACCCTCTACCGATATTGCCAAAGCACCAATCTAGAATATAATGGTTTCTTATATAGGCACAAGGCCAGCAAATTTGGGGGAGGGGAAAGTCGATTAAATCGATCCCAGTGCGAAACTGGTACTTTATCTTATCGACCCCGTAAGGATGAAAGGCTAAGTGAACCTCAGCGGGATTTGAACTCAGACCGCAAAGGACCGTAACTCTATACTGCAAAGCATGGCGTCCGACCCTCTACCGATACTGCCAAAACACCAATCTAGAATATAATGATACTTAGTTATGGAGTTTTACGCACTGATGTCAAACAAGACAGTGCTATAATTTAATGTTTTCCTTTGTATGTTTAGCAGTCCATGGGGTGGGATTTGTGGATTTATTTTAGAGCGTGTCGTGTTTCCTTATATCTGTGTGTTTTCCAGAATTTTATATTCTCACTCTAAATTTTGACTGGGGATGTATATTGCACCTTTAGCTAAGGCTAATCTCTCAACCGAGGGATTACAAAACATTTTAAAAGCTAAAATGGTTGGCTTAGGATTGAGGCCCTATGCTACACCACTTGGACGATGAGGATATGGGAAATGACGAAAGTGATGCTGAGGCAACTATGATAATAATGACGCTGAAACGGATATCACGTATGACAACGATCATGGCGATGAGGGTAAAATGTTGAAGAGGTTGTTGCTGATGATGAGTTAGTCGATCAAAATTAGAGTTGCTTTCATCAGTAAAATACAGCCGTATAGGGAACAATACATAAGTCTCTCTCTCTATATATATATGTGTATAGATATACATATATAATGTGTGTGTGTGTGTGTATTTATAGATTTAGCCCCGGTAAATCCAATAAAAGCCTCATTGGATTGGAAGTTAGGTTATCCCGCCTCCCTCTTTATTAAAACATTGCAGAGTTCTACAAAAAAAACAAAAAAACAAAAAAAAAAAAACAACGAGAACGAAACAATGGCACATTCTAAATAGGTTTATTCCCAAAGTAAGGAATCTTTCCAGCTCACAAATCACCAGATTACTCACATAGCAAAGCAAAATATAAAGCTCATTTTTTTGAAGGTCAAACCACTTAACTACGCTAAGTGTTTCTCCACACATCACTCCTTTTAATAACATACACACTATAAACATACTATCGTATATATACGGATGTGTGTTCGACATGTATGAGTGTGTGTTAGTATGTAGAAGCATGTATTTCTGTGAATATCTTGAATATGTGTGAGAGTGTATATGTATCTATGTGTTTGATTTGTATACAATATATATATATATCTTCTGTTTGGTTAATATATGTGTGTCGTTGGGTATGTATGCGTGAATATATATATATATATATATATGTATATATATATATATATATATATATATATATATATATATATATATATATATACATGTGTGTGTATATATAATCGACATGACATTTTTGTTTTAGCTGCGTATGTATGCACATGTATCTGTATAAAATGTGCGTGCTTCATTTTGTGAGAGTGTTTGTGTGCCTGCATGACTATAACTATATGACAAGTATATGCTTGAAAGTATGTGTCCGTGTGCGTATGTGTATTAGTTTACATGCATCTCTATGATGTGTATGTTTGATTCTCTATGCCCATGTGTGAACACGTATATATATATATATATATATATATATATATTATTTGCATATTCATGTGTGTGTTCGTGCCTGTATTTATATGTGTATGTGTCTGCGTTTATGTCACACAAAAATAGAGATATGCGATACGCATAATTAGTATCAATTATGAAGTACTTCTGGTAGATATGATATTCAAAAACGCTGTTGAAAGTGGTGCACCAGTAACGCTTCAATCTAGTATGGAATGATATCGTATAGTTCTGTATCTCCAGCGATAGTCGTATAGGCAACGTATTAACACTGGGCATTATAAGCTTGGTGCCGCTCACTTCTCTCTAGGCCTGAGTACAGCAAAGTTCTTCCAGAAAAAGAATCGACCCTAGTATTAGCCTGGTACTCTTTTTATCGACCGCGTAATGATAAGAGGCAAAGTTGATCTAGGCGGGATTGGAACTCCGAGAGCAAAAATCCGCAATGAATACTGTAAAGCATTCTATCCGACGTTCTAACCAATTTGCCGCCTAATTACTGTACCTCAATCTGTGACATTATTATATATGAAGCATAGAGTTACCTCCCTGTATGATCTGAGTTCAAATCCCGCCGAGGTTAACTTTGCCTTTCATCCTTCCAGTGTCGATAGAATAAAGTACCAGTAATGCATTGGGTTATTAGCTGGCCTTGTGCCAAAAGTAGAAACAATTATTATATATCGAGGGCGAGTGCGTTTGCAGTAACGGCAGGTCGGACGCCATGCTTTGCAGCATAGAGTTACGGCCCTGCATGATCTAAATTCAAATCCCACCCAGGTTAACTTTGCTGTTCATCCTTACGGCGTCGATAAAAAAAGTACCAGTTATGCACTGGATTAATTGCTGGCCTTGTGCCAAAAGTAGAAAAAAATATTAAATATCGTTTGGCGAAGGATCTCATATTTCCATTGTGTTGTGTTATCAATTGTAGCACTTCCGCTTTATAAACACCGTGATTTAGAACTAAGTTAAATGAATTGAAATCAAATGAATGTTTAGCCTTGACATTTTAATTAATATATTTCATAAAGTGCTGTGCCTATGACTTGACTTCATTTTGTATTTTTGCCTAAGAGTACACATTCACTCCTTAGCAAATACGTATAGACACATATACACTTGCACACATATACACAAAGTCGAACTTTATACATACGTCACATAATATGCATATCTGTATATGCATCTATATCTATATCTATATATATATATATATATATATATATATAAATATGTGTGTGTGTGTATATATATATATGTATGTATATATATATGCACATATATATGTGTGTATATATATATACGTATATATATATATATATATATATATATATATATATATATATATATATATATACACACACACACACACGCAAATTGCTGTGCTAGCCAATTTGTTGCATTTCCTTCAACAGTGATTTCAGGCGCCAAAATTGCTTTTACATTATAATTATCTAAGACAACACATCCTGCCATACAAACGCACACACATGCATAGAGACGTACACACTCATTTACATAGATAGATATCTAAACATACATCCATAGATACACGTATGCATAATGAAATGCATACATACATTTATACATACGTATATATACATATATATATAGATAGATAGATACACATACATACATGTTTACATACATATGTAGATTCATACACACATACACACAAATACACACTACTACGTCTGAGATTCCAATACTTTTAATTACTATCAATTTCATTTCCCATCTGGCTGATGTGGCTGCTTTAAATCATGTTTACAAGAGTGCTAATTTACGCCTGTTCTCGCCACCAATAACTCCACAGCGATGGCAAGATAGACATTTATATAATGACAATAAAATAAAAAAAAATTGAGTCCACAACATGCCATTAATGTACACACGTGTGGAATGAACCATTGGTTTAGGTAAATATGTGGACCTGAAATATTTTTATCTAACTAATGAGACCGTGCTGTAAATATTGACGGCAATAGCGTTTACATTAGTTACTGTCTGGCACTTAGGCTTGGCACGCTTGGTACACCTAGCTTATTTGTTATATGGCTAATGAAATAATGGTGTGCATAAGAGAAACACTATAGTTTTTGTTGATTATTGGCACGTTGAAGTGATTAAATATAAGAGTAACGCTTCAATAAAGGTAATATGTTACTACATTTGAGTGGCGATCCAAGAGACAAGATTTAAAGAATAATTGCTAGATACTACCACAGGGGTATGGTCCGAACATGGAAGAGCCGAACTCCCACTGTCATCGGCTCCATCTCTCTCGCCCTCCCCATCTCAGAATGGTGACGTGGAAATTGATATAAGGCTAAATAGGATTAACACGTATGCTGGTGTACATTATTTCGGTTCTGAGGGCTTTTTATACCTTTTTAATGTTAGGATAGGGTGTTATGTGACATTCGTTCCGACTCTCTGCTCTCTGAGTTCAAATCCCCCCCCCCCCCCCCGATGTCAGATTTGCCTTTCATCATTTCGAGATGGATATAAAAATGTACCAGTCTAGTACTGAGGTCGGTTATTCCTCTAGATCCCTTACTTGCTTCCTGTCATTTTCTCTCCTTGTCAAGAAGAAAACTGCTGTTCTCAAACCTGAAGATTGATGGGCTCCACCAGGCTTAAAATGCCCAATAAAAGCCGTATGTCACTACAACGCCCCTACGATGCTATTAGGAATGATGAGATCATACCATACAATTATTAACTTATTTTTTTAGTAAAAAAATACGGTGAAATGTTCAAATTCTCTTGCTGCCCACTTTCTACAAGTCGACGTTTCCACTAACAAAGACACACATATATATAAGTCTGAAATATACAATGGGATGGTCAAGTTAGGGACACACAGGATCATAGGTTACCTGACATTTTGTAAAATAATTGTTTGTACCTTTGACACTTTTGCATTTCTGGTAATTTATTTTATCGACCCCATAAGAATTATAGGCAAATTTAACCTCGGCGGGATTTAAACTCAGATCATAAAGGGCCATAACTCTATGCTGCAAAGCGTGGTGTCTGACGTTCTAGTGATACTGGCAATTCACCGACTTTTTGTAAAATAATGTTGTCTTTTTGATAGTTATGTATGTTTTTACTACTATACAGATATGATTACTTTAGCTTCTGTAGATTGCTGTATGTCAGAAGGAAATTATACTGATATGATCCTGGTTAGGACTCATGTGGTCATACGTCAGCTCGACCATGGCTGACGAAAGGCTAAATAGTGATAACTATCTACACACGAATTAAGTGAAATTGCTTACGTTACGTGTTTTTGTCACTCTAAACTATTAAGAATGTAGTTTGAAGTAGAAGATAGTGTCAGCCGTAGAGTCATATAGTAAAACGATTTTCCAGGCATTCTCTTATCTGCTTCTTTTGAAAGTTTATCACCTATGAATTCTCTGAATCAGCGCCATATATAGGTGATTTTATTGAGGATAATGATGGTAATCGTGGTGGTGGTGGTGTTGAGGTTGATGATAATGATGATGATGATCTTGATGATGATCATGACGATGATGACGATGCTGATGATGACAATGTTGATGATGATGATGATGATGATGATATCGTTTTCTGGAGTAACACACCTGTGTGTTTATGGAAAACATAGTAAAACAGAAAAGAAAACATTTTCACACCAAACATTTCATAGAATTAGTCTGATTTCCATCCCCAATACACTTCAAATGATATCAGCCGTTCTCTGATTGTGTTGATAAATGGTTTGATATGTTTGACACCTTAAACGTTTTTATATTCTAGCAGCGAAAAATAAAAACAATATGATGGTGTCTTTAGATATTCTATAGATAATATATGCGACAAAATATTTTGCAGAGTTTTTAATCATGTTCTTGTACGTTTTGAGTTTAATTCTCCGAGGGATGGTTGTCCTGTCTTAAACACTGAGTTGCTAGACGCGAAAGAAAACCAGGCTAAAAAGCGGCTTAATGAACATTATGGCTTTAGAAAGACTTCAGTCTCATATATATATATATATATATATATATATATATATATATATGTAAGTGTGTGTGCCTGTGTGATTGTGTGTGTTTCTAAATATCTTGAATAAGCAAATACACATACATGACCCGAGGAAAAAGTATTTGAAACAGAAAATATTCTATATGTTCATATACATATGTTTAAATGTAAACAGCTAATACATAATTAGAAGACAGTTTATATATATGTATACATATATATATATATATATATATATATATATATATATGTAGGTGGGGAATTATGTACAGATGGATGTCATATATATATATATATATATATGTGTGTGTGTGCGTGTGTGTGTGTGTGTGTATGTATGTGTGTGTGTGTGTGTGTGTGTTTGGATTGGCAGTAACCTGTAGAGTCGGTCATCATACATTGCAGCATAGAATTACGGTCTGAGTTCAAATTCCACCCAGGTTAACTTTGCCTTTCATCCTTACGGGGCCGACGAAATAAAGTACCAGTAGCGCACTGGATTCGTTTAATCGACTTTCCCCTCCCCTCAAATTAATGCCCTTGTGACTATACTAGAAATCATATATATATATATATATATATATATATATATATATATATATATATATATATATATATATATATGTATATATATATATAGTTGTGTATAATGGTAGCTATGGTGCTTCCATAGGCGGTATGCCAACATTAGCACTCGATATTCAGCAGAGTAGAGTGTAGATAGTATAAAGAAAACGAAAAATCAGTGATACATCTGGACTTAATTTATTGCGTTTTACATTTGTTCGCAGGCAGGTAGCTCGAGACATGGTCCTTGTATGGATCTGGCTGATTCTACTTCTGCGGGTTCTTTCAGACACGGGTGTTTCGTCTGGAGCAAATTTTATCACTAGGGTGTTATCGTCAAAAAACCCCTAAAAAAACCCTACTTCCACTCTTGTCAGGCCATTGGCTGTTTTTACCCCACGTCATCACAAGTTCTGGTCAGTATCTGCTGCCACACGGGTCACCAGCCATTTTCCGTCCGGCACATTTCGATGGAGTCATGCTGGGTTCAGTATTTCACACGTCTGTTCACACTTCAGAGTAAGCACTCACACATGCTAATATACACACAGACACTCATGCAGACTCATACATATTTATGCATACACACACGTACGCCTAAATGCGCAAACATACACACCCTCACATACATACATAAAAGTATATATACACACGCACTCTCTCCCTCATTTCCACGGACACAGTCATACCCACTTGTAGATACATATCGCCACAAGCCTTATGACGGCTGCTTACTTCCCGCCCTGTATCAGGTGGGATAAGCATGGCCTACTCAAACATACACATATATACATACATACGCGCGCACACATACATACGCCCAATCTTATATACATTTATATATATATATATATATATATATATATATATATATATATATACACTCATACACATACATATATACATACGCACACACATACACATACATATACACATGTGTATACATATATATATATACACATATATACATACATACACGCACATATATATATATACTCACACATGCCCACACATACATACAAATACACATACGTACACAAACATTACATACACCCACCCACCCACACACACACACACACACACACACATATATATATATATATATATATATATATATATATATATATATATATATATATATATATACTGTATATACCTATATGTCATATATTTCTATAAAAAGTAAATGTATTTTTAGGTTACACATACATAATGTCGTGTTGAATAGTGTAGTCTGAAGTAAGGACCAAGCGGTCATCGCTTTTCTTTCAGGGAACGGGTGCGTGAGGATTTTGAAAACTCAAGCCCCTGCACCAGGCGGCATACGCTCAAGATACGCCACAGCATGTGTTTGTCCATTAATCTGTATGTTTCATAAAAGGTTATTTCTCTATACAGTATTAGGGTGTGATTGTAGTTCCTGTTGTAGTTGATGTTCTTCACATATATTTGGTTATTGAGTCAGATCTGGCTACTATTTCCAGGATGTCACACAATCACACATATATTCTTGGACGAGATATGTCTATTATACTTAGTACATAGATGCTCGATTGGTGATGTACTTGGGACAGATTACGCAATAGGTGGAGACATGGCTGCAATTTCTAGTATGCCAAACTATCACAATGAAGCTACTCCGTTTATGTTATTGAGGCAGATTTGGCTATTATTTCAAACATGTCAAACTAGAAAATAGAGCAAATTGTTGATTATTATAATTTTGTTTTCATCCGGCTGCTATTTCTAGTATATCTAGAAAAATAACACATACACGACCTGTAGCTTCCTTGCAAGATTTCCGTCTTTTCATTTTCCTTTTCATTGCATTTCTAAGACTATAACAAATTGGATTTAGACGGAAGGATGTTAAGTAACAGGATTCGATGTGAAATCTGGCGAGTCTAAACATTTAGTGGCTTCGCATCTCCATACCAATCTCAGAGTAGTTAGTATATATTTATATACACAGAGACTGACATATATATACACATACATATATATACTTATATATATATATATATATATATATATATATATATATATATATATATATATATATATATATATATATATATATATATATATATATATATATATATATATAACGAAGGAAATGTGGTAAGGAACCAGGTGGACCATAACGCACCAAAGTACTCAATACTTAGGGTAGTAGAGTGGGTAATAGGAACAAGTAAGACCCCGACGGCTGAGCTCAAGCCGTTTCGACGGCTAATTCTGTACTTTTCAGTACATAATTAGCCGTCGAAACGGCTGGAGCTCAGCCGTCGGGTCTTACTTGTTCCTATATATATATATATATATATATATATATTTACAGGAAAAGAGTCAGAACCCTGAAGGCTGAGCTCCGGCCGTTTCGACAGCTAGATCCTGTGTTCAGATTTAGCTGTCCAGACGGGTGAAAGCAGCGATTCTTTGCTTAAACTTTAATCTGTTATTTTAATAAAAATATATATATATATATGTCCCAAGGCTCTGATACCATCAACACTATAAACACAGAGCTGGCATATCTAAGAACTGACTAACTGCCTGATGAGGTCATAGCCATTCAATGGCTATCATCGAAATATATATAGCAGTAAATAAAGGATTATGAGTTCATGCAATTGACTTATGTTTCGGCACTATATATATATATGTACATATATATATATATATATATATATATATATATATATATATATATATATATATATATATATATATATATATATATGAATGAGTAGGACCCCGACGGCTGAGCTCAAGCCGTTTCGACGGCTGATTCTGGACTAAAAATAATTTTAGTCCAGAATTAGCCGTCGAAAAGGCTTGAACTCAGCCGTCGGGGTCCTACTCGTTCATATTACCCACTCTACTACTCTAAGTATTGAGTACTTTGGTACGTTATGGTCCACCTGGTTCCTTACCATATTTCCTTCGTTATATATATATATATATATATATATATATATATATATATAGAGAGAGAGAGAGAGAGAGAGAGAGAGAGAGAGAGAGAGAGAGAAAGGGGAGGAGACAAATACCACCTGAAATCAGACAATCATAAGAACAATCACACACTGACACACATAATCATTCAATGTAAAAATGTGCAGGAGTATTTATATCAATACTACCCATGCCAAGCACACACCAAAACACAACGACAGCAAAAAAGCACCACTATACTCTGTAGAATGTATATTTCAATAGATTTGGTGTTGGAATAACTGAAGCAAGAAAACAGTGTTTTTCACTTGGCATCATTACTCTCTAGTACGATAGTATATTTAAAATATCTTACGTAAATAACTATATATACTCAAGATTGGATATATGCCAGTTGGCCTCATTGTAACCTTGGCTTACATTTTATATATATATATATATATATATATATATATATATATATATACACACTGTATATATGTTATGTATATATATATATATACATGTATATATGTTATGTATATATATATATATATATATATATATATATACATGTATATAAGTTATGTATATATGTTATGTATATATA
>OZ024756.1:32800470-32815470 GCA_964016885.1 Eledone cirrhosa
TTGTCATCCAATGGAAATAAGGAGAAACTAATTTTTTTTTTTAGAATCACCTTTAAGATATCAACAAGGTGTTTGTGTGTGTGTCTCTCTCTCTCTCTCTCTCTCTCTCTCTCTCTCTCTCTCTCTCTCTCTATATATATATATATATATATATATATATATATATATATATATATATATATATATAATAATTTATCGACAGTCGATCGACTTTCGTCAGATCTGACCGAGGAAATAACGTTTCCATTGGTTTTTCCAATGGTCGCAACTCAATGTAGACGGAACAACGCGAAATAAAGTTTCATGCCTAAGGACATAACGCATCGACCAGTCTGGGAATTGGAATTTCTACCTCATGATTGCAAATCCAATTCTCTAACCACTCAACCACGCGCCTTCACACACACACACACACACACACACACACACACACACACACACACACACACACACACACACACACACACACACACACACACACACATATATATATATATATATATATATATATATATATATATATATAATCAAGGTTTAGCAAATAAGAAAAAGTTTCAAAATAAATTTTAAAAAATTCGCTGTACTCACTATGGTTACCTTTACCGAATCGGTTTCGAGTCTCAAAAATAAATGGACAGTCCTTGCGGCCTTCCATTGCAAAGATAAACTCTAATATATATTGGTTTTTTTATATCTTTTAGAGGATCGCCACAGCAAGCTGTGCCATATTTTACATGCGTACATAAAATGCCTCAGCTATTGTTTAGTTTGTCTCAGCAAAGATTCTCATTGACAAAAGAGTTTCACTATATATTGGAATTTATTAGTATATCATAGCTTAGTTGGTGTCGTTACTGGGTGGTGTGACTTCAGTACAGTATAACTACGTGTTTGTTCACCTCGAGCTCAAACTCAAGTCTGTTATATATTTATTTTGTAGCTTCAGTTCCATTCAAGTAAAATAATCGCTCCGTTGTGTAAGAAAGACTGACTTTTTATTGGTACATAGAGTATACAAAACAAACTCAGTTAGAATGCACCAAATGTCATTCATAAAGGAGTAGTTCAATCGGAGTGTTTATTAGAAATATCTTAATTGAGATGCATGGTAAGAGTATCGAATACCCGGACTCCCATGAAACGATCTTATTAATCTGGCAAGCATTTTTTCTCCTCCAATTAGTAAAAAAATATCAATAATAGTTTATTTTCTTACACCTCATAAACGTTATTATCATGCTGGATACCAATGTGGGTAGCTGGACATCCTGTGTATTTTTACTCACATATATCGGGTATTAATGTTTATGTATTATAAAGGGCGGGGACTTTACCTAGTTAAATGAAAGAAATTAATACTAAAACTCTGCTGGAGGCTAGTTTTCGCAGTATTGCTAACTGTACGGCGCATTCGCTTAAGTCTAGAATCATGACTCACTTAGTAAGATATGAACCAACGAATACACTCTTGCGTGGTCGCTGCTTTTTCTGGAAATAGCAGAAATGTGTATCTAAAATAATATCCCAGTTATTTGAAGCAGATGGGAATGTTTCCAGGTACATTCTCTCTGAAAGTAAAAACATAATAGAACAAAAGGAGAATGGTCTAGCTTTATCTAGAATGCCTTTTATATAATATCTAGTCCAGACCTATCAACTCTCCCCGTCCGAAGGGGAGATCTCCCACCCACTTTGGGGTGGATGAGAGATGTCTTGTCTTGTGAAAATGGGTATAGCTTTCATTATGTAAAATCTCCTCATTTCTCCACGTTTTGAGGAATTTCTTATTATGGTATCCCCGTTTTGGTTTGTAGAGGTTGGCAGATCTGCTAGTTGGTCAACACAAACATTAACAACGTCTTAAAGAGGACAATAATTTAATTTTTAAAAATACTCCTATTACGGTTCAGATGTCTCTGTGTCTTTGCCGTGGTTTATATTTCGCCACAGGTTAACAGAACCAGACTTTCCAGTAGTGTGATCATCTCTACGATCGGAACAATCGTTAGAACGCGGGACAAATTAAATGTTTTGCAATATTTTCTCCCATGGCTCTTTATATTCTGAGTTGAAATCTGATCGACATCAACATTGATTTGCATCGTTCCCTGAAGTTGATAAAATGGAGTACTTGTTAAGCACGTAACTCGATTACATTGACCGTACCCTGATCAAAAAAAGAAAAAGAAAAGAAAAAGATGATCTTCAGCCTAAATTAAAAGTCATTATATTTTTCCTCAGCGTATCATAGACTAGACGCGTATTGGCTGTCGTTAACATATTGTATAGAATGCTATGTGACCTTCCTGAGGGCTCTCTGCGCCCTGATTTCAAATCCTTCCGATGTTAACTTTGTCTTTCATCTCCCACGGTCGATAAAAGAATTGCTACTCTTGTACTGGGTCGATTCTTCCTGTTTATCTGTTCCACACTTCCTCTCTACAATGCTCCCGTTCCTCTGGAAGAGATGGTCTGTGTTCAGACATGTACAGCAGATGGGCTCCATCAGGTTTCAAAAGATTCCGAAGATATTACTATATCACTAATGCGCCCCTACATCCATATCTTCTGTTACGTGCCCATACATACTTGTATACAATAGCATACATTCTGCACCTTGCCATTTATTTATCAAGACGCCGATTGATGCTTCAGTGTGGTTATTTTGGCGTCGGTATCACAGCAAACATTCTTCCTCTGATGTAAAAATAGAGATGGGAAAGGAGATATTTTACGTCTCAGAAATATTGTTTTTTCATCTAGGAATTATTTAAATATATCAATTATATTTTCAACAAGGAAATGTACTAAGTTCACCAAGTCACCTGGAAATAATCTGGGAACTGGAGTGAAAGGCATTATAATTGGGATGGGTATTCTGTTGACTCATACGTTTTGAAGAATTAGATAAACAAAAAATAAAATAAATATTTACACAAGAGGTCATCGACAATTCCTTCGTAGAATCTGTATTTTGGAATAGAAATTATCCCCCGAATGTCACTTTTTTTCAGACCTCCCACCGACACAAACAGTATTCAGTGATGTGAAATATTAATAACAGAATCCACAATTTACTGTTGATATTGTAAGTACGCATAGTCTAACTTCCCATACCTATATATGCATAATGAAAAATGGAGTATCAGGGAAGTACAGGTACAGCAAACACACACATAAACGCATATGGGTCTGAGTTCGATTCTTGGACCGGGTGATGCATTGTGTCCTTGAGACAGACAATTTATTATTTCACGATGCTCCAGTTTACTCAGCTGTATAAATAATCTGTGACATCACTAGTGCCAAGTTGTATCAGCCGTTGGCCTTCACTTAGGCAACATGGGTGGCGTGGAGAAAGGAAGCTGGTATACATGGGCAACTGCTCGTCTTTTCAAAAAAAACTTGCCCGGAATTGTGCCTCGGAGGGCAACTTTCTAGGTGCAAATCCCATGGTCATTTGTGACCGAAGGATGTCAATACACTTGAAGTGGCATAGAACCCGTTCTGAACCACGGGGTTCATTGCAAACCTCGTTTAATGACTTCTGGTGCTTTCGCTTAAAATAGAGCTCCATTTGCAATTTCAGTTAAATTTTGAAGCAGTAGCTTTAAGGATATTTAGAATTATAAGGATTTTATCCTCATCTCATTTCTACGATATATTCAACAGAACTTAATATGTGACAGATTTAGGGTCATATTACGGGTTCCGAAGCGTTCGCTTTTAACTACATTCATTCGTAAGGCATGGGTCTTTCCATATTTGTATCTTATCGATTCGCTACACCACTCCCATCCATTGCGCAAAGAGTCTTGTCTGGGGTTTTAAGGTTTCAATGTCCTTATATGTGCAAGAATCTTCGAGATTGGGGCAAAGTAGGTGCTTTATAGTTTGCAATTGCCCGCATTCGCAGTTGGAATCATCATCGGTTGCATAACCACATTTCTAAAGGTTGACTCTACATCAACCAACAGATGTTCGGAGACGATTCCGATGACTATGATACCTAGCACTTTATCAAGAAGCCAGACTATGGGATCGAACCCAACTTTGTATTTGTTTTCAGACTGTCATCTTAATTAATGGTTTCTACAATAGGCACAAGACCAGCAATTATCCTAGTGTATTACAGGTACTTTATTTTATCGACCCGTGTTAGGATGAACGGCAAAGTTAACCTCGACGGGATTTGAACTCAGAATGACTATCATCTTAATTAATTTTAGGTAATTTTTGTTTTTGACTCCCGCTCTCCTATTAAAAGAAGAAAATTGTATATTTTAATTCTTTTGTCAAACCATATGATAATTTTGTCACACTAATGATTATATAGCCAATCTCTTAACTATTCTACTATACTGCGCCCATGTAAATAATTACGCTCGCTTGGAAATTCGCTTGAAACACTTTCACTACTTTCGGAACAGTAAATATGGAAAAAGTGAAGGACATCAAAGCAGCTCACACAAGCATGTACAATGTAGCTGATAAAGATGTGTTCCGGTCTTTAGAAATTATTTCAATTAGAAATTGTGTACCAAGCGCTGCCTACGCTTTTACCCGCGAAAATGTTCACGTACGTTTAGTTCCAGAGATATTATGAGACACACATATATATATAATGTCAGTAGACCTGTACAATGTTATAACAACTAATATTCTAGATAAGGATTATTTTATGCATTTTTATTATTTAAACAAAAATGAATATCATAAATCAACAAGCTTTGTTACTTTGATTAAGCAGCATATTTTAATTAATTTTGCAAATTTTTGTTCGTGCTGGTTTTATATAATTCTTTGATGTTTGATGAAGGAGGAATTCTATAGTGCAATTTTAAGAGCACCAACCCCTCCTCACATACCCCCTCAAAAAAGAGAAGAAAATAAAAAATAAAACTAGCAAAAGAAAGAAGCAAGCGAGACTCTGAAAAAATGAATGAGAGAAATCGTGAGTTATGTTGGACAGATAAGAGAGAGAAAGAGAAATACAAGAGGGTGAAGAGATAGGGAGGGATAGGGTTAGTGAACGTTCAAAATTAAGCTCATAAGTTCAATTTCTGTTGATCAGCAGTATACTATAATAGATTGTATTATTACAGTTATTATTTCTATACATACATATATATATATATATAATAATATATATATATATAGGTGTATGCATATATACTTGTATGTATACGTATACATATATAGATGTGTGTGTATATGTATATATATATATATATATATATATATATATATATATATATATATATACGGGTGAGAGACGAAGATATGTAAGAACGGAAAATGGAAGACAGATTGGCTTATAAGATAAAACGGAAGTGAAAGGTGCAACAGGAAGTGATGTTAATGAACATTAACATTAAAATCGAATGAACACCAGAATAATCTTACATCATTAGATTCATCTATACATGGATACACACACACCGAAGACCCACACACTTGGACTTACATTCATGTATATATTATATGCATATATTGATCGCTCTCTGTCTTCTGCCTGTCTGTTTGTCTCTCTCCCCTCTCTTTCTCTCTCTCTCCATCCCTCCACTCTCTCTCTCTCTCTCTCTCTATATATATATATATATATATATATATATATATATGTGTGTGTGTATATATATATGAATGTGTGTGTGTATTTATGAAGAGTATTTTTAATGGCCGGAACAATTTTCATTTCGTCAAAAATATATGAATAAATTAGTTTTACATGTGAATTGAGGAGAGTTCTTTTGTCTTCCTGATTTCGTATTCTAAGGATTTCCTTTACTTCTTTATATTCTTGCAGCCATAAATCCATACATATATATACATACATGCACGATCAAACACTCACTCACACACACACACACACACACACACACACATATATATTTATATTCACTCTCAGTAGCGATTGCATGTAATGTTGTGTAATATGTAATGTTGAGTAAAATCCCAGAAGAGACACATAATTGTTTGGTTCAATACAACACACGTAAATGGTCCCCCAATCTATATCCGTACTCGAGATTCGGCCACACTTAATGAAGCAATAGATTGCACAACATCCACTCTTTGCATTTATTAAGCAACAATTCACAATCGGCTTCTTTAACTATATATATATAACGAAGGAAATGTGGTAAGGAACCAGATGGACCATAACGCACCAAAGTACTCAATACTTAGGGTAGTAGATTGGGTAATAGGAACGAGTAGGACCCCGACGGCTGGCTGAGCTCTAGTCGCAACGGCTTGAGCTCAGCCGTCGGGGTCCTACTCGTTCCTATATATATATATATATATATATATATTCATTCTCACAAGCTCCGATGAATTGACTGGTTATAACTTTGTATTGGTGATCGAGTAACGTGAAAATAAGCGGATAGCGATCTCTAGACTACCAGTTCAGAGAAACAATTGTTAGCAATGAGATTAAAAACCTTTTTTGTATAGCAAACCGTGTCACTCTTCTTTCCTGATTTATATATATATATATATAGGAAAAGAGTCAGGACCCCGATGGTTGTGCTCCGGCCGTCTCGACAGCTTGATCCGTACGTGATAAAAATCAGTTTGGATCTAGCTGCCGAAACGGTCGAATCTCAGCCGTCGGGGTCCTGACTCTTCTCCAGTTACCGACTCTACTATCCTAAGTATCGAGTACCCTGGTACGTTATGGTCAGTCTGGTTCCTTACACCTTCTTTGTTTTATTATATATATATAAGCGCGAGACAGAGATAGTGATATATGCATACCAAGTTATATTGTCAATCTTTACTATTAGTTGATATAAGTTCCATATACACACACATACAAATGCATCCACATACAGATCGGTAGATAGATAGATAGATACATTTTTATTATATTATATAAATCTTTATTTTATTATATAAATGTGCATATGTGTATATTTATATATATATATATATATATATATATATATATATGTGTTAACCTTGGTCTTCCTCTTCTAGTGTGTCCATGTAGGGGCTCCCAAAGGAGCACTGAGTGCAATGTCAACTCTGGATGTCGGTGAGCATGTCCAGCCAACCTCAGTCTCCTCTGTGTCACTTTTGAGCTGACTTTTGGGATGCTCCCATACAGCTCTGAGTTTTTCATCCTCAGTGTATACTGATTAATGTTCAGAGCCTAAGGACAGACACTGGTCTGTTGGAGATGCAGGATATGGCAGCGATAATGAGGGACAGAGACCGCTGGAGAGAACTCGTCCATGGATCTCGGGAATTTTACCCGCCTTAGATATATATATATATATATATATATATATATATATATATATATATATATATATATATATATATATGTTACTGGTAATATATCTTACTGGTAATAAGGTAGTAATGAATTACTGTCTTTCACTATTTAGGGTTTTAAATATTTATAACTATAAAAGGTTTTAGTATATACATAACCATAAATAGTATCCTTAATACTATATATATATAGTTGGTGAATGTTGTGAAAATTCATAATTTACGTGGATCTTAATGGAAAGGGATAGAGTCTAAAAGAATGAATGACATACGAGAAAGGAAATTATACTAAGAATGTTTAAGCCAGTAGAAAACTAACCAGACCTAGACTGTGATAAATAAATCAAAAGCGTGGGTAGCACTGCTTTAGTACATGGTGGTAGGATGGTAAAGAACTGTGAGAGAGAAATGGAAAGAGAGAAAGAAAAGCTGGAGAAGAGATTGTAGATAGGGGAATGGAAAGGGTCAAGGAGAGGGGGTGAGAAAAGAAAGAATTAGTAAAAGGAAAAAAAGAGGGAAAGGACAAGAGGCGCGGTGAGGGATTGAAAAAAAAATAGGAGAGACAAGGCGAATAAACGAGACAGAGAGAGAGAGAGAGAGAGAGAGAGAGAGGGAGAGAGAAAGATAGAGAGAAGGTCAATAGAAAAGAAAAGAGAGAAGAAGTGAGAGAGAGAGAGAGAGAGAGAAGCGCAGAAAAGGATAGAAGAGGAATACAGAGAAAGGTGATATAGGGGAGGAAAAGAGAATATAGAATTATTAAAAGGAAGAGTAAGAAAGGAAACGCAGGGTGGATGAGAATATGAGGAAAATAAAGGCGAGTTTATAGAAGAGAAATTGGGAGCGATTGAGTAAAATGTGAGAGAAAGGTATATATATATATATATATATATATATACCTTTCTCTCACATTTATATATATATATATACTGAGTAAAAAAATATTGAAATGTTCAGAGAGAAATTGAGAAAAATGGAGACGATAAAAGAAATAGTGACGAAAGAAAAGCAAGCGAAGGATTTGGAGAGAGAAAGGGTAGAAGAGAATAAGAAATATAGGAAAAGTAGGAGGGAAAGAGAAAGAGATGAGAGAGGTGAAGGTATCAGTTATATGGAAAGTGTTTCTTTGTGTTTTATCTCGGTGTAGAATTAAAGAAACTGCCGCTAGCGATTCATCACTTTATCTCTTTAAAAAAACCAAATACATGGACTAAATGATAATGAGAGAATTTTCTATAGATTCAATGAAAGAAGGAATGAAAGAATTAATGAATAATGGAATAAGCGAAGGAATATTTTTCGGAATAACGAACAAAACGATCGTCTCAAATGAAAAGAAATAAAAGCGTTCTAAAAATATGTAATAATCCAGTGAATGAAGGCAACAATTAAAAGAATGAAAGAATAAACACGAAAGATTATAGGGGAGGATAAATAAAAGTGAAAGAAAAAGGCTAAGAATGAATATAGGTATATATATTTCCGAGGAATAATAAACAAAACGTTCCTTCCCAGTGAAAACAAATATATTTTAAATGCTGTTGGCGAACGAATGAAAAGATAAAAGTGAAAGAATTAGCGAATGAATATTTCTGGGAATTATAAACAAAACGGTGGTTTGTAATGAAAAAGAAGAAAGATATCGCAAGCAGCGTGAATGAAATAATAAGGAATAAATGAAAAATCGAAGGAATGTGAAGGAATCCATTTATATTACGAATAAAGGATCAACAGATCCTTTCTAGTGGAGATAATACATAGGAATGATATAGAACAAATATATATATATATATATATATAATATAAGATCAAAAGATGGTTAAAGGAGTTCAATATATTTTATTATGCGCATTTCAAAAACAAACATCATCAAGCAATAATATTTGTGTTTTCATCAGATAAAACAGGAGAACATGATATGAAGGCTAAAAAACACTTGTTGATAGTGCAGTTTTAAATCAACATATCTAACTGCAACATATCTAACTGCACTATCAACAAGTGCTTTTTAGCCTTCATATCATGTTCTCCTGTTTTATCTGATGAAAACACAAATATTATTGCTTGATGATGTTTGTTTTTGAAATGCGCATAATAAAATATATTGAACTCCTTTAACCATCTTTTGATCTTATATTGTATTATGCATACTCCAGTCCCACAAACTGTAGAGTGCTTCTTATCCGATATCTGCATTGCTTTATTGTACTACAATAAAACTCACCTCCTACATTATATATATATATATATATATATATATATAATAGTAATAATAATACATTTGAAGACTAAAATCCCGTTAAGGGTGAAAGCAGCGATTCTTTGCTTAAACTGTATCTGTTATTTTAATATATATATATATAAGTATGTACACGTGCATACTTATATGTATACAGACGTACAGTAGTATGTATATATATATACATACATGCACACATATATATATGTACGTATGGTTTCACCGAACATTTATTATAATGCTCGGTGTGCTTGTAAACAAACATCTCGTATTAAGCCGTAGTGTCCGGCAACCATCGTTGAACAAACGAGCAACGATGGTTGCTGGACACTACGGCTTAATACGGGATGTTTGTTTACAAGCACACCAAGCATTTTAATAAATGTTCGGTGAATCCATACGTACATATATATATATATATATATGTGTGCATGTATGTATATATATATATATACATACTACTGTACGTCTGTATACATATATGTATGTACGTGTACATACTTATATTTAAGTATCAGCCGTACTAAGAGTGGGAAATGAAATTTCGTTTCATTTTTTTCGTTCAATATATATATATATATATATTTATTAAAATAACAGATTAAAGTTTAATTTAAAGTATTATTATTACTATATATATATATATATATAAAAACAAGGTAAGTGTGGTAAGAAACCTGGTGGACCATAACGCATATATATATATATATATATATATATATATATATATATATATATATATATATATATATACATATATATTGAAAAGCACTGGTTGAATTGTGGTTGTTATGAATGCTGTTGATGCTGTTGAAATTGCTGATGTTGCTATTGTCGTTATTCCTTTGGTATTTGTAATTCTTCTTGTTGTTGGTGTTACGGTTGATGCTGCTGTAGTTGTTATTCTAGTGACTGTTGTGGTTGTTGTTGCTCTTTTATTACCGAAGAAAATGGTTTGCCACGAAAGCAATTGGATCTAAAATATGGAAAAGGGGAAGAACAAAATAAAAACCACATGCAGTCGCCTATAAAAGGTTTCGCAATGGAGAGATTTTGAAAACTGTGTGCTTGAAACAATAACACTGATTTGAACAACAATAATAATATAATAAACTGCAAGAAAGAAACAACAATAACAAGAAGTATAACAGCAATAACAAAAGAAAGAACTCAACATCATCAGCAACAAGTACATAAGAAAAATAATTACAATACATTTAATATTTATAACAACAACAACAATAATAATATAATCAACTTCAAGAAAGAAACAACAATAACAAGAAGTATAACAGCAATAACAAAAGAAAGAACTCAACATCATCAGCAACAAGTACATAAGAAAAATAATTACAACACGCTTAATATTTATAACAACAACAATAATAACAGTTTTAATTAAAAAAAAAACAGCATCAATAACAGCAACGTAAGTAGCAGTAACAACAGCAAAAACAGAAATAATGGTAACTACAACAGCAACAAGAATAGCAATAGCTCAGTAAAAAAAAAAAAAAGTAAAAAAAAAGACAGCAATGACAACTACCGAGAAACGTAACAATAACGACGACATCAACATCAATAATAGCTACAGCAACAGCAGCAGCAACAGCAGCAACAACAACAGCAACATCATAAAATCAATTAAAATTTTATGAAAATCAAAACAAAAGTTAATTCACAAAAGGTAAAAAAATTAATGTAAGGGTTTCTATGGGAATTGATAAGTGTGTTGGCGGTGATGGAGGTAGTGTTGTTGTTGGTGGTGGGGTAACTAATATTGTTGGTGTTGGTGTTGGTGGTAGTGGTGATGTTGTTGGCGGTGATGGTGATGTTGTTGGTGGTGGTGTTAGTGTTGATGGTGATGTTGGTGGTGGTGGTAGTAGTGTTGCTGGTGATGTTGGTGGTGGTGGTAGTGTTAGTGTTGATGGTGATGTTGTTGGTGGTGTTAGTGTTAGTGTTGATGGTGATGTTGTTGGTGGTGGTAGTGTTAGTGTTGATGGTGATGTTGTTGGTGGTGGTAGTGTTAGTGTTGATGGTGATGTTGGTGGTGGTGGTAGTGTTAGTGTTGATGGTGATGTTGGTGATGTTGGTGGTAGTGTGAGTGTTGATGGTGATGTTGGTGGTGGTGGTAGTGTTAGTGTTGATGGTGATGTTGTTGGTGGTGGTAGTGTTAGTGTTGATGGTGATGTTGGTGGTGGTGGTAGTGTTAGTGTTGATGGTGATGTTGTTGGTGGTGGTAGTGTTAGTGTTGATGGTGATGTTGGTGGTGGTGGTAGTGTTAGTGTTGATGGTGATGTTGTTGGTGGTGGTAGTAGTGTTAGTGTTGATGGTGATGTTGTTGGTGGTGGTAGTAGTGTTAGTGTTGATGGTGATGTTGTTGGTGGTGGTGTTAGTGTTAGTGTTAATGGTGATGTTGTTGGTGGTGGTAGTGTTACTGTTGATGGTGATGTTGTTGGTGGTGGTAGTGTTAGTGTTGATGGTGATGTTGGTGGTGGTGGTAGTGTTAGTGTTGATGGTGATGTTGTTGGTGGTGGTAGTGTTACTGTTGATGGTGATGTTGTTGGTGGTGATAGTGTTACTGTGGATGGTGATGTTGTTGGTGGTGGTAGTGTTAGTGTTGATGGTGATGTTGGTGGTGGTGGTAGTGTTAGTGTTGATGGTGGTGTTAGTGTTAGTGTTGATGGTGATGTTGGTGGTAGTAGTGTTAGTGTTGATGGTGATGTTGGTGGTGGTGGTAGTGTTAGTGTTGATGGTGATGTTGGTGGTGGTGGTAGTGTTAGTGTTGATGGTGATGTTGTTGGTGGTGGTAGTGTTAGTGTTGATGGTGATGTTGTTGGTGGTGGTAGTGTTAGTGTTGATGGTGATGTTGGTGGTGGTGGTATTAATGGCAGCGAAACTTGAGATGGTCTTTCAGTGATAATCGTAGTGGTGGTGGTGCTGGTGACAAGAGTGTGATGGAAGGCTCGTTGTTATTGATATTGCTGGTGGTGATAACTTTGGGTATACTGTTAATGTTGAAGTTGGCGATGGTATGTTTGTGCGGAGTTATGCTGGTGATGGTAGTATACTTTAGTGGTAATATTGTTGAAATTATAGGGGTAGAATTGACATTAACGATGGAGGTGAGGCTGGTGATGATATTTGTGGCTCGATGGTTGTAGTGATGATGGCATAGGTGTTGATATCGGTGGTAATGTTGATTTGGGTGTTGATGCTATTCTTGATATTGGTCTGCTTGTGGTGGTTATGGTATGAATGGTGTTATTAGTGATGATATTGGTGGAGCTATGATGATGAGTGCTTTGGTGGCCGCGCTAGTGATGCTACGCCTGTCGGTGGTAATGCCGATGATGATGATGGGGTTGCTTATAGTGGGTGTTATGAAGTGTAGGGGAGAGAATCTTTCTATAAATCTTGAAATGTGTGATTAGATTTCTTTATCTTTGGGAAACAATAATTTTAGGAAAACCTTTAGAAATCAAAACATTTATTATTGAAATAGCGGACATAGGAAAAGCTATTGAAAATGGTGGTAATGTTGATTGTGATACAAATAATTATGATGATGATGATGATAAAAGTAATAATAATGGTTTCTGATTAAGGAACAAGACCAATAATATTATAGGTGAGAAGGATCGATTGTAACAACATTTCACTCATTTTAATATGAATGAAAGCAACGCCAGTCTGAGCAGCAGTTCGATAAGGCTATCGGGTCCATACTTTCTATGTGTGACCCTCAACAAATCCTGTGGTAAGCGCGTTTAACACTATATATATATATATATATATATATATATATATATATATATATATATATATATATATATATATATATATATACATATATATATATATATACGAAGTATTTCCGTAGAAAGGTTAAAAGAAAGGAGAGTGCTCTATGTATGCTACAGACCTATTTAAATTATAAATAAACAGCACAATACAATTATTCCATTTACCAAAGGTTTCAAGATGAAAAGGCAAGCTCAACATCTATATTAATGTTTTCCTTCTGATGAACCATTTCAGACGTCTCTCTTGAGCTCGCCTGTCTTTGTGAAACCTTTGGTAAATGGAATAATTGTATTGTGTTGTTTATTACATAATTATATATATATATATATATATATATATATATATATATATATATATATATATATATATATATATATATAATATATTTAGAAACACACAGATACATGCGGACACACACATATACATGAATGCATCCACACCCAACCGTGAGTTAAGGGTGCCAACCTCACTGATGTTGCTCAATGAATGACTGGGACAGACCAATCCGGTTGAACTAGACTGAACCAGTATCAGAGTTAAAAATACATTATGAAACATTTAGATATAATTAGTAATAAAATGAAACATTTAGATATAATTAGTAATAAAATGTATCATACCTAAACTGCTCCTAGATTCCTCGACTACGTAGTTTCGTGGCATAAACAAAAACAATACATCATAAATATATAGAGTCCTTGCGAGGTCTGCCGACTTATCAAGAGGATACCTCATTTTACTAGCCTCAAGAACGCGTCTACACGACGTGAGAAAGAATCCCAAAATGCGGAGGGGGAGATAGGCACGCGATATAACGGTCGAGAAACAGAGCTATGCCTCTTATAACCCCGAAGAAAATACCACGGAGGCGGAGGGGGTATTTATATCGAAGCCGTAGAAGAGGTGGTGAAGGAGGGGAGAAGTATGAGTAATGGCAGCTTTCCAGCAGTCACCACACTTCAGAGATTACTCAACCAGAGGGAGTTATTAACAATATATTTAGAAACACACAGATACATGCGGACACACACATATACATGAATGCATCCACACCCAAACGTGAGTTAAGGGTGCCAACCTCACCGATGTTGCTCAATGAATGACTGGGACAGACCAATCCGGTTGAACTAGACTGAACCAGTATCAGAGTTAAAAATACATTATGAAGAGAGAAGAAACATTTAGATATAATTAGTAATAAAATGTATCATACCTAAACTGCTCCTAGATTCCTCGACTACGTAGTTTCGTGGCATAAACAAAAACAATACATCATAAAGATATAGAGTCCTTGCGAGGTCTGCCGACTTATCAAGAGGATACCTCATTTTACTAGCCTCAAGAACGCGTCTACACGACGTGAGAAAGAATCCCAAAATGCGGTATCCTCTTGATAAGTCGACAGACCTCGCAAGGACTCTCTATCTTTATAATGTATTGTTTTTGTTTATGCCACGAAACTACGTAGTCGAGGAATCTAGGAGCAGTTTAGGTATGATACATTTTATTACTAATTATATCTAAATGTTTCTTCTCTCTTCATAATGTATATATATATATATATATATATATATATATATATACATATATGCGCGCGCGCGCGCGTGTGTGTGTGTGTGTGTGTGTATGTGTCAGGTTTATAATAGAAATAGTTTGTTCAACACTAGAACTGT
>OZ024756.1:32820470-32840470 GCA_964016885.1 Eledone cirrhosa
AATATTTTATATTCATTATTTATATTACATAAATTATATTTCCTTTTTGAATTTGTTTTGCAAGATTTCTTATCTGAAAACGTGTGTTGAAACAGATATTGTTATGCTTTGGGAGTTACTGAGAGTGCATGAACTCGGCTGGAGGGAATTGTAGCGCACAATTAAATAACCGTGTTGCTGTCATATTTGTTGTTTTTGTTGTTATTGTTACTGTTGTTGTTTTTGTTTTTATTTTTGTTGTTGTTGTTGTTGTTGTTCTTCTTCTTCTTCTTCTTCTTCTTCTTCTTCTTCTTCTTCTTCTTCTTCTTCTTCTTCTTCTTCTTCTTCTTCTTCTTCTTCTTCTTCTTCTTCTTCTTCTTCTTCTTCTTCTTCCTCTTCTTCTTCTTCTTCTTCTTCTTCTTTGTATGTTTTACTTTAACCTTATTTTACATCGTTCTTCAAGAATATTGGATAATGAAATATAGTTGGTATTTATTTTCGCTATATCTTATTAGTCTTGTGTTTTACCTGCTCTTGTCCACTCACTCAGATTCAGATTTCTTTTTGCTCCTGCAGAGCACTCGAGTATTTTCTGTATGCTTTTTTAAATTTGTGTCATCCATTTTAAATTTTGCCTTTCATACGTTATTTGATTGTTTTCTAAACTTATTCTTTCATTTATATATTTTATTTCGCTTTTAGCTAGTTGCAATAACACAGTCAACAGACATATAAAAATGACATATTTTAAAAACAAACATACATGTAAACAAAACAAAGAAATATATATTTTTTTTCAAAATGGCAGCTACAATAAAAATAACAGCAGCAATTAAAAAAAATGGAAACAATAAAAACAAAATGAAGCAGACGAACTCATCATTAACAACAACAACAAAAGCATAAGAATGCTGAAATCAAAGCTAGTCATGATAATAAATATAACAAGTTAGTATGGCAAAATATATATATATATATTTTATAAATTTAAGAATTTTGTCAAAATGTCAACATTAATAATGATTTATGATTTAGGCACAGGGCCAGCATTGTTTGAAGGAGGGATATGTCGATTAAATCTACCCCAGTACGTTACTGGTACTAAAACCCTCCATCTCAATTTTGCTTTCGAAAAGCATAAGAACTGTGAAACCGGTAAATGAAATAAATAAATATTCTTAAAAAGACTCCAATTGCATTTTCGATTTCTTTTCTTTATATATATATGGCCTCAGCCGGATGGCTGAAACAGGTAAAAGAATATATATATATATATATATGTGTGTGTGTGTATGTATGTGTGTGCTGGGGGTAATATTGGTGAGTGAGTGAAAGATCACTTAATAACATGATACAGATTAATATATATTTTTAGTTTTAAATGCCAAGTCATATACATGTTGCACTGTAGCTTCGAATGTATATTCACAGAGGCCGCAGAAATTAACAACTAATGGGACTCTACCTTGATATTAATTCATAATATATATATATTGCTATACTTTGGGAGGGTCATGTTGCCAATAAGAAACACACGCACCAGTTGCTTTCACTTCAATTTATTATAATAAATTTATAAATTTAGGAATTTATAAATTTCCGGTTGGTTGGTTGGTTCCACAACCAGATGGATGGTTGTTTATATAAAGAATCTTGCTAAACAAATTCAGAAATGAAATATATATATATATATATATATATATATATATATAATTGCTCTGAGCCGGATCACGAATGAAGCACGTGAATGTGATAGTGAAAGAAAAATATATTAAACTTATATATGCTTTTCCCTGCTTTTAAAATGATTGCTTTGTGTATTGAAACAAATATGAAGAACATTCTCTTATTCCTTTTGTAGAAGGAATGCCGCCAGACATTGCGTATAAAGGTTTCACGGCTATTTCGCCCTTTATTAGTAGAGACGTACGGGTATTTTTCTGTCTATAATGAATGGTATATACAAACGTTATTATTATATATGGATATATATATACACCTAAACTAATATAAGCAGCACATTAACACACATATGTTGACCTAGACCTTCAGACATAGTGATACTCTCTATTTTACGCACAGAGGCATTGGCATATAGCTATACCTATAAGCAGCTATCCAAACACACAGCCACCACCACAAACACACACAGAGACACGTATATATCTATACATACATACACACATACAAATACATACATTGTTACACAGAAATATATAGAGAAACATACACTCACGCAGCTATCCAAACACACAGAGAATAGTTTATCAATGGATAGACCATCACATAGACACATACAAACACATATATACACACACGCCCACTCAAACACACACATAGAAGCAATGCCATGGAAGCTCATTCATCCACACAGCTATCCAAACACACATGGAGCGACCATCAATGTAGATATATGTCATTTAGGAAAACAGTCGTGTCAGAAGTCAAAACATTGCTGAGAGAACGAAACAAAGATATTTTCTCTAAACTGAGTTTGTTTATTCAAGTTTTCTTAACTTCAAGTAGGCCACCAGACCGTATGGCTAGAGGAACATACTAACGTCTAGTGTTCTGAATACTAAATAGAAAATAAACTATGAAGTCTGTCATATACGTATAAGGAAGTTAATTGTAAAACTTTGCTCAACTGATTCGTGCGCAGAAACTTCCTATATAAATGTATGACTTAAGGAAATTAGTAAAGGGTAAAGTTCTGAATACTAAATACAATATATGTTTGAGATTATCATTATGTAGTGAGTATTAACATAGATTAACATAGATGTCCAAACGATTGCTGCACAAAAACTTCCTCGAACCGTATAGCTGGAGGGGCATACCACACAGCAGTGTTCTGAATACCAAATACAAATTATGAAGGAATATTTAGGCGCGTCAGTCAACATTCTTCCTTCTTTAGGGCGAATCTATACAATTTCCTCAAATATGTACAGTCAACGGCTGTTGTCACAGTTACTTTCAGCATTTGTGACTGACATTTTCAAATTTCAATATTTCAAACATTCGTAGGGAGCTGGATAGGCAGTATCGGTAGAGTGACAGACAACATGCTCTGTGATTCATAGGCACGACTTATTACGTTCTCAGTTCAGATCCCGCCGAGTTTAACATTACCTTTCATCGTTATGGGCTCGCTAAAATAACATACCTGTATAACACTGAGGTCGATTTAATCGAATTTTCCCTCCCCTAAAATTATTGAACTTGTGCCTGAATCAGAAACCATATATATATATATATATATATATATATATATATATATATATATATATATATATTCAGTCATTACTATAGTAGAGGTCAGACAATTTTTTATTACAGGGTCGGGCCAGATTGATACATATCGAACCTTGAGCTTGTCAATAGCGAAACGCACGTCACTGCTCAATAAACATAATGAAGACATAACAAATCCATGGTAGTATGGACGAAACAAGAGAAGAAAAGAAATCCTTCCTCAGCTGTAAACCGGGATCAAGATGTTTCGGCGTGTAATACAGGACATCTATGTACACGATATATTTTTTTTTTTTTTTAATATATTTTTGTTTTTTGTTTCTACATAGTCCTTCAGTACATCTTATGCTATGTAGAAACAACAATATAGTGTACATAGGTGAGACAGCTCGTAGTATAGGGGAACGAATAAATGAACACTGGCGAGACCTCCAAGATAATAAAGAATCATCTGTGCACTATCAACATGCTAAGATAGAACACAGGGGTAGATTAGAGAGCATAGAAATAAAAATAGAATCCACACACAGAAAAGACGCAATGTTTAGGCAAATTACAGAGGCAGTAAGCATAAAAGAATTAAAACCAAAATTAAATAGAAAATATGAGTGGAACAGCAACATCACAACTTACAATTAAGGACAAAATGAAAACACACACACACATAGAACAAACAACTTACAATTAAGGACAAAATGAAAACACACACAAAATGAAAACACACACAGGACAAAATGAAAACACACACACACATAGAACAAACAATAAATAAATAAATAAATAAACAAATAGATAAATGAACACAAACACACACAGACACCCGGATGTGGCGCATGCGCAAACTGAGCACACAACACACAGAAACAAAATGGCGTAGGATAGAAGAAAGGAAAGGCACAGAAACGAAGAAAGGAATCCCCAGTCACTGAAGAGGTCACAGAGTGTGTGACGAAAGGACTATGACTATATATAAACAACTATCTGGTTGTAGAACCAACCAACCAACCAGAAATTTATAAGTTTGTAAATTTGTAAATTTATAAATTTATAAATATATAATAAATTGAAGTGAAAGCAACTGGTGCGTGTGTTTCTTATTGGCAACATGACCCTCCCAAAGTATAACAATATATATATATATATATATATATGTATATATGTATATATATATATGTATATACATATATATCTATGTATACATACATACATATATGTATACAGACGTACAGTAGCATGTATATATATACATACATACTTACATTTAAGTAAGTGCCGTACTAAGAGTGAGAAATGAAATTTCGTTTCATTCTATTTCATATATATATCTATATATATATATAAATGTATATATATATATATATATAATGAAAAATTTGAACAGGGACAGAACAGAGAGGCAGTACAATAAATGTTTATTAAATTCACGCTCAGGAGAGTGGGGGGTAGGTGGGGGACTATATATATATATATATATATATATATATATATATATATATATATATATATATATATATATATATATATATATATATATATATGTATATATATATGGTTATACTTTGGGAGGGTCATGTTGCCAATAAGAAATAAAAAATAAAATAAAAAATTAAATTAAATTAAATTAAATTGAAGTGAAAGCAACTGGTGCGTGTGTTTCTTATTGGCAACATGACCCTCCCAAAGTATAACAATATCGGTTTCAACACACGATTTCAGATAAAGAATCTTGCTAAACAAATTCAGAAACGAAATATATATATATGTATATATACATATGTATATATATGTATATATATATATATAAATGTATATATATATCAGTATAAATCCCGACTGCTATATATGTGTAAGAGAGACGTTTCTATCACTATTTCAATATGTGTGTATGTTTAATCTTATTTATATGTGTGAGCGTGTACGTGTTATGTCTGTGCAGCTGATAGTGTATATCACTGTGTGAAAGTACGTATAGCTGTGAGTCGGTAAGTGCCTGGGTGCGACAGTGTTGATGAAGCTGAATTGAAGTGATGAATGTCTACGAACGACAAACTGTTAAAAGAGGGATCATTAGCTTAACACATTAACTGTTTCTACTTTAGGCATAAGGCCAGCAAATACCTAGTGCATTACTGGTACTTTATTTTATCGACCCCGTAAGGATGAAAGGCAAAGTCAACCTCGACGGGATTTGAACTCAGATCGTAAAGGGACGTAACTATGCTGGAAAGAATACACATTAATTGTTTCTACTTTTTGGCACAAGGCCAGTAATTATCCAGTGCATTACTGGTCCTTAATTTATCGACCCCGTAAGGACAAAAGGCAAAGTCAACCTCGGCGTGATTTGAACTCAGATCGTAAAAGGACGTAACTATGGTGGAAAGAATACACATTAATAAAATCCTGTTGTTGTTGTTGTTGTTGCTGTTGTTGTTGCCATAGTTCTAGCTGTTGAGATTTTTGTTGTAATTTTGCTAGAGGCATAATGAACAGATGTATTACCAGGTGGAGGCATGCATATACAAACAACGAGATTCGTGCGTTTAGGGTTACACTTTCTTAACATTTCTGACAAAACTTCCTTTTCTAAATTCCGTTGAACGTTTCCTTACATTTCAACGATATTTCAGCACGTCTAAGTAAACGTACAATACATATCACTATGTATACTCATACATATCACTACATCTACACATATACACAGTTCCATGTTGCTTCACACATACACACATACCCCCCCCCCCCCATATATATATATATATATATATATATATATATATATATATATATATATATATATATATATTGGTAAACGGAATAGAAAATGGTGACAAATTGTTCACAGTTGAAAAATGGTTTAATTAGGAATAAAAGAGTATTAGTGATTGTATGGGTTAGTATTCAGTTGTGGTTTTAAGTTGTGGTTTTAAAACCACAACTGAATACTAACCCATACAATCACTAATACTCTTTTATTCCTAATTAAACCATTTTTCAACTGTGAACAATTTGTCAGCATTTTCTATTCCGTTTACCAATATATAATAACTTGTGTGTTACACCTCTATTCTTTTAACTATATATATATATATATATATATACTTCTGTGTGTGTGCATGTATGTATGTATACACACACACACATGCACTTATATATATATATATATATATATATATATATATATATATATATATATATACAGGGTGTCCCCAAAAGTTCTGTTCACACTTCGATTACCTGTACAGGCAATAATTATTAGAATGCTGTTGAAGTGTCTTTAATTTTAATATATATATATATATATATATATATATATCCGTGTCACGATTTCGAGGTAGTGGCATGTTGTAACGTCATGGGAATACTTCTCACTAGGATCGACGGAGCTGCGGCATATTTCTAAGAACTACGTCCATGTTTGTCACTACTTAGAAACGCGTTGAAACAGATCTAGTGGTTTTGAACTTGCCATGCATGATCAATTTGCACAATATCTTCGCAGCTCAACGCTTTCCCTTCTATATTCCTTGGTGTATTTCCAATTTATTCATGCTTCAAGTTATAGTTAATTTATGCTTCAAGGCTGCAGATTTCTATATTCTCAGCATGTATTTAGAAATCGTTATGCTTTAATGCTTTCGTAGGAATTGCATCCTTCCGTTTGGTAGGAATATTGCCAGACTTCAGCTTTTGCTGCTGTTCTGGTTGTAAACAGTTTTATAAAAAGGCGCGTGGCAATGTGGAGAAGGTGTTAAACTAAGGATCGTAATGTCGTAAGTTCAAATACCTCATATTCTATTCTCTTTATCTTACAAACACCATTATCATTCATGTGAGCTATTGGTTTGGGGTGTGGCAGCAACATTTGAATGCTTCAAACACCAGTTACTATTGCAATAACTTAAACTTTAACTCTACAGAATACTTCAGCAATGCTGGTATAGTTATCGCCTCCGTCTTTCTCGCTCTCTCCATTTCACACTATTATAAGCACAGATGAGTCCACCTCTCGCCTGCCCCGTCGTCCCAGAGGACAAAATAGAGAAGATGATTCTCCGGAGGATAATGGGGTAGGCGCGTTAGAAGAGACATTCCAGCTCGTGAGGCTCACACCTGCAAGTAGCTAACTACGTGCTGATGGTGGTGATTGTGCTGAGGGGGGCACCAAGGGCCAACGACACCAGAAGTCTCCAAACCAGGTAATCTAGGATTAGAGGCTATTTCATTTTGAATAGTACCGATACCTTCTACATATTAATACTTTTTGGCAATGTAGCTTTTGCAGTGTACATTCCTTGTTGCTATTTAGCAATCAGCGAGCAAGGGCTACTAATACTACTACTATTACTACTACTACTACTACTACTACTACTGAAGCTTTTTGATTTTCTTGAACTATTATCTGTTTTATTGGAAATATCTGTTTCGTACGTATCGATTTATCTCGGTTTTGTATAATGTGGAATATATTGTGGATGTTCACCAGCGGGTACCTGTATTAACTCTGCATCGAAACAATTCGATGCAACTCCCAGACCCTTTCCAATCAGCACAAATATCAACACTGTCACACAGTGTGGCACTGAATCTCCCTGGGAAATATATTAAGGTTACATATGTCTATGTAAAATACAGTTTCTTTTTTCAGACTGGCTGTTCCGTTGATCAAACAATTGGAACATTCCTCGTCGGAACAAACGAAGGTCCAATACACTTTCACAAATCTAAGACACTCGGTAGATTTGGCTGCTTCTAAATTCTAACATTTTTTCTTTATTGGTAGGTTGTATTTTTTTCCTTTCGAATATTCATTTCACTTCACCGTTTTTTTAACAAATACTCAGTGGAGTGGAGACATAGAAGAACAAAAAAGTTGGTAATGGAATGGTGGTGATATATACATATAAAAAAAAAAGAAACACGGCAGCTGACGGTGGAAACGAAAGATTAAAAAAAAACTTTCATTCAAATGTTATGTATATATTCTGGTCAATATGGTTGTATGTTATAGTATGTGCAATCTGACAATATGGTGCAGACTCATAAAAGAAACTACGGCAGACTAACGATGAATGCCCGTTCAAGGATATTGTGCAGTAAAGACGGTAGAACCCGTCAGCCAATTGAATCCGTGCAAAATATAAATATTTAACACATTTAACTTTACTCTGCTATGTATTGAGTATCTTACTTAGTGTGGCTTACCCCGGTTGAACCCGGGATTAACTTTTATATATATATATATATATGTGTGTGTGTGTGTATAAGTGATATTTAATGTGTTGGAATACGTATATATATAAATATACTTGTATATATAAATATACGTGTATATATAAATATACCGTCTAAACCATACTAGCGTGGAAAACGGACGTTAAACGAAGATGCTGATGATGATACGTATATATATAAATATACGTATATATATAAATATACGTATATATATAAATATACGTATATATATAAATATACGTTTCTGAATTTGTTTAAGTATAACAATATAAATATACGTTTCTATATAAATATACGTATATATATAAATATACGTATATATATAAATATACGTATATATATAAATATATACACATAGACACACACACACACACGCACACACACACACACACACTCACGAACACACACACAGACATATATAAAATGAAACGCGCTAATTAGACTCTCAGAAACTGGAACTGTTTGGTGAGGAATATAATGATATCGATTTCAACATTCAATCATTATCTCAGTCAAGATTGTTAAAACAATGTCAAACACCAATTATTGACATGTTGAGTGATGAAGTTAAACAAATTAAATCAGTCAAGTACAGTCACGAAGTGTACGTACATACTGGAGATCATCCGCTTACACACACACACAAACACACGCACACACATAAACACACACACACATACACATACGCACACACACACACGCACACACACACATATATATATGTATATATATATATATATATATATATACACAGGTGTTTGTGTGTGTGTGCGTAGGCGTGTGGCTGAGTGGTTAGAGGACTGGATTCGCAATCGTAAGGTTCTGAGTTCGATTCCTGGCCTAGACGATGTGTTATGTCCTTGAGCAAGACACTTTATTTCACGTTGCTCCTTCTAGCTAGGTTGGGACCGATAGATAGTATTAGCAATTGGAAAGAACAACGGAAACATTGTTTCCTCGGTCCGATTTGACGAAAGTTGATCGTTCCTTTTTAAATATATATATATATATATATATGCATATATTCACCCAAACATACCTTTTCTTAAACGAACTCATACATTCACGCAAACAAACAAACAAACCGAGCATTATAATAAATGTTCGGTAAACCGATACGTGCATATATAGATATATATGTGTGCATGTATGTATATATATATACATACAACAGTACGTCTGTATACATATATATATGTACGTATACATGCATACTTACATTTAAGTAACTGCCGTACGAAGAGTGAGAAATGAAATTTCGTTTCATTCTATTCCATTTATATATATATATATATATATATATATATATATATATATATATATATATATATACACACATTTATACACACAAAGTGCTTTGGTTTTCAACTTAACACCCATTTGTTGAGAAGAAAACTTGTATGCTTGATAACACCATTGATAAGTACTAGATTGAATATGTCTGGAAGGCGAAGATAAATATTTTGACTCGAAATATTCCAAATCATTGATACCATTATTAAAGTAATCAAGATAATATATATAGCCTAAATAATTAGTCTGCAAACTAGGAAGGACATAATATAAGGACCGCAGACCTGTCAAGCATTGAGATTTTTACAGATCCAGACCTCACTGTCCAACGAATAATATATATATATATATAATGGATATATATATATATATATATATATAGTAATAATAATAAAATTGAAGACTAAAATCCAAAGAGGGCTCGATAAGGAAAATATATATCAAATATATAAGAACCGTAGAGCAAATATTTATTAAAATAACAGATTAAAGTTTAAGCAAAGAATCGCTGCTTTCACCCTTAATGGGATCTTCTGAAACTAACAATATATATATATATGTGTGTGTGTGTAAATATTATATAATATATATATATATATATATATATATATATATATATATATATATATATATATATGTGTGTGTGTGTGTGTGTAAATATTATATATATATATATAATAACAAGAAATTGATTAACATATATATAAACATGAATAATCACAGGAGATAATGTTTACAAGTGTGTAACCATACATAGCTAGGTAGGTTACAAAATAAAGTTGACTAGAACTTCAAAAATAGATACCTTATATCCTTTGATTATTCATGTTTATATATATGTTAATCAATTCCTAGTTATTATAAAATGCTCGGACCTGCTTGTTTAAATCTTAGAGCTTATTTTCTGGGTGATATGGCGCATGTATTTCTGGCATGACACCCATAATTTTGATTTAGATTAAATTCATTTAATTTATCTTAATTTTGTATATATATATATATATATTTTTTTTTATTTTTATTTTATAGAAGGAGCTTCTACAGGACTAGTACTGTTTCATTCAGATGAAATCTTCAGGAAGCTCTCAGATGAAATCTTCAGGAAGCTTCCTGAAGATTTCATCTGAATGAAACAGTACTAGTCCTGTAGAAGCTCCTTCTATAAAATAAAAAAATTTTACTCTGCCATGTATTGAGTACCTTACTTACTGTGGTTATCCCCGACTCAACCTGGGACCTACGTATATATATATATATATATATATATATATATATATATATATATATATATATATATATATATATATATATATATATATATCCAGGGAGTATAACGCGGAGTTACTGTAGGATCACCTGGGTGAGCACTCGATGTTTAGTTTCGCGTCGGTATCGGGGTGTAGAGCTAGACGAGTGTAATACAATAATACAAGGACAAATAGTTACTCCTTCATTACGTTTATCGTTTGGTGTTGGGCGGTTCGCAACCGATCAGCTGGATTTTCGATCTGTATCGATCTTGCTCGACTCTGGAATCAAATCATTACTACTACAGAGGTCTTTCCGTTTCATATGAAAATTGACATTTGTTAAACATATTAACGAATAATAGTAATTATTCCAGATTGTGCCAAAAGCATGGCTAGAACTTTGACTCTGTTATAGGATTAATGTTAGATATGAAAAGAAAAAAATGTATACATATATATATATAAAAGTTTGCATATATATATATATATATATATATATATATATATATATATATATATATATATATATATATATATATATATATATATATATATATATATATATATATATATATATATATATATATATAGGGCTCGATAAGGATAAATATATATCAAATATATAAGAACCGTAGAGCAAATATTTATTAAAATAACAGATTAAAGTTTAAGTAAAGAATCGCTGCTTTCACCCTTAACGGGATCTTCTGAAACTAACAAAGTCAATCTGTAAACGCAGAAGTGGATATTTCAAAAAACGTATATATCTATATATATATACGTATATATATATATGTATATGCTTATATATATATATACGTATATATATACGTATATATATACGTATATATATACGTATATATATACGTATATATACGTATATATATACGTATATATATATACGTATATATATACGTATATATATGTGTATATGCGTGTATGTGTATACATATACATATATATATATATATATATATATATATATATATATATATATATATATGTACCTGTATGTGTATACATATATATATAATATATATATATATATATATATATATATATATATATATATATAAATATATATATATACGTGTATGTGTAAACATGTATATATATATAATTATATACATATATATATGCGTGTATGTGTAAACATATATATGTGAGTGTGTTTCTGTCTATGTGCGTTTGTTATGTATGCGCGTGTGCCTGAGTGCCACTAAGTTTCGAATGAGCTAAAAGAAAAAAGAAAAAATATTATGTATAAAATAGTCGTACAAAATTACAAAGACCAGATGGAAAAGGAACATTAACATGAAAATAACGATAGCTCCTCAAATTAATAATGGCGTCCATAAATAACTAGCAATGTTTGCTGAGTTTTTGTTAATATTTTTTTTCTATATTATAGGTACGCCATTCATAATTTTTAATTATTCTTCAAGTGCTTTTGAATTTGATATTACAAGTAAACGCTCCGGTGACAATTGAAAATAATATAGTTGTTACTTGTAAAGCGCCAGTTCTTGCAGATTTATCCTCTGTGTTGGCAAATTCATCTGCTAATTGTTTCATGCATGCAGAAAATTACATATTCACTCCACTTCTCTCTTTACCTCTATTTCTCCCACACGTACATACCCGCACCCACACACGCATATATCTATCTATCTATCTATCTATCTATCTATCTATCTATCTATCTATCTATCTATCTATCTATCTATCTATCTATCTATCTATATAAGTACTGTTTAGTTTACTACTATTATATATATATATATATATATATATATATATTTATTAAAGTAACAGACTTAAGTTTAAGTTTTAATAAATATTTGCTCTACGGTTCTTATATATTTGATATATATTTATCCTTATGGATTTTAGTGTTCAAATTTATTATTATTACTACATATATATATATATATATATATATATATATATATATATATATATATATATATATATATATATATATATATATATATATATACATAAGGAGTTTTCCTGTTGTATTTACAACTTGAAACATTTAGAACTCACTCAGGATATTTGTGGCGCTATTAAATGAAATTGAATTTGTCTAAAACCCCTTGCATCAATATATACCCTCACAAGATCTTGTGAGGGTATATATATATATATATATATATATATATATATATATATATATATAATGTTTATCCCGGGTTCAATCGGAGGGTCAATTCATAGCAGTGTATAAATATTTAATATCGAAATGGTTTGTACAGGACTAGAACTGTTTCAATCGGGAGAACTCATGAGGGAGTCGACTGTCCTAGCAATATGGTGATATTTATACCTTTTGTGGTGGTAGAAGAGGGTGGTGATTGGGATGGGTGGATGTCATTGGTTGGTGGATTTACAGAAAAGGGAATTCTTTAAAAATTATATTTAGTGTAACAAAGGCTTCCTGATGATTTCTCTCGAATGAAACAGTTCTAGTCCTGTAGAAGCCATTTCTCTATAATATATATATATAGTATATATATATATATATATATATATATATATATATATATATATATATATATATATATATATATATATATATATATATATATATATATATATATATATATATATATATATATATATATATATATATATATATATTAAAACCCGCTATACTCATTGGGAGAGCATACTGCAATAGTAATTTTATTGCATCTACGTTTTCAAGATCATGAGAAGTGTAGGATTGTTTTCCCATTCGTGCAGTCTCTATCCCTTTTCAGTTGAAATCCCTCCGAAGTTAACTTTGCCTTTTCGTATTTGTAAATCAATGAAATAATGAACAGTCCACTCTATCATACTAGCTCTCCTTTGCAACAAATTAGCTGAAGAGCGTATGGCCTCTGACAGGTGTAACGTATCCAAGACCTACCAGAGAGTGATGACAAATACGGTGATGTATGCTTCAAGCAGAAATTACACCAGCGAATGGGGTTTATATCTAGTAAATGAAAAGCGATTATAACAAAGAGAAAACAGTAGATATAACAAGAGCAATGGTTTAAAGAAATATCCATGTTAACAATAACCTGTAAAAATAAATATCAACTATGAA
Organism: Eledone cirrhosa; assembly: GCA_964016885.1. Lineage (NCBI taxonomy): Eukaryota > Metazoa > Mollusca > Cephalopoda > Octopoda > Eledonidae > Eledone > Eledone cirrhosa. The sequence goes on from OZ024756.1 coordinate 32,834,583, forward strand.
CAGTTCCACAACTTAAGGGGACAGTGCTTACAGTTAATTCCAAAACAAACCTACAGAAAACTACAACTACTACTACTACTACTACTACTACTACTAATGGTTTCTCATTTAGACACAAGCCCAGCAATTTTGGGGCAAGGGAAATTCGATTAAATCGATCCCAGTGCCGAACTGGTTCTTTATTTTATCGACCCCGTAATGATGAAATGCAAAGCTAACCTCGCTGGGATTTGAACTCATAATGTAAAGGGCCATATCTCATTGCCACGAATCATGGTGTCTGATGCTCTACCAATACTGTCAATACTCCCCCCTCAGTAATGTTAATAATAATAATTGTAGTAGTAGTAGTAGTAGTAGCAGTAGTAGTAGTAGTAGTAGTAGTAGTAGTAGTAGTAGTAGTAGTAGTAGTAGTAGTAGTAGTAGTACTGTGTTCCTAACTAATTTATTCGCCTGATTCGTTATTGCATTGCAATTACATATTATTTTATTTCTAACTTTAATTGCTCATTTTATAAATTATATTCGATTAACTCTTATCTCACATGTAAATCACATTAAAATTCGATCATATATTATTGTGCTTGCTACGCGAAATAATGAAGTTTTTTTGTTTATTTTTTTATGTATATATATGTATAATATATGTAAATTATAACTTTGTAAACAGTTTCGAATTTTATTTTTTAAATAATGATATTTGTTGATTTGAAAAGAGATAAAATTGTGGTTAAATTGTGTTTTAATTAACTTCACATTTTTTTGTTAATATATTTAATCGTTATTCCCACACACGTCCACTTTCAATAGAGTAAGAAGCGTCATATTTCCACAATTTGAGTGTTTGATGTAGTCAAACAGTTTGAAGGCTGCGTTTAATTATCTTATAACTTAAAGAATGCATAAATGAAATAGCGCAATATATTTAACTCTGTGTGATGGCTGGAAGATTGCATAAATATGATTACCAAGATGATTAAAAAATAATGTAATTGTTGATAACGATTATGATGCAGATAATGATAGCGAGTTCAGTTACAAAGCCATGGATTTTGTGTTGTGGAAACGTCGATCAAGTCCAATCTATTTCCTGACTGCTTTTTAAACTTACGGTTTTCACTGAAATAAAGTAAAAAGTTGACCTGGGCAGGATTTGAACAAAGAATGAAAAGATGATGTATAAACACTTCAGATCCTTTTGCCCTATAATTTAAATTATCACCCAATCCAACGCCCTTAATATAATGTTAAGGATAATAGTAATGATGGTATATTTGTTTACTCCTTTGTCGGGTCTGATTGCAGGCACCTATGAAACCCTGTCTTTGCAATTACGATTAACGCCAAGATGTGTGCTTCTTATTGGTGATTAAACACACAAAGTAATGTGTATATCGTTAATTAAGATTGATCTGTGCAACTAGAGGAGGATGTGGCTGCAGCCGTTAGATTTTATATTATGATATCAGCCATAAACAGACTCCAGACTATGGCTGGTTAAATGAGTGAAAACCCCATCCTGTACATAAATGTTTTCTGCCCTTGAAGCCTCTCTGGTTCCAAATCACACCCATTCAGGAATTCATGACTGTCTATTCGTCTCGCATCATTTATTCTGTATCTATCTTCACAACGGCTCACACTGACAATTAATTCTGTCCTTTCTGATTATAACGCCCCTGCCCTTGAACTCCATCTCGCCACTCTCCATTTCAAAACGGATCAACGTACATCATTTTAAACTAAATCAACGGCGTCAACGTCTAACGTTTCAGGGTAGCATGTAGAAGCCATAGAAAGTGACACACACACACACGGCTGACTTACCAAAAAATCAAACTGCTGATTTACCAACACATCATAACGTCCAGCAATCGTAGAGCATCGATAATTCTGGACCTGGAGTGTCTTTGGTGGCCATGGACCTTGCCACTACATCCAGACTCAATATTTGAAGCAAAACGACTAGGAATGACTTAGAACAGTAGGTCGTCCCATTTTCAGCACCATATGCCATCATGACACCTAAAAAAATGTAATGCTTTTCCTCGCTATCAAAACATGTTAGGCGTAGATGCTTCTTGGCTCGTGCTGCTGATGACAATTGCTAAAAACAATATTATTAATATACTTTACAAGTAGGTCATCCTTAACAAATTATCATGACCCCGTTCTATATATTTAATAAAGAAAACAAATATAGAACCTCTGACGTTGCCTAGTTTATGAAATATGTCATCTTCAACTAATAATAACCGTTATCTATAAAAAGACCAGAAACCACATGATCGAGGCTTATTTCTTCTAATTTTATCAGTATTATTATTACTATTTTATCTTAAATAAATGTTTTTGAAATGCACTCACACTGAATGAATGGTGGTAAGTGTTTACATTTATCTATCTTTTAAAATAAGTGTCTTTTTGAAGGTAGAGTGTATATTTGACCACACATACATACACATCTATCTATATATATACAAGTATATATATATATATATATATACATACATACATACAAGATTATATATATATATATGATTATAAATATATATATATATATATATATATATATATATATATATATATATAGTGTGTGTCTATGTGTGTGTGTGTGAAAATGTAAATATATATCAGGGTTTATGAATGATAATCATTTATTCATATAGGTTAAGATAATAATAATTAGTCATTGGATCTAGATAATATTATTATAACGACAATGTTTATACAGAATGCTGATTATTATTAGTTCGTGATAGGGCGTTGCATTGGCAGTATCGGTAGAGCGTCGGACGCCATGCTTTGACGCATAGAGTTACGGCCCTTGCCATTCTGAGTTCAAATCCCGCCGAGGTTAACTCTGCCGTTCATCCTTACGGGGTCGATAAAATAAAGTACCAGTAATACACTGGGTAATTGCTGGCCTTGTGCCTAAAGTAGAAACAATTATTAGTTCGTGATAGGGCGTTGCATTGGCAGTATCGATAGAGCGTCGGGCAACATGCTTTGGGACATAATTACGACCCGATACATTCCGAGTTCATATCTCGCCCAGGTTAGATTTGCTTTTCATCTTTACCGGGCTGATAAGATAAAGGACCAGTAATGCATTGCGGGTCGATTTAATCGACTACATCCAAAAAATGTTGGCCTTCTGTTTAAACCAGACACCATTATTAGTTAATGATGGTCTATTTCCTACACTAGGTAACATTGTACACTGGTAATTATTTATTTACTTTTTGTATAGTCTGTATTTGAAAGGGAGATGATAAATTGATCAGGATGACATTTCAGAAAGCTATGGAAGACAATTTGAATTATCTCCCCTCCCTTAACTTATTAATTATGAAATAGATATGTTGAATCTGGACGTACTGTCAAATGAATTGTTAATGTTTCGTTGACAGACACGTAGGACTGTTTCCTACGAAACAAATACATCCTTGTAGGGACAGTGAATTTGAATATTATATATTTATATATCAAACACACCCACGTACATATATATACCCACACGTACATATATATATATATATATATATATATATATATATATATATATATATACACAAGCACATACTGTGAAGATTAACAGTGGATCCTTCGGATATGGCACGAACGATTAGAATAGCCTGAAAATAATTTAGAAAAGTACTTTGAGATTTCTATTGTTAAGAAAAATTAAGCAGGGAACTAAGCATCTTACCATTCCTAAAATGTAAAAATATGTAATTCCTTCTGCGGATATATATATATATATATATATATAATTTTAAACCCAAACAATGCATTAGAAAGAAAATTAAATCGCTAAGATAACAAAAAATTCTAAACCTTACGAAATTTAATTTGCTACGGTAAGATTTTTTGTTAACCTGGCGATTTAATTTTCGATCTAATGCATTGTTTGGTTTTCATAATTATTTAAATTGTGTTTCATATTCAACAATCCTTCAAGAAAGCTACAAAACTCTGTCATATATATATTTGATATTATCATTCTTAGACAATTCCTTAATTATGACGTGAGTCTTCGAACGTGGCGTTAGTATTCTATGCAAAACAAAATAATTGTTTCTACTTTTGCCACAAGGCCAGCAATTACCCAATGCATTACTGGTACTTTATTCTATCGACCCCGGAGGATGAAAGGCAAAGTTAACCTCGGCGGGATTTGAACTCAGATCAAAACAAAATAATAAGCAAACGCAGGGAAACAGTTCTATCGAATATGCCAGTACATGGTACTTTCATATAGATGGGTACGCGCGCAAACATAAATGCACAAAAACAATGGTCTCCCCTCTCTCTCTCTCTCTCTCTCTCTCTCTCTCTCTCTCTCTCTCTCTCTCTCTCGCTTTCTCTCTCTCTATATATATATATATGTATGTATATATATATGCGTACATAAGCTGCCCCCTCAAACGTATTGACGAGGGCCTACAGGCAATCCATAATACTGCAAATGACGCCTCAGTCTGGCTCACCAATCTCGATTTGTCTCTCTAACCATTTTCCATTTCATACGACAAGGAAAAAAAGAAGACTGCTAGAACATGTGTCTTCTCTTCGGAGATAGACACAGATATATACTGTTAGAATCTTGCACATTTTAAACTAATAACTACAACATAGCCATAGAGTGAAATGGGAAATGGTTAAATCCCAAGCATTGATATGGCATGCGCAATTAAGGATTGCTTTTAAAAGATGGGCCATTAAGAAGGGAGAATTAGGGCTTTGAAATCAATTTAGTACAATTAATAACATGCAATTATGAGTGACAAGACGATAAGGCTGGACGAAGACGGAAACGTAAGAATAAAGAATTAAGGATAGTCAAATTTGTATAGTTACTTAAGAGGAAATAATTAAGTCAGGATAATACACTCGGGATGATAGTAATCAGATGATGAATTGAAATCGTGACTCGTTAAAGATGTGCGACTGTAGGGACATACACACACATTCACATACACATGTGTATGCCTGTACACGTTTACTGTATATTCATGTTTCGTAAATTAGCCGTTCGACACAATGAGGATCAATCAATTTAGAAGTTAAAAGTTGTATTGTCAATATGAACGCCTACATCGTAAAGGCGATGCTGTAGCATGGCCGAAGTCTAAAGATGGAAACCATTAAAAGACTAATGGATTACATGCACTCATTCACACACACACAAGCACACACACATATAAAGACACACACATATCTATCTATCTATCTATCTATATAAAGAAATCTATCTATATATACATATATATATATACATATATATATAGAGAGAGGCAGCAGAGTCTAAGGAATATATATATATATATACATACACTATGGAGACAGCAAAGACTAAAGAAAATTCAATATATTTTTGGAAGTCAAGTGGAAGTGTTTTTGGTGCAAATCTTTTTAATTTCGCCTCGATAAACATTTGTTTCCTTATTCGTACATGGCTGTTACACTTATTTAGTTCCAAATTACATGGGAACATGATTTCAGGATAGGCACCGGGGTTGACTAGTACAGACTCATCTAGGGGCCATAAGGGTTGGGTGAAGTTGTGGTTGCTGATATATAAGAAATACAAGTTTAACTACATTTCACTTCACTAACTGGGATGAACAAACATCCTCATCTGAGCACTTAAACTCCTATATAGGTATAAATATGTGAGTGTGTGGGTGCATGTGGTGAAGGGTACACACCCCGATGCAAACACATACACAGATATATATATATATACATAGTGTGCATATAATATATATAAAGAGTATAGTATGTATATATATACATACTATACTCTTTACATATATATATATATATATATATATATATATATATATATAAGTATACTTACTGCATACTATATATATATATAT
>OZ024756.1:32845470-32850470 GCA_964016885.1 Eledone cirrhosa
TCCAGTCTCGCTCTTCCCCTTCCTCCTTTCTGCCTCTCATTCACCCTCTCTTTATTTCTCTTTCCTTCCGTTGCTCTCTCAGTATGTATATATATATATATATATATATATATATATATATATATATATATATATATATATATATATATATATATATATATATATATAATACGATATCGGAGAAAGCTTTTTAGCGATACTCCGGCCAAATTCCAACTCACTCAACAAACATTAGGAAATAAGTGATTATATTCCCAATTATGTGTTCGGGATGATAACTAAAAGTATTGCGTGGAAAATTGGCTGTATTATTTCAAATGAGACATATATATATACATATATATGTATATATATATATACACACTCAACTCTGGATGTCGGTGAGCATATCCAGCTAACCTCAGTCTCCTCCTTGTCACTTTTGAGCTGACTTTTGGGAGGCTCCCATACAGCTCTGAGTTTTTCATCCTCAGTGTATACTGATTAATGTTCAGAGCCATCCTCAGGATTCTCGTGTAGCACCCATCCACCATCTGAGTGAGTTTCTTGGTCAGTGTCCAAGTTTCAGACCCGTACAGCAGCACAGACTCCACTACATGGACACACTGGAAGAGGAAGACCAACGTATGTTGATGCCCTAAGGACAGACACTGGCCTGTTGGAGACGCAGGACATGGCAGCGATAATGAGGGACAGACACCGCTGGAGAGAACTCATCCATGGATCTCGGGAATTTTACCCGCCCTAGATAGATAGATATACACACTCATACATAAGTATCTCTGTCTTCATATCTTTCATACTTTCTTTCTCTGTCCTTCTCTCTCGCTCATATGTGTATATATATATATATATATATATAAATTAATAAAAACAATGAAATAAAAACAAGAACAAGTGCTTTTATTAAAAAAAATTCATCATTTTACGATCGTTTTGGGGATGTATATGTTTGTTGGCATGTATCTTCCTCAGAAAAAATCATTTTTTCTGAGGAAGGCATGTATATGTGAAGGTATGTATATTTCCTCTCATAATTTGTAATATTTTTACATAGATCTTAAACATGATATACATTCCAACACACATATACATCCCAGAAACGATCGTAAAATGATGAATTTTTTTAATATAAGGAACTTGTTCTTTGTTTTTATTTCATTGTTTTTATTAATTTATCTTGACTCTGTTTTCCTATGATTTTTATCGTAAATTTTTGAATACATCTTCTCTCTTCATGATATCTTCTATATTTGGATTACATTGAGTTCTTTATACGGATTGGACACTACCGTATCTTTTGGTAGATTTATCTACACACACACACATATATATATATATATAACCCAATTTGATATACTATTAAAAAAGATTTGAAAGAAAAAGTATTCATTTCAAGACTACGTCATAATATAGAAAATTCAGTTAATCTGTGTGAACATTTCTCCGCGCATATATTTCAATATTTACGACAGAAATATAATTCATGATTCAAGCTTCTCCTGTATTTATTAAATATATTTTTTACATCTATATTAATTCATATTAATTTTTTTTCCAGAACTGCTGAACGATGCTTCTTTATTCCAATTTGTCTCTGTCTGCATATATGAATATATATATATATACATATATATGTGTGTAAATATATATATATATATATATATATATATATATATATATATATATATATATATATATATATATATATATTTACACACACATATACATACTCATAGACACATTCGCACATATATATATATATAGACATGGTTATGTAAATATGTTTTTCATTCTATAAGATTATAGCAAGATGGTTTCAAACATCACAGTTCTGTTAGCTTCATCAGTGAGTAATTTTCGTCTCTCGTGAAACTTATCAAATACATATCTTACTGCGAGCAAGAGCATATCTCACAAGCACGCATATATATATATATATATATATACTCCTCAAAACAGCAAAATTAATATGACATTTGGAAAGAACTACAGCAATAACATTTCTAACATTCGATGGGAAATAATAGTTTTGATAACGTAGATTTAACTTTCGCTGCTGAGACCTGTTGAATTATTAAACATGGCCTCAACCAAAGCGACAGCCATGCTATTATTATGACCGTCTCAATTGAAAGAAGCCAAGAAAAGTGTTGAATATGTAAGAGAAATCTGCATGTGAAGAACCAGTTTATAAAAAGATATTATATATATATATATATATATATATATATATATATACACATATATATGTATATATATACACACACACAAACACACACACACATACATATATATATATATATATATATATATATATATATATATGTGTACGTGAATTTATGTGTGTGCGTATGGTATAGGAATAGATTTAAATAAATTTCTAGAATGGCAAAAGAATTCTTTTTCTTCAAGTACTCACGATACTTTTGGAAAAAAAGTGTGTTTAATGTTATTGTCTATTTTATATTCTTTACCGCGTATTGTATTTTGGTCTCGTCCAGTCTTGTCCTTCGGCCGTGTGTCACCTTGTACAGACATTCAACTTTGGTTGTTAATCAAAATCGGTGGTTTTGCTTTGATTTGTATTTGTAACATCCTGAAGACTGGGATCATACCCATCGTATTCGAAGAGATCTAGGGTGGGTAATATTCCAGAGATCTATGGACGAGTTCTCACCAGCGGTCTTTGTCCCGCATCATCGACGTTATGGCTTGTGTCTCCAAGGGATCTGTGTCTGTTCTTATGGCATCAATATATATCAACATCGGTGGTCGTCTTCTAGTGTGTCCGAGCAGGGGCTCTCACAGGAGCAATGAGTGCAGCGACAACTCTGAATGTCGGTGAGCATGTCCAGCTAAACTCAGTCTCCTCTGTGTTACTTTCGAAGAGATATATGCTGTTAATATTCAGCATATACTGTAGCAAATTTTGAACTATATTAAATATATGTCCAGTGAATGAATACCTCTAAATCAAATTGCTGTGTAGGAAGGATTAGGTGGAGTTCATATGTGGACGCAAATGAGAGATGAGATGTGTGAATCACAAATGATTCATTGCTAGAGTGATGCTATTAGAGAATTCCAACTAGCAGATTCCACTCTAGTAGCAATTAAATATGGTGAAATATGACATGACAATCCCCTGTGTTAGTGTCGTAGGTGTCATGGTGGCTGACTCATTGGCAATCATGACGAAGGAGGTGTGGTAAAGTACCAGATGGACCATAACGCACCAAAGTACTCAATACTTAGAGTAGAAGAGTGGGTAATAGGAAAATATTTCAACCCGACGGCAGAACTCAAGCTGTTTCGACGGCTATTTCTGGACATTTATACATATATATATATATATATATATATATATATATATATATATATATATAACTATATATATAGTGTTTGGTAAGACAATACAGGAGTAAGCAGGAGAAAGCTTTCTACATTCGTAGCGTGTAGTTATGATGGAGATTCAGTATAAATATAACAGAGAAAAGTCGTGTGATTACATAAAACGTTATACGTAATCGCAGCTTCTATTATTTGTATATATATATATATATATATATATATATATATATATATATATATATATATATATATATATATATATATATATATATATAAATGAAGTATTCCCGTAAGAAAGGTACAGGAAAAGAGAGTGCTCTATGTAGGCTACATAGCTTATTAGTTATGTAATAAACAACATAAGATAATTATTTCATTTACCAGTGGTTTCTTGAATGCAGATATTTATATCTGTCTTCAGTCGTTAGAATGAATAAACAATTTGATTTTTCTTTTTTCTTTTCTTTTATTCATTCTGACGACTGAAGGCAGATATAAATATCTGCCTTCAAAAAACCACTGGTAAATGAAATAATTATCTTCTGCTGTTTATTACATAACTAAATATGTGTATATATATATATATATATATATATATATATATATATATATATATATATATATACAGATGTAATTGTTCGTAAATACATCATCATCGACTGTAGACTATTGTATGCACCTTGTACTGGAGAAACACCAGGACTCTGGCTTTACTGTAGCACCGGCTCAGAGTAGGAGAGTTAAGGCGCTGAATTTGCCGACGACATAGTTTTGGAAGCCGCTAGAATTGGTTGAGGACTTCCTGTAATTGGGAGCAAAGATTGGGAATATGGAAGATGATGTGGGTGAGAAGAAGACAAAGCCTGGGCGGCGTGCCACAGCTTGAGATCGGTGTGGAAGTCGGACTTTCGGAAAGCCCTGAAAATCCGCCTCTTCATTGCTGTAGTGGAGTCTGTTCTGCTGTACGGGTCTGAGACGTGGACACTGACCAAGAAACTCACTCAGATGGTGGATGGCTGCTACACGAGAATGCTGAGGATGGCTCTGAACATTAATCAGTATACACTGAGGATGAAAATCTCAGAGCTGTACGGGAACCTCCCAAAAGTCAGCTCAAAAGTGACACAGAGGAGACTGAGGTTAGCTGGACATGCTCACCGACATCCAGATTGACTTTGCACTCAGTGCTCCTGTGGAACCCCTACATGGACACACTGGAAGAGGAAGACCAAGGTTAACGTATGTTGATGCCCTAAGGACAGACACTGGTCTGTTGGAGACGCGGGACTTGGCAGCGATAATGAGGGACAGAGACCGCTGGAGAGAACTTGTCCATGGATCTCGGACATTTTACCCGCCCTAGATAGATAGATGTATAAAGACACACATACATCCTAGCAATGCAACACCATTTTTAATTTTACGTGATGTTTAAATTTCTTTAGTACATATGAGTGCCCGGTGTATTTTCTGACAACTAGTAATATGTGTTCATCAGAGGCGATCGACAGCAATCGGTGGGGGCTAGTAATTAAAGTGTTCTCAACGCATGGATTTGCATGCTGGCATGGTTAGGAGGCGTAGAAGAGCTATATCTTCTCGATGAACGCAGTGTTTGTTTATTTGTTTTGACATTGAAGGAGAGA
>OZ024756.1:32855470-32860470 GCA_964016885.1 Eledone cirrhosa
TACTATACTTGCAGACACACATTTACACGTTTGGGGTTTCGAAGTGGCTTTGCCTTGTACTTATTGGCGGAAGTATGTGACATTATATATTACATAATCGTTGTGCATATGTCACTCACTTTTAGGTAGCACCTGTTAAAACGTTTTCTATATCCATTATTGTGTACGAAATGTTTGCCCTTGCTAACTTAGAATTTAGATTGAGTGAAAATAGGGAGCGGGTGAATCATAATGCCACATGGTTCACACATCATTACATTCAGGTTGACAATATAGATGCATTCTTCCTCTCGAATTCCCTCCATCTGTAGCTTTGTCTCTCTCTACATCTCTTTCTCCCATTTCTTTCTCTCTCTCTCTCTCCCTCTCTCTCGCTCTCCCTCGCTCTCTCTCTCCCTCTCTCTTTCTCTCTCTCTCTATATATATATATTATATATATTAGATTTTCTATTCTTAATCGGGTCTCCAAATCTGAACACACGTAATTATGTTCTTTACGTTGTTCATCATCTATGTAATGATACTTCATACACTCGTTCACCTATTGACTCCATCTGACAAAGGAAATAATATAGTTTGAGGCTGATCATCGTTAACTGACAAGTCCAAGTTAAATAAAGACACAGTGCACATTAATATATCACTGTGACAGCTGGGTTCTTTGATACGCTATTGCTTGCAATAACAATTTTTACTTAATTACAAAAACCTTCTCATCGGTTATATTGCAAATATGTAATGTAAAATATATAAAAACGGAGCAACGATGAATATCTCAACACAAAATACTATGAACCAAGGTTGTGGGGGCATCTATGTCAAGAGTGAATATCATCTAATCTTTAACGGAATTCCATACCATATTCACGCAAATTTCTCTATCCACCTCGTATAAAAAAAATCTTTAGACCTTCAGTTCTACTAAAGCTGCTAAAACTGTACTTCAAACATACATTTTATTATCACTAACTATGTTAGAAAATTCTGTCGACCATCCATAAAAATGCTACCGCTAGATTGATTTGCTCATTAAAATCACGGTCGAAAATCCTTCGATTATTTCTTTTATTAGGATATCCCTGGTGAATCAAATATGACTATATGAAATTCTAACGAGAAAGCTGTTAAATGTTGCTATTGTTGAACTCTGTGTAGACCAGATTGGCAGATATATTAAGGTTTATGTTGCAATTGAATGTTTTCTGTAGTTCAAGTTCATGCCATATTGAGCAGAAATATGATTACATCTCTCCACCGAGGGCTATGCATGCTGCAGTTATAGCGAATTCATCGGTGCTTTAGATGAAGTATAGGGAAGTCAATTGGGAAGCCCTGACATAAAAGTGTCTTTTTCAGAGGAACATAGGATATTTCAAGTGAAAATAATCAAAAATATTGGTAATCACTACCTGCTTACGGACAACTAACGCTGCACACCAGGTCCGATCACAATAGAGCCGACTCCCACTGTCATCGACTCCATCTCTCTCGCCCTCCCTATCTCTCTCTATTATGAGCAAATGGGGTGCCACCTGCTTGCCGCCCTACGGCCCCGGTGGACAGAATGGAGAAGGCGTTTCCCCAAAGGATGCTAAGGGAGACGCGCTGGAAAAGGAGATGCTGTAGTTATTATTGTACATATCACCTATGTAGAACGTTTTCCACTTGGGATACTCTATAGAGCTATTATATTTCTTGTTCTTAAACACTTATGTTAAGCTACATTAAGCAGACAAATGGCCATAGAAATTCCACACATAACCACCTATGTTATTGTGTTATTGTTGTTCAGCTCCACGTCACGCAACATTGAGCAGGTCAATGATCAAACAAATTCCACGCTTAAACACATGTATGTGTCATTGTCTTTAGGCACAGATGTTACACCACATTGAAAAGATCGGTGATAAAAAACAAACCCGCTTATACCCACGTATGTTCATGTTATTGATGTTCTCTCCCAGGTTCAAATTCAGAAGCAGCTACATCAGAGTCTCTCCAGCGAGTGGGCCATGGCAATCTGTACTGTAAGTATTTGCCATAGCGATATTTGTTGTGCTTTGGGAGTTGAGATTACGATGTATGCACTTCGTTATAGAATAGACTTTATGCAAACTTTGTCTCAGCGTGGATGTAGGCATTCGTTATATTTTTCTGGTGGGAGAAGGAAGCAAGATGGTTGGTGGTACAAATAGAAATTTGAGAAAACCTGAAATAGCATTTTCTTTTCTCGGACTGTGTGTACTTCTGCAACATTTAAAGACACATTATCCAATATGTCAGTCCTCATTTAACACACTAAAGTATGAAACTACGAGAGATTTGCCTTCTACGTTTATCAGATTAAGGGAAAGCATATAGCCACACTCTCGTGACTTTTCCATGACATCATGATGTGCGGCAATATTTTAAGTAGAAAATAAAGGTCAACTATAGTAAACTCACCAACACGGGAATATTAGAAATGTCAAAAAACGCTGCACTTTCATTTCTGAATAATTAATTAAAGTAATCTCGATCAGAAATGATTTTCGTTGCCTTTCAACATCACTGCCGGTAATCTCTCTCTCTCTCTCTCTCTCTCTCTCTCTCTCTATATATATATATATATATATATATATATATATATATATACACGTGTAAGTGTGTGCGTGTGTTTAGGAACTAAAACCCCCCAAATAAGATGAAATCAGCCATGCACCATAAAATTGCACATTATCCAAAATGTTGCTTATACCGTATGAATGAAGCAGTCATAGAAGGTTTAAAATAATCCACATATACTCATACACATGTGATTATATATATATATATATATATATATATATATATATATATATATATAATCAGATATATACACACAGATTATATATATATATATATATATATAAATATATGTATATATATATATACAGTAAACACAAATAAGAAAGAAAACGATTCAGTACAGTGAAGAAATATATTATTTCAACGCTTGGAATATATATATATATACAGACACACATATATTTTCATAACATTTCAAACTTTTCAAAGGGAATCATATCCCACTTAAGCAGCCGTACCATTCTTCAGCTACATGTTGTGGGTGAGCTCAGTTTTTCCACCGTTGTTCACTATGATTATTTGTGTAGCTGATGAGCGGGAAAAAATGTTTTACCACGTCTTTTATTTGCATTATATAGATAGCGAAGAGCGCTGAATTGTCAGTATCGGTGGAGGGTCGGACGCCATGTTTTACAGCATAGTTACGACCCTTTACGGTCTGAGTTCAAATGGTGTCGAGGTTAACTTTGCCTTTCATCCTTACGGGGTCCTTAAAATAAAGTACCAGTAATGTAGTGCCAAAATGGAAACAATTATAATGTAGTGCCAAATAGAAATATATATATAAAGAGAGAATTCTACATATAGATAGAGAGAGAGAGAGATGTATAGATAGAGATATAGATATAGATGTATAGATTGGTAGTTAGAGATATAGATGTACAGATAGATAGGTAGCTATATGTATAGATTGGTAGTTAGAGAGATAGATGTACAGATAGGTAGGTAGATATATGTATAGATTGGTAGTTAGAGAGATAGATGTACAGATAGGTAGGTAGATATATGTATAGTTTGGTAGTAAGAGAGATAAATGTACAGATATATAGGTAGATATATGTATAGATTGGTAGTTAGAGAGATACATGTGCAGATAGATAGGTAGATATATGTATAGATTGGTAGTTAGAGAGATAAATGTACAGATAGATAGGTAGATATATGTATAGATTGGTAGTTAGAGACATAGATGTACAGATAGGTAGGTAGATATATGTATAGATTGGTAGTAAGAGAGATAAATGTACAGATAGATAGGTAGATATAATTGTTTGTGTGAGTGTTTAATACGCTTGCTAATGTGTGTAACAAAAAGCCACTGGGTTAAAACACAACGGCCTACTGTCAAATTGGAAACATTGCCGTCTACAAGAACTATGTATCGATCAAAATAAGTACGTAACAGAACTGATATATGTAATGGGGTCGATTTGAAAGACACCATATTAATTTATATAAAAACAGAATAGCCTCAGTCCTATGATAGATTCTAGAAAAAGAAAAATGTAGCTTAAATGCATATCTGTCTCGTTCATTCATTTGTCATCCCTTAGTTTATATTTACTTACATATACATACATATATATATATATGTGTATATATATTTACATATATATATATATATATATATATATATATATATATATATATATATATATATATATATATATGTATATATATATATATATATATATATATATATATATATATATATATATATATACATATATACATATATACGTATGTATATATATATCTCTATATATAAATGTATATATATATATATATATATAATATATATATATATATATATATATATATATATATATATATATATATATATATATATATATATATATATATATATATATATATGGGTGGGTGTGTGTGCATATATGTATATATGTATACATATATATATATGTGTCTGTGTGTGTGTACATATATGTATGTATATATATATGTATGTGTGTGTGTGCATATGAATGTATATATATATATGCATATATGCGTGTGTGTGTGTGAGAATATAGTATGTCAAATACTAAAGCATAAATTGTACGATATTTTTCATCTATTCGGCAATTTTTAAATATGTAAAGAAAATGTAGAAAAAATTTATTTTAAGCCACTCAACTCGTCCAGTATTTGATTTGTGTAAATACTTGATTCCATACCACTTAATCATCCACACAAAAGCACACATGCCCGCGTTCGTTCAAACACCTTCACACCAAAACGGACACGTATATATATATATATATATATATATATATATATATATATATATATATATATATATATATATATATATATATACATATATATATATATATATATATACATACAAAGCAACCTGAGATAGACACATATCCAAATACGTACACACATAA
>OZ024756.1:32862970-32865470 GCA_964016885.1 Eledone cirrhosa
AATCCAACGTTGTTTTGTCAGCTCCTAAACAATTCCTTTGTTATAATTGTTCATTTAAGAATTAAACTGACTTGTTCTTGTTTCGCCCTCATCCTTAACAAAATCGTATATATATATATATATATATATATATATATATATATATATATATATATATATATATATATATATATATATATATATATATATATATATATATATATGTGTGTGTGTGTGTATGTGTTTGAGTGTGTATTTATATATATATGTATATATATATATACACACACACACTTCATTTATATATATATATATATATACATATATATATAGACACACACACATACATACATAAATATATACACACACACACACATATATATATATATATATATATATATATATATATATATATATATATATATATATTTATATATATATATTATCTTTGCGTGTGTATGTAATTATTTATATTTATATGTATTAATATATATATATATATATATGCACGCATATATCAATGCTTATCATAGTCATCATCATCGTCATCATCATCATCATCATCATCATCATCATCATCATCATCATCATCATCATCATCATCATCATCTTCTTCTTCTTCTTCTTCTTCTTGTAATACAAAATATACTTCGCTACTTAATACTTCTATAGAAATTCACAGATCTTCCCACTCCGAAGAATAACACAGATTTAATACCCCTGCCAGCGCCAGATGGTATAAGATGGAACCCATTTTAGCAATCGACTGTTCTGTTAAATGCCTACTTTATATTAATTGTTATTGCATTGTTAGCCGTGGTGGTAGCTTTCGTTTTGGTTATGTCAGTTGTGGCTGGTTCCTGATAGTCGTAGTGTTGGTAGTGTTAGATTTAATCACCTTAGTAATAGTTGTAATAGCAGTATATACCCAGGTCACGTATATAATCCATGACTTCCATGCTTACATATCTAGGGCCATGTATACGAACGAAGATATATGCCTAGTGATTAACATAAGTGATAGGGTCTGACGAATGGACCGTCATCTGTTCGAGTCCATACGTGTATGGTGGGGTTTGCCCTTGAACAACTACTAAAGCGATAATTGACAATCTGTAAACAAAAAACAGTTTTTAAAGTCAAGTAACGAGAAGAGAAGCATATTTTACACGTTTTATTCAATCATTATTAATAGCGGTGGATTGGCAGTATCGGTAGAGAGTCGGACGCCATGCTTTGAAGCATCGAGTTACGTCCCTTTATAATCTGAGTTCAAATCACGCCGAGGTTAACTTTGCCTTTCATCCTTACGGGGTCGATAAAATAAAGTACCAGTAAAGCACTGGATATTTACTGGCCTTCTGCCAAAAAGTAGAAACAATTATAAGTAAATGCATTGTAACGACTAAATTGTCTAAGTTCAATTTTCAATATAACTCATAATATGACGACAGACGACAGACATTCATCAGAGATAAGAGAACATTTAAAAATATTTCAAGTGAAAATATATATAGAAAGAGAGAAGGATAACGTGATATGTACAGTGGCACCATCCGAGGTTTGTTTTAGAAACACTCACGTATGTGAAAGGTCTTTATATCATGTTGATATATATAAACCACAGACCCTCCCTCAACTCTACTTTTGAAAAGCAGAAGAACTGCGAAACCGGTAGAGGAACCAAATAAATATATATATATTTTTTTAAAGTAAGACTCCAGTTGCATTTTCGATTTCATCTTTTTTTCTTTATACTTTCACTCGTGTAGGACACCTCGGTTAGTTTTCATTTTGTAAAAAAACCTCACTTTCTAATATATATATATATATATATATATATATATATGAAGATAGGTGTATAAGGCACAACCACATACATTCGCATTCTTACACACATATTCATATATATATATATATATATATTTATAATGTACGTATATAATAGATTGAGTGCATGCTGAGTAAATTCTGTCACGATAAACACAAATTAGTCGTATCTTAAATAAAACAGAAACAACAAAACATACCAATATGAATCCCCAATAAAAAATGCCTTCCAAGCAGACAAAACGAATGCTTGGAGCTTTTATTTAAATGTTGCCATAACACACTCTAAAATAAAACACTGACAACTTTCAATTACCGGCTTGTCACTTCCTACTATACAAAATGGATGAATTTATAAGAAATGTACGTGTATCTCCATATATGTATATACATGTATGTATATATGTATGTATAATTGAAAACCTAGGTCACATAATCTCTCTAAAAAAAAATTGATATATATATATATTTAGGTTGGTAGTTAGGTATAATCATGACGGGTTACTGCTGATTCTTTGCAACACATTTCCTTCACAACCATAGGCTATTATAGAAGGTTCTTGCTCAAGTTGCCACTCCATTGTAGGAACGATTCCAATATTGCATGGTTAAGAAATGAAATGTTTTACAACGCAGTCACGCCACCTTTTCTTTGAACGTTTTTCTGCATGTGCATCATGGGAAAGTATTT
>OZ024756.1:32870470-32872970 GCA_964016885.1 Eledone cirrhosa
TCGTGTGTTGCCCTCTCACTCTCTCTCTCACACACACACTCTCTCTCTCTCTATCTATTTATCTATTCAGCTATCTATCTATCTCTTCCTATATATCTCTCTATCTATCTGTTATGCCGTTCACTGTTTCTCTCTTTCATTATTTCTTTCTCTATCTATCTATCTCTCTTTATCTCTCTATCTCTCTATCTGTCACTCATTGTTCTTTTCTCTCTCTATCTATCTATCTATCGACTTGTCTGTCCGTCTGTCTAGAGATAGAAGGAATAATTATGTCACGAGGTGGAATTATTTGATCACGAAAATAAAAGAATTTGTTTACGTCAATGATGTTACGAGATATTATTTCAAACATGGCTGATTTAAGGCGGCGGATTTGCCTTTGATATCAATACATATTCCAACACACGTGATCTTCTCTTTCTTTCTACACATATTTAAATCACCAAGAAGCATACACTATGTATGCGTTGGCCTGAGCTTTCTATAAGTACGTATGAAGATATTCCAGTGAGATTTTTATCCTAGAAATAGCGCCCGATATCTAACTCAAAGTGGTTAATATCTGCTAGAAATATCTTTTAATTTATCTCAAATCAAAATATAGCCGCTCTAATCTAGGAAGATGGTTGTATAAAATAGTCTTCTAATCTATCTATCTGTCTATCTATCTATCTATCTATCTATCTATCTATCTATCTATCTATCTATCTATCTATCTATCTATCTATCTATCTATCTATCTATCTATCTATCTATCTATATGTCTGTCTGAATGAATGTATGCATTATGGTGTATGTATGTATTTTTGTGTGTATGTCTGTATGTATGCATCTATGTCTACACAAACACAGCCCTTTTCTCATTGTCGTACACACAGTAACACGCTTACGTTCTTATACATACAGACATATACCTATCATAGAATTATGAAAGGGCATCTCGTTGTGTTCCAATATTTTCAAAATCTTAAACAACTACAGTAGAGTAAAAATGTGGTTATTAGTAAAAATATAAAAGTTTACACATTTTACCATTTGGTTGAACATGCAACGACTATAATTGTCTCCCCTGTCCAGTCGACCATAATATAATTTTTGCTAACGCATAATGTATTTCCTATTCACCACATGTGGTTATTTTTGATATTTGTAAAACACTGGAAATAATTAAAGCCATATTTTTATGACATTTAAAAAGTGGAGGTTGTGAGAGAAGTAAGGGTAAGTGGGAAAGAGAGAGAGAGGAAAAAGACTAAAGAAAGAGCATGAGGAATTGAAATAGTATAATGCGGCGTTTTTGTGAATATATATATATATATATATATAGGAACCAGTAAGACCCCATCTTAGACCAGATCTTACTGGTTCCTATTACCCACTCTACTACCTCAAGTATTGAGTACTTTGGTGCGTTGTGGTCCACCTGGTTCCTTACCACATTTCCTTCGTTATATATATATATATATATATATATATATATGAGAAAGTATGACCCCGACGGCAGAGCTCAAGCCGTTTCGACGACTATTTCTGGACACATATATATATATATATATATATATATATATATATGTGTGTGTGTGTGTGTATATACATGTATATATGAAAAAAATACAAAGAAAAGTCACACAGGATAACAAAACAATGCCTATCAACCTTGTCTTTCCATCAGTCACGATCGATAATATATATTTAATACAAGGGTCGATTACTTCGATTTCCACTCTCACCTAATCAGCTGGCCTCATGTTTCTTACTTCCTTTGTTGAGATCGATGTTATAAAGTACCAGTTACATACTGAGGTAGAGGAAACAGAGTTTGTTTTTTTCTCAAAAAATTGTCCTTTATACCTTAATTAGAAATGAACATTATGCGTTTTGTTGTTGTTGTTGTTGTTGTTGTTGGGAACGCCTTTGATCTGGCAGATGTTATACTGGCACTATACCAAAACAACAAGCCATAGCCATAGTCAAATGTCCTTTGTGTCATTCCCTCTCCTTCAGCTTTCCAACACCCTCATTAGAATCTGTGCTGTACCTAGCAAGGCAACAACTCCATCCTGTTGGTAATTCATAGCTTCTCAAGACATGCATCTAACCTTTTACTAAATTGTCCCATTGCACCAACCACAATTGGAACCACTTCTACGAGTCTTATTATCATTGTTATTATTATTTGGCAGTATTGGTAGAGCGTCAGACACCATGCTTTGCAGCATAGAGTTACGGCCATTTATGATCTGAGTTCAAATCTTGCCGAGGTTAACTTTGCCTTTCATCCTTACGGGATTTATAAAATAAAGCATAAGTAAACAATTTTCCTCTCCCCAAAATTGCTGGCCTTGTGCCTACAGTAGAAATCATTATTGTTAGGGTCGGACGCTAAGTTTTACAGCATAGAGTTACGGCCCTTTATGATCTGAGTTCAAATCCCCCCGATTTTAACTTTGCCTTTCATCCTTACGGGGTCGATACAATAAAGTACCAGTCACGCACT
>OZ024756.1:32877970-32887970 GCA_964016885.1 Eledone cirrhosa
CGCATCAATTGGAACACTCTTTTGTATCTAATGGAGGTCCAACCTTTGTAGTAGTAGTAGTAGTAGTAGTAGTAGTAGTAGTAGTAGTAGTAGTAGTAGTAGTAGTAGTAGTAGTAATGGTATTATTATTAGTAGTAGTAGGAGGAGGAGGAGGTGTAACATGTAGGTTTCAAACTATAAATAGGTATTCACAATGTTTGTCACAAGTATGAATATACACACTTGACAGGTGCAATGTGTCCGAACACGGAAGAGACGAACTCCCACTGTTATCGTCCCCATCTCTCTATATATTGAGCAAATGGGGTTCCGCGTGCTGGCCGCCCCACAGCCCCGGCAGACAGAATGGAGAACGCCTTTCACCGCAGGATGGTAAGGGAGATGCGCTGGAAGAGCCATTCCATCTCGTGAGGCTCACACCTGCAGCTAGCCAGCTCAGCGCCTATGGGGGTAAGTAGGGAGGTAGCCCTATGGCCAAGGACACCAGCAGTCTCCATTGCCAAGGGCACGACCGGTACTTGGACAGAGTAGTAGTAGAAATAGTGGTAGTAACAAGTCATTGAACAGCGTGGGATAATCTAGTGCATCTTTCTCGATTGACTCGATTGTTTTTTCTAATAATTGGCAAATTGGTCGCCCGAAACGACGGGGGTCCAACACTCATTTTTAGCATATAATCGTCGCCATTCTATCTTCAAATGACATTAATTTTTCACTGTGACAGCTGACTAACCATTTTTCATGCATGATTGGCGATTTCTATGGGAATTGATCAAAACCTAATTCAAACTTAAAATAGAAAATATTAATAATGAATAAATAAATATATTAAATAAACACAATAAAAAAAACATCAAAAATATACAAAACACGATAAATTATGAACCGAATTTTTTGACATTTCATTTCCCTGTTTCAATTCAGTTCTCTTTGTACAAGATATTAATTAAAATTCTCCATGCACACAATTTAATGAGACTTATAAGACAAGCAATTTTATTGGTAGATTTTAATCTAGCACTCAGTTTAATATCCTCCATTGCACTGTAACTTTCCTCACATAAACACACCCGAAACCACTGAGAGCTGTCAGTGGCAAGAGAATTATAATTAGTGTCATTGGTTGACAATTGTACCTGCGTGTCCTGTTTAACACCACCACCTGCTCCTGTATATCTGTTGGAGAATCCGTTATTTGTACTGATGCATTCGGGTAACGTTTCCGGCCTGAGAAAAATATTATCCCTATCTAGTTTCCTTCTTCTCATAAGCCTCGAAGCAATCGAGAATATTATAAGGTGGGAAGACGTATAGATTAAATGCTTTGTCTCGCAGATGCTATACGACACTTGGCTTAAAAACACCACCTGTTCCTTGGCTATGTTTAGCACAGTCATACCAGTTTACAACCATATTAGTCAGGTCAGTATTTCATTTTGAAACACAGATAAAAGCCTCAGGGACTGTCCACCCCTCCCCGTTGTTAGGAGGAAGGAACAGCCTGCTTATGAATTTAACGTGTTTAAAGCTGGGTATTTTAAAAACACGTGTAGCCTTCACATAATTCTCTGGGAGATTTAGCCTGAGATTTTGTGAGGTGGCTACCCCTTTGAATTGCTGGTAAGGCACATTCTACGAGCTTCCAAATAGTTTCCTTTTACTTTTACCCTATTTCACACATAAAACATACCTGATGTCGATGTTATGTTAAGTGAATCTAGCCCAAGATGCCATGCAGTGGGATGAAACATGGGTTATAATTGTATAGCATAATGACAAAAGAACCGAAAGAAAGATGAGAAATATGTGACGATGATGATTTAGATAGGGTAACTCTTTCAGAACGTTCTAGAAATTATAACACTAACCAGAACGTATTGGAGAGGTGTTGTTGTAGTTGTTGAGAAATAAGAATTGGTTTTCGAATAGCTTTTATCATTCACGAAAACATCCAAGCAGACCCAATTTTAAGTCGAACATGCATGCCATTTCCAACACGCTATTTAAAAGCCGAGTTCAGATTTAATTCTTCAATTGTGCTTTATAGAGAGTGTTCTATAAATATTTTTCCTATTAAATTGCAAGAAATCGCTATTCGTTACCGTAAAAGCTAATTGAATGTGTTTCACTGCGGTTCACGTTATTTATTGTAAAATATAATCTATCCCATGAAGTAACTACCCTTACACCTATAGCTTCCTTGCGAGAAGAAAGTAGAAATAAAAGGGGAGAAAGAGAGAGATAGAGAAGAAGCAAATAGACGAAACAACTAGGGAACTAATACAGAAGAAATTTAGATGAATAAAGGAGAGAGAAAGAGAGAGAGAGAGAGAGAGAGAGAGAGAGAGAGAGAGAGAGAGAGAGAGAGAGAGAGAGCAAGGAAAGGGGGGTTCATCCAGAAAAAATAGAAGCTTACTAGATAATGACTGAGAGAGAACTGAAGATAAAGACAGAGGAAAAGAGGGAGGAAGAAAGTAAGAGAGATGAGAGAAACCGGATAGAGAGAATGTCAAAGAGGAAATAGAGAAGTTATAAAGAACTAGAACATCAGGGAGACAGGAGTTTTAATTAAAGAAAGACAAATATATATAAGAGGAAGAAGTTGGTGGGGGGGGGGGGGCAAGGAGAAACAGATAGTGAGAGAGAAAGTGGGAAAAAATTGTGTATATATAGAGACAGATAGTGAGAGAGTGACAGAGAGAAATACATGGGAAAAGAAGGGAGAGAGAGAAGTGAGAGAAGGTGAAGTATTGATAGGAAAAAAAGAGGAAAGAAGAGTTGAGTCAAAGATAAATAGATTGTGTGAGAGAGATTTGAGACGTCAGAGAGAAAGATTTAATGAGTTGGAGAGAGAAAAGTGGAAAGAAAATGAGAATGAGTTAGTGAGAGAGATTTAGAAATGTTGAGAATGAGAGAAGGGACAGAATCATGAAATGAGATAGTGAGAGAGAGATGTGGAGGGAGAGAGAAAAGGGAGGAAACAGAAAGAGACAGTGGATGAGAGAAATGGGAATCGGAGGGAATGAAAGGGATAGAGATTAAGAGAAAGAGCAGTTAGAGAGGGAAATATGCATAGCATTTCCTGGATCTTCAACTAAAGTGCTATTTCAATGAAAATTCAATATAATGTATAGTGGAAAACAAGTCCGTAACAGGTTAGTTTCGCTCTGGCGTGACACCAACTCTAAATTCTATATTTGCTGTTCGTGTAAAACCCTTTAATCTTACTCTAGCTCAAACGTTTCACCGGATCTAACAAATGAAGTATGGGTATGAAAACCGACAGAATTTATTTATTAACTAAACGATCCTTATCATGATCATCGTCATCAACTTCATCATCATCATCATTAGGTACCATAGGTAGGAAGTCATCGATACCGTAGTTAATATCGAAGTGGAGTGGCGATTAGGTGGATGACATATATATATATACATACATATTATATATATATATATATTTATATATTTATAATATAATATATATATATATATATATATATATATAATATATATATATATATATATTATATATATATCGTCTATTTCTGAACTCAGATAGCCGTCGAAACATCCAGAAATAGTCGTCAAAACGGCTTGAGCTCTGCCGTCGGGGTCATACCTTTTCATATATATATATATATATATATATATATTATATATTATCGATTTATATAATATATAAAAAGTTCTATTTAAATTGTTGGGATACAACAAGCAAATATTTTTATAAATGATATAAAGCACTCAACAAATATTTGGAGTAAAAATACGATATTAACCAATGGAAACTATATTTATAAAACCATATTTATTTCATTATACATATTTCAAGGACACCAAGTTAAATTATGGTGTGCTTTCATCAGATAAAATATAATATAGATAATATAATATATATGCCAGCTGAAGTTTGCTAGCGTATGTCTCCCGATTTGGTGGTTGTTGCAGCCCGATGGGTGGTTATCATCTGGTTGGCAGAATTGAGAGAATGAGCACGATCTGTTTTAGCAGGAATCATGAGTGCTGGCTGACGTTAGAGAATGTTAGAGGACTGATGGGAGCAATAGCTCTATTATTCACGTATATATATATATATATATATATATATATATATATATATATATATATATATTATGTAATAAACAACATAAGATAATTATTTCATTTACCAGTGGTTTCTTGAAAGCAAACAAATCTGCTTTCAGTCATCAGAATGAAAATATCCTGGTGTTTTTATTGAATGTGGAATTGAAAACAAAAATATAAGGATATTTAGTTTTCGATTCCACATTCAATAAAAACACCAGGATTTTTTCATTCTGATGACTGAAAGCAGATTTGTTTGTTTTCAAGAAACCACTGGTAAATGAAATAATTATCTTATGGTTTTTATTAGATAACTATTAAGCTCTGTAACCAACATAGAGCACTCTTTTCTCCTGGACCTTTCCGACGGAATTACTTCATTTATATATATATATATTAGCATATGTGTGTGAGTTTATATGAATATAAATATGTTAAGAAGTATAAAAAAAACCCAATACTGTGAATTTTGGAATTCCACATGAATACATATTCTCTCTCTCACTCACTCACTCACTCTAACACACACATATTGATATATTTACAAATATGCGACTTTGAAAGCTTAGCAGCAACACAAACATCATCATTAATAACGAGATCTATAACGAGGTGGAACAGGACAAACAAATAGACACCATATGATATATCTATCTCTATATATATGTATATATACATCTATACGTGTGTGTGTATATTTAGTAACATTTTTATACATACAGATGTATATCAATGCTAGCAAATATATAGGTTTATATATATATATATATATATATATATATATATATATATATATATATATATATATATATATATTTATATATATATATTTATATATATTATATATATATATATATTTATATATATATTTATATATATATATATATTTATATATATATATATATATATATATATATATATATATATATATATATATATTAACACAAATTACTACACTCCCGAAAAACCGTCGATAGTCATCAAATCGGTTCACTGTCAGTGCCACCTTCAATTACCCTAAAAGTCTATCAAAATGTTTATATATAACCTATTCACATACCTATATATATATATATATATATATATATATATATATATATATATATATATCTATATATATATATATATTTTGAGTATATGTTGGTTGTTTACCGACACCTCAGTATGTAGATTGGAGCACTCGACGAAGTATGTGGGTTGGTTTGTTTACTCCGGAGTAATGTAAAATAATTAAGTCAAATATGTAAAATTTGGCTTCGTTTATTATAAATTATAGATATACTGCTATATATATTTCGGTGACAGCCATCATTGGCTGTGACGTCTTCAGGCAGTCCGAATTGGTGGGGTAGAGAAGCTACACATGTTGTTGAAGTGTGTTTTACTCTGTCAATACTCCGATATCTCCAGCTCCTGGTTGCGTTGTTATTTCACGGAGGAACTGGAATCATATGAATTAGAACAAACAAATATCGGCGTCATAGGAGACTCTCTCATCCCATTGGTCAGTTGTGAGAACATTCCTCAATCAAAGGTCTATAGAAATGTTTCTGAGGCAAGACAATCTGTTGTAAATGTTTTTGTTTATGTACAGCTGACCTCTTCCATTGTGTTGGTAGTGGTGTTAAGATGTCAGCTTTGGTTTGCTTCTGCTATGTTCAGAAGAATGTGTGTGTGGGGGTTGGCATCTATCCTGGCACCATTTTACGTGGTGGTGTGTGCCAAACAAATAAAAAAAAATAAAATGCGTGTGTGTTATAACCAATATCAAAATTTGAAAGATTTGGAAAGTATATAATATGTATATATGTATGGTATACAATGATGTTGACTAGTTCTCTTTTTGGTAAATATCATCTTGGTTAAGAGAGTGGGGCTGGCTTTGTGCAGTGCCTTTGCTCACTATAAAAGCGTCACAGCACAGGCATTGCTTTATATCTGGAGATCTCTCTGCATTTGTCGTCACATGGTACCATGGGCCCAGCACTATGTGTCAATAATTGTCACAAGTGTAGTGTTTGAACCAGAGTTTTCAAGTTGCTGGCTGGACTAAAAAGTCACACTCGTTCAGCGCATCGTTAGGGGTTCTCCTACATGGATATAAAGTAGTGGCCGTACTCGAAAACCAGTTGGCAGCCACCATGTTGTATGGATGTATGTATTTATGTATGTATGTATGTATGTATGTGTACGTGTGTGAATGTATAGTTGCTTATTAAAACGTCGATGCCTCCAATGATGTGTGAGTATATATACATACGTGTGTCTCTATGTGTTAAATTTGAGTAGGATTTAGTTTCTTAGGAAAGTGATAAGAAACAAAACTCAAATGACTACGTAACCAAATTGTGTGCTTTGAACATTTTCAGACAGATTTTACTCCAATATTTTGTATGTTCCACCTTAACAAAAGGTGACACCCCCTATATATATATATATATGTGTGTGTGTGTGTGTGTGTGTGTGTGTGTGTGTGTGTGTGTGTGTGTGTGTGTAAATGTGCACACCCGCATATTTATACATACACTTACATACACGCAGTCTTAATCTTACTTTCACTCTCTGTGTCCCTTTCAAACACACATACACACATACGTATCTAAGTATATTTATATTTATTATATTCTGACGCCAATAGTTTCATCTATATTGCTTATTTCTCTGCTGACGTTTGCTTTATTTATTATTATATCTTACCTCGCAAAAGATATATGTTTGATCCTTACCTACTTTCAAGTCTTCATATAAATTTGAAATAAAACATGCTTTCAGTCTTAGGAATTTCTGGTCAAACTCATTCTTAACATTTAAGCATCTAAAATGCTATCAACTATACGGATAACGATACACGTATATCATATATATATTTGATTGTGTCTGCTGGAATCAAGAGGTGTCTATAAACCATTTATTTCATGAAGCGTGTGATGTGAATGCGCGTGGTTAAGTGTCTAGTATATCCGGCTTATGATCAGGATTGTGCATTGCCTTTTATATTTCTTTTTTCCTTAATTATTGTTTATTGCTTCTTGGCCTCCCAGAAGGTTTTGTCGAATATATCTGAGGATCAAATGACATTTCATATACATTTCAAAGGTTGCTAGTCATAAAATATGATATTCAATGATCCTTGGTGGCAAAATACAAGATTTCACTTTGTCTCTTGCACATATATATACAAGAACACTTACACAAACACACACACACACTCTCACACACAAACACTCACGCATACACAAACACATACACACACAATACACACACACGCACACACATACACACATACACACATACACACACACACAAACACAAACACAAACACACGCAGTGAAGTACCGAAATTGATTTTCGAGTCATCTCCGAGAAACTGCTCAATATAAGGTTTTGATAATATATATGTAATAATATATTTTTAATAATGTATTTAATAATATATTTTTGATAATGATTTGATTCAATATATTTGTTAATGTATATTTGAATGAATGCTCTTTCCTTTAATATTATATATTATTAAATGCCATGTCTACTCTATTGTTTATGTGAAAATAAACATTTACAGAAAGGATATGGCACAAATCAGTATAAAGCTATTTGAACCCCATCGTTACCATATTTCCCAGGAAAAACATTGCTAATGATTTTCAAATCATTTTAGAGGTATTTAATAATAATATATATATACTCTTACATTATTAAGATGTTGTTTTGAGTATAACTTCACAGAAGATACATAAAAAATGTCGGAATGTTTTAAGATAAATATAGAAAGGAAACGAGTGAATAAATGAAGTATTCTTTCTCCTGTTGTTTATATTGTCAATGCTATCTGCCAGTTGCCATTCCTGGCAGAAGGGTTCGGAATCTAAATTCAGATCACAATTAATACTTCCGTGGTGCCACTGTTCTGACCCGGTATTTCGTTTTTACGGATCCCGAAATAAGTGAAAAGCCTAGTTGTCCTGTTACATAAACTGTGATACATACGATTTTTAACCGTAGAGCCAGCGTAGATTTCAGGGGGTTTCATACCAATATTGTTATACCCAAGCCAGTAAAGAATGTAGGCCACGATACGCTACCTCAGAAATAATGAAAATGAGGTAAATTCTTTACCTATAATTCATTTACTATTGGCACACGGCCAGCAATTATACAGTGCATTACTGGTACTTTATTTTATCGACTCCGTAAGGATGAAAAGCAAAGTTAACCTCGGCGGGATTTGAACTCAGACTGTAAAGGGACGTAACTATGCTAGAAAGCATGGCGTCCAGCCCTCTATCGATACTGCCAATAATATTGCATTCTAATTTAATCATAAGCTCACAGTCTCTATATCGTGTAACGTCAAGTGAATAAGTTCTTGGATTAATATAATCTACTAGCTGAGGTAGACATTCTACCAAAACTCTAGTCTAATGTCTGAAAATATACATGTCGTGAAAGAATAGAAAACACATTAATTTCACATAAATCTTATGATATATATGCATATATGCATATATATATATATATATATATATATATATATATACATATACATACACATACTTATATACGTATATATATATATATATATATATATATATATATATACACGCATACACACACACACACACATATATATATATATATATATATATATATATATATATATATATATATATATATATATATATATATATATATAAATATATATATATATTATATATGTATACACACTTATATATATATATTATATCATAATGCTAAGTTTTCCTCATGTCAATACAAATTATGATAGCTGAACTACTTCTGCTAGAATTGGCGTTCTAGGAATAACGTTTATACCTTATTGTGTTCAGGATTCTAATCTTTACTATCGAAGCAAAGTTATAATTATAAAAGGCAGGTCGTACAGGAGATATTTTTGCTTGGCAAATTTATGTTGGCAGGTGACAAGGAATCCTCCAGGTTTTTCATTTCTTCTCGTGTGTTATAATATACGTGAGCAGTTATTTCACTTATACTATGTAAATATATATATATATATATATATATATATATATATATATATATATATATATATATCTGTGTGTGTGTATGTGTATATTGGTAGTTAGTTATAAGTGGTTTAAATGTTGCTGATTCTGAAATATTTAGATATAAAGTAGTTCGAAAGAAAGTTATAGAAGCCAGAAATATGAAATGTATGTGTATAATCCTTACTAATGGGTAGCCGCTTGTGTAAAATACGCACACCCAACATATGCATACGCACACACACACATACATATATATATATTTATATATATATATATATATATATATATATATATATATATATATATATATATATATATATATATATATATATATATATATATATATATATTATTATTATGTAATAAACAACATAAGGCAATTATTCCATTTACCAGTGGTTTCTTAAAAGCAAAAGGTTTTGCTTTCAATCCTCAGAATGAAAAATCCTGGTTTGTTTATTGAATATGGATTCTAAAAACGAAAATGCAATCTATATGAAAGTGAGGCTGGAAAAGGGAGAAGGAAAGGAAAAATAAAATAAAATAAAACTACACATGCAAACACACACAAAAAACCCCAAAAGCATACTTACACACACACACATATATACACATATAATTTGCACGCATACACATATACACATACACATACACATACATATATATATATATATATATATATATATATACATACACATACATACACATATATATATATATAAATAAAGAGCGTACACCTACACACACATACACATATATATACACACATATACACATACATATATTCATACATACACACGCACACACACACACACACACATATACACACACACACACATATATATACACATGTACATATCCATACATATATATATATATATATA
>OZ024756.1:32892970-32895470 GCA_964016885.1 Eledone cirrhosa
GACTGGGAGGTGGAAGCTGCCATTCCCTGACGTTATCTCTAGGGATACGGGAATCAGCAGACAGGACCTGGGGGAAGCGATGGGGGACAGGGGATTCTGGGGCATGAGAGTGGGATCCATCATCTCGACAGTAGTATATATAAATAAATATATATATAAATAAATATATATATATATATACATATATATATATATATATATACATATATATATATATATGTATAAATATGTATATATAAATAAATATATATATATATATACATATATATATATATATATATATACATATATATATATATATATATATATATATATATATATATATATATATATATATATATATATATATGTAAACGGAAAAAATGAAACGAAATTTCATTTCCCACTCTTAGTACGGCTGTTACTTAAATATAAGTATGTACACGTACATACATATATGTATACAGCCGTACAGTAGTATGTATATATATATATACATACATACACACATACATATATGTACGTATGGATTCACCGAACATTTATTATAATGCTCGGTGTGCTTGTAAACAAACATCCCGTATTAAGCCGTAGTGTCCAGCAACCATCGTTGCTCGTTTGTTCAACACTGACTAAGGAACGCTGTACTAGTTTCAAGCTTATTAGCTATTATCAGCAACATATACCTTCCTGCCAGATTGTTGAACGTATATACTTACCTTAGGCATATTAACAGCTGAGTAGCCCAATGTGCATATCGAGTTTGTTAATCGGCCGGGTGCACCGAAAACAATAAACGTAAAAAATGAAACGAAATTTCATTTCCCACTCTTAGTACGGCTGTTACTTAAATGTAAGTATGTACCCGTCCAGACATGTATGTATACAGACGTACAGTAGTATGTATATATATATACATACATGCACACATCACATACATATATATATATACATATATATATATATATATATATATATATATATATATATATATATATATATATATATATATATATATATATATATATATACACAGTTCAAGATTAACCAATCTTGAAGAGAGAGATGGAGATAGTAGAGTAGATATGAGAGGAGAGATTGTTGAGTTAGTTAGAAGCCAAAGCGTAAAGGCATGTGCTCAATGTGCAATATGCAGTAGAAAGCAGCTAGGTGGCTGGATTCATGCAGAAGTTAGGTCCGCAGAGCTGGAAATATTCATTAGTTAAGCGAAACAAGGCCACAAACTTCACAAGGAAGACATTATTAAAAGATTGTCAACATATTTTAGGTTGATGTAAGGAATGTAGAGAATAATAATAATAATATTAATAATAATAATGTCCGTTTACAATTGTTTCTCTACTCCATATAATATTTCTGGATCAGATGATTATAAATCATAATTGATCTGGTTCAGTTGAAAATAATTAACATATTAAAAAAAAAGAGTGGCTCATCGGAACTTCAAAGGAATATCAATTAAAATAATGGGATAATGTTACATAATACAATGTTCCATATAACGGTTTTTACTATGGTGTCTTGGTTGCATCAGTTGTCAGCCATAATCAAGCAGTATTCATCTGTCGAGGCTGCATTGTGTGATATCTGCCTATGGGTAACAAGATGGCTGCCAAAGGGCATATTTACTTTACTAATTATAGGGTGGTTTCAGGGGAAGTAACTTCTCGAGAGATTAGAAATTGTCAGTGTTTATAGTTAAGTGCTAATTTTTAATTTTTTTCATTGAGAGACAATGTAGGGGAGGTAACTTATAATTATCGAGTTTAACTTATTAGCTACAAGTGAAAATGGGGCTACATGACTAAGTTGGGTCAAACATCCTATTGGCAAAGGAATTAGCCCTTCGATGCTGACAGCTAATGATTACCTCCGTTCTATCATTAATCGGTAGAGGTCGTGATAGAGTTATGTAATATGCTTCCGTAACACAGAGATCACAAGATTTTCTTCGTCCATTGAACGGTTGGGCCCAAGCCACGATATCCCATTTTAGTGAGTGTTGAAAGTTGTTTAATTTAAGGTTTTTAATGAGCCAAGGCAGCGATGTCGAACATCTGTTGCTAGGGTCTCGGAAGAAAAAAGAGTGCGCGTTATAGCGTACCTTAAAAGGGTTAGAGGTAGACCCGATATTAAAGCTGGTATTCGAAGCAGTCTCAACCGTGCACCTATAGACTAAACTAAAATATGTTGACAATCTTTTAATAATGTCCCCTGTGAAGTGTGTGGCCTTGTTTTGCTTAACTAATGAATATATATATATATATATATATATACATACACATATATATATATATATATATATATATATATGCACACATATATATACATACATTTATATATATATACATATATATACACACACACCTATACATATTTACAGACATACACACACACACACATATATATATATATATATATATATATATATATATATATATATACATACGTGTAGAAAATCCATCAAACATATTAATGACTCCCTCCCCTCCAAAAAAGA
>OZ024756.1:32897970-32904348 GCA_964016885.1 Eledone cirrhosa
AAAGAAGAGTAACCACAATCACCCACATACTTGCTGAAATAGCACAGTAAACATGAATGTTAGTATATAGTCAAACATTGATCTCTTACACATCCAACAAATATTCTTTCTATTTTTATCCCACTGAGCGAGACATTTGATGCCTTGGGCGAAAATTGTTATAAATTCAACTTTAGTACGCGGCAAAAAGGGGCGACATTTTAATGTACGTATCACCACTTAACTATCCGCGTAGATCCGAGATGGTCCAGTGAGCAGGAACTATTAACAACGAGAGAGTAAGTAGGCACGAGAGCAGCCTAGTTTCATTCCACAGCAAGATTCAACTCAAAAAGTCACTGCCAATATATGAAAACAAAATGTTTTTTTCTGGAGTTCATCATTGTATTATTTACTATATATCCCGTTGGATTGGTAGTATCGGTAAAGCGTCGTTCAAATCCCGCCGAGGTTAACTTTGCATTTCATCCTTACGGGGTCAATAAAATAATGCACCAGTAATATACTGGGGTATTTGCTGGCCTTGTGCCAAAAGTAGAAACAATTATTTACTATATATCCCAGCATTTAAATGTGGCGAACTCCCGCCTCTCCAGATACAAACACAGTTGCTCTCGTCTTCTTCTTTTTGCAAGAGAGAGAGAGAAGGGGATGGGGAGAATTTAACAGCACCGCAGTATTTGAACTCGAAATGCAAAAAGTCGCAGCGAATACCACGGCTCCTTTTATCCGACGATCTAACGAATCTTCCACTTCAGTGTCTCTATGAATTACTACAGAAAAAGAAAACCTTTTGTTTCACAGATTTAATTTCTTCCTTTTGTAAAAGTACATCCTGCACGTAAATTTGAATATACTTTTGAAGACATAAGGAAACAAAATACCACTGCAGTGTTTAATTTACATTGAAGTTGACTTCCA
Source organism: Eledone cirrhosa (assembly GCA_964016885.1). Classification (NCBI taxonomy): domain Eukaryota; kingdom Metazoa; phylum Mollusca; class Cephalopoda; order Octopoda; family Eledonidae; genus Eledone; species Eledone cirrhosa. The sequence goes on from OZ024756.1 coordinate 32,898,892, forward strand.
AATGCATTTTCCTCTCATTTACATGCTTCTTCTTCTTCTTCTTCTTCTTCTTCTTCTTCTTCTTCTTCTTCTTCTTCTTTTCTTTCTTTCTCTCTCTCTCTCTCTCTCTCTCTCTCTCTCTCTCTCTATATATATATATATATATATATATATATATATATATATATATATATATATATATATATGAGCTTATAAAATTCATCGTATTGTATTTGCATTATTAGATATACCTCCATTCGAACTTAAACATCCATGGCTTGTGGAAGCGACTGCATAACTAAATTTTATAGAATCCTTAAGCAATATCTCATTTGTAATACGATCAGCATTTCTCGCAGCTGTCTAAAGTGCATGCTATCACCTTCGAAGAAATATTATTCGTAGTCACAGGCGTTCTCTATCCCAGGAGAGATCTACCATCGCAAGGTATTATCTGTTCAATTTACTAACAATATATCTCTTAATATCGTATATTTTCTTCCTCACGGCATGAAATTTATGCCATCGTTTAAATTATTTCGACTATTTTTGCTGATGCTCTCCAATAAGTAGTTTTTGTGAATTCTAGAATTCTAATATATCGCTTAATAAACGTGGGCCAATAACTGGTTGACGCTTTATGATTATATTTGATCAATCTTAATAAACATCGCAGAGAACATCTAGCTCATATTCTCTGCTCACAAACAAACACCATTCAGTTTTAAAAAAAGGAACTATAATAGTCAAGAATATCAAGAATTTCTACCAAAGGAATGTGTGAGGGCGGGGTGCAGATCAATTAGAATTAACATACTAAGGCTCACAGCTTCCTCCTTTAGTTCAGTCAATGAAACACCATAGCTAACGGAACTGAGCAGAATAAGAGACAGCAAATCAAAATGGAAGTAAGAGAGAAGATTTCTATGTAGCTCTGACTGAAAAGAAGTGACCCGACTGAGCCAGTATGTTGCCTGTTCAACACAAGCTGCTATTTGATCCATCCTTTTGTACGTTTTACGCCTTATAACACATAGGCTACAATACTGTTGTAGTGACCCATTATTTGCAATTGTAGAGGTATGAATAATTACATATGCAGGTACTAAATATCCAAATATATTGCCTCTTCGATAATTATACTCTCTCTCTCTCTGTCTCTCTTTCTCTCTCTCTCTCTCTCTCTCTCTCTCTCTCTCTCTCTCTCTCTCTCTCTCTCTCTCTCTCTCTCTCTCTCTATATATATATATATATATATATATATATATATATATATATATATATATATATATATATATATATAGGAAAATGTATGACCCCGACCGAAACGGCATGAGATCTGCCGTCGGGGTCATATATTTTCCTATTACTCACTCTACTACTACCCTAAGTATTGAGTACTCTGGTGCGTTATAGTCCATCTGGTTTCTTACCACAACTCCTTCGTTATATACATATATATACATATATATATATCACTCTCTCTACTATTCTTGATGTAACACTTTCTTAATAAAGCCATCTTCGTAACGGTCAATAATATGAAACAAAATTATGATGTACGAAAACAAAAGAAAAAACGTAAAGAAAATCTCATTTGATGGATTGCCAGTACCAGTAGAGGGTTGGAAAACACACTTTTCTGTTATAACTACGTCTCTTTACGTTCTGAGTTCAAATATATAACTATCTATTTAATGTTTGGGCTTGATCAAGTAAAATTATTTCCATATGTGATCCGACCTCAAGACAACCTATCTAAAAGGAATCTTATAATCCACGTTCATGACCGGACCGCAATTATTATGTGTAAATATGTGAAACCGTCTCTACAAATCCAATTATGTCAGCTTGCTTTGAAACATTATAACTAATGATTTAATATGTATGCAAATAACTTTTGGGTTTAAGCAGTTTACAATTGTTTTCATTCCTTTATCTTTCAATCCATTTATTTCCTAATGAATCCCAATATTACATGATCCCAAATTTCAATTATTTCCGAGGAGATTATTCAAAAGCATAGAAATGTCATTGTAAAATATCTGAATTTAAATGCAATGAAATTGAACAATAAGTTTGCATAATTTTAATTGTTCATAATTCATATAAAAACACTGAAAATTTGCATAAAAACAAAATACACAATCCAAACATCATAAATCGTTATCTGAAGAGGACTGCACATGAGTCGACGAGAGACATTGGATTCAGGAGTTGCAGAATCATAATTCAGTGTCATACAATAATTCTTCGATTGTTTCACAGAACAAATCTCTAGTTTTTTAATAATATTTTTCGTTTGTTCTCTACTTTTTTAAGAAAATGGAGTTGATGGGTGTTATATTCAAGATAATTTACATTATCTAGCTTGTGATATTTTTTTAATATTTTATGGAAAATAATTGCTTGGGGTTTCATTCAAAGTATGAACTAATTATTAGATTTTCTGATAATATGTTCAGCGTTAACTTACACAATAGAAAAAAATGCAAATTTGATTAAAATCTTATTCATAAGTGTTAAAATAAATTAAATGAATACACGTCATATTTTATAAACAGAACACGTTAACAAAATCATAATAATAATAATAATAATAATAATAATAATAATAATAATAATAATAATAATAATAATAATAATAATAAATAAATATTATTCAAATATGTTTCGGAGTAATCATCAATTTCCTAGCACATTCGGCAAAGGAGAATAATTCTAATGTCACGCGAAGTATTTTAAAGGACTTCTCACCTACGTGCGTGATGTACCAGTGTAGATTATATTATAATCAGTTTTCCCCTGAATATATTCATCGTAAAATGCTTCGAAAATGATGTAGTCTATTACTATACACATATATAATATATATACATGTAAATGTTACAACAAAAAAAAAAATATATACTCCGCCTATTTCGACTATGATTGTCTCTAGTAGTTTGATCAACGTAATTCATTAGATGAGTGTGTACGATGTGGTGTGTGACAATGGCACGTCTACACGCAACGAAAAAAATATTTGCATCGATTAGGATCGACGATTGTCGCCAGTTATTTCATTATTTCATCAACGTAACTTTTTGGATGAGTGTCGAGATGTTCTGTGATACAATGAGATGTTTACTCTTAACATAACTCCTAGAAAGAACCAACATATCTGTGCATGGGTTGTTATTAGTTTGCAATTCAGACATAGACAGACAAACAGACAGATAGACAGGGCTTAAGAAATTTAGAAAATGTTCCATTGACATTACCAAGGCTTAAGTGCAGCCTGTCGCATGGTTGGGTCATTGGCGAATAAACCGGCAACCCCACTAAGATTATTTGGTGAGGAGGGTGAATTTGGACACGCTGCAGGACAAAAAAAAAAACCTGACAAAGGGCGGAAAAATTCATAAGAGTCAACGCCCATCTAAAAAAAAAAGATACTGCAAAATGAATGGGTGCCACTAGTTCCAGCTGCACGCATGAGAAGACTGGTGTAGTGGTTTTGAGAAAAATGCGGCTTCGCTGATGATCAATGCAAATTGTGAATGGAAAGGCGCTCCCGCTCGAGTTAGAAGAGAACTATTGACATTCGGGAAAAGCAGCGAACCCTGATTGTATTTCAGCAACTTAAACGAATATGAAGTACACCAAATCCAATGCTCCTAGGGGAGGCCCTGGATTTTCTTATTTGCGTATGTAAACTCGGTCAGATTAGATTAGATTAACATATGTGCTGCTTAATGTTTCGAACACACGCACATGATTGCCTACTTTTTTTTCATACTGGATTGCTTCGCTGGAGATGTCATATGCCATTGTGTCACCAAATTATTTTTAATTTCCGATTATTCCTCTTGATGATGTGTTGGAATGATACTCTCACTTGAAAATAAACGTGCCTTTATCATTAATCATTCATTATTAATCAATTTTCAGGCTCATCTCTGTGAAATAGCACTGCAATTTATTATATAATGTGTGCTTTATTTTTTCATTTTAAATAATCAATATTCTCAATTCAAATAGTGCCCCTTTCCTGCAAGAATTATAACAAAAACATGGGAATTAAACTAGATCTTTATCATCCACTCACGAAATCCACAGATTTTTCATTTCAAGAAAGGCTTCGATTGTGACTTAATGATAGAATACATTTCAAATGGCACATTTCCATTATGGGTGGGGATTGTGATTATCCATAATTCTGAACACACCTAAGTCAGCATGCTCACAATTTTTTACATATTTAAGAATATTTTGGCATTCATTTTAATTTAATAATGGAACCATGATTCAATTTCTTCTCTAAATTCAAGTAGATATTTAACCATCTTCTCACACAACTCCCATTTAAAATGGCAGGCCCTCAAAATGAGTACCTATATATATTGTCAATATATTTTCATTAATCCATTTAACCTAATTGAACCGATTCTACAGCATTTTCAGAACTGAATTGAATTTATTATGGGGTGATTTTTTTTTTTCATGGCAGTTGCCAGAAGAGAATCAATTCAAGGAATCAGTTTATTTTTAGAGCTTGCTTTCTCAGTAATTCATAAATACCAGCTCTTGAAGGTAGCATAAAAAGTGATTTACCAGTGGTTAAAACCATCCCGAGAATTTCATTTCAAACAAGTAGCGTAAAAAATAAATTATCAATTTACAAGCGAAATTCCATATTATTTCTTGGTCTCTGTAGTCTCATAATTTAAGAATTCCTTTATAATACATAAATACTTACACATTCACATACAGATAATAATAATAATAATAATAATAATAATAATAATAATAATAATAATAATAATAATAATAATAATATATCAAATCTATTTATGCAATACTTTGTTTTTGAAATTGAATTCTTCTTCACTTATGTGCTGTTTTGATCTAAAGATCAGAAATCAATTTATCTCTTTCCCTGTGTTTCTTTCTTTACCTATGTACCCATCTCTCTCTCTCTCTCCCTCTTTTAATATATATATATATATATATATATATACACTCAAAACACGCACATGCCAATTCCAGCGTGTTTTTGTCTCTATTAGCGCTCTAAATATATTTTATTACTACTTTGTTTTTCGACTCGGGAAGAAATTTCCGCTAGTTAGTTCCTACCTATTGCTTTCTTTGCTTTCTAATCGGAAAGATCTGTTTACGCCGTTATGAAAACGAAGGTCACATCTTTCACTCTCGCTAAACTAAAAACCGCCTAGATTATTTGTTTTTTCCACGTATGTAGTTTTCCATGAACCATGCGATGCAATATTTTACGCAACAGTGAACACTTTCTTCACCGAACCGTAAAAGTGAATAGAATACATAAGTAGTTTACGGATTAATAACAACTTTAAAAAAAATTATCAAATATGTATTATATATATATATATATATATACATATATATCATCCCAACCTCCCTATGTATGTCTCTCTCTTTCTTTCTTGCTCTCACCTATACATACACACAAACACA
>OZ024756.1:32907048-32909548 GCA_964016885.1 Eledone cirrhosa
ACATTAATGCATGCAAGATTTCATAGCTCTAGCATCACTCCTTCATAATCATCCTATGAACTTTTAAGCTGACTCTGGTATATGTATTGAAGGCATGAGGGTAGAACATTCTATATGAAACTCTTCACTAAATTTCTTTTTTCAGGAATCATCAGCGAAAATTCGAAAGTACTTAAAGATTTTATTCATAAAATAATACACATATACACGAACATGCACTCAAATATGTCTCACCTGGAAGAAGTAAAAAACATTTTTCCTACTTCCTTACATGATTTATGATCAGGTATGAGGGCTGAATATTATATCTTATGTTCCTGCCATTAGCCTCGGAGGCCATTGAAAAATAACATTAAGGCCGACATGACATTCTCGAAAATACATAAAGAGCACAAAAAAAAATAAAAATAACAAAACACATATACGTTGCTAATTCCTTCGAGAAAAAGCAATTATCGTTGATCAAAATTACATTTCTTTTCACTCATAAATCTGATATGAATCTAAATTAGCTATCATCTCTGACAATCATTACTGTTGACGAAATTGGCAGGTTAAGCACATAGCCCGGAGCAGTTGAAATTGCCTGGTATAAATTAAAGTTTAATATTAAACAGCAATAATAGTCGCTCAGATATTCAGTAATGAATGCCAAAACATGTGTATTAACAGATAATTATGTGGAGAATTCTATGTTGTCATTCAACTGTCACACCAAATACTTCTGATGAAGTTTCTTCCCCTGTCGGAATATCGTTTCACATTAATATACACGTGGATGTGAACAGCCTAGTGGTTAAGATGTTGTTCGCGTGATCGGCATTTATAGATCTGGTGGCCCGTTGAGTGTTTCAGCAATGCACTATGTTCCACGCTGTTCTTGTTCACTGACAGGAAACTGAATCTTCGCAGGAGTTAGTGTGGGCGCATCGAAAGGTTTCTGTACTCCAAGTTGCTTAACGGCGCATGAAACCGGGAAAGGTATGATGCGGTTATGAGTTGAAAAAGTATTTAGCACACCCCGCCCATACACTTATATGTATGAATGTATATATGTATGTATTTATGTGTATACGTATGTATGTATGTATTATCAATGTATGTATGTATGCATTCAAATGTCCGGCCGTGTGTCAGTCTATATTAGAAATTATTAATATATTTAAAATGGTTGTCGATTGGCAGAGTCGTTAGAGCCGAGGATATATGCGTAGCAGTTTCCTTCCGGCTCTACAAGGTCAACATTACCTTTCATTATTTCAGTGTCAATATATCAAAGTACCATTAAAATACAGTGATTGTAGTATTTGTATCTATAGTAGAAATAACCATAAGTATAGAGGATCGACAGAATTTGTAGAGCTTCAGATAAACAATAATTGTGCACTATGTTCTGAATTTTTACGTTCAGATTTTAAATCGCGCTGAGGTAATCTTACCCTTAATCCTCCTGGGATCGACAAAATGACATATCATTCAAATGCTGGCGTTGATTTAATCAATATTACTCCCCACCCTCACAAAATATAGTTTTCTGGCCTTCTTATAAATCAGTAATTAATATATTTTTTGGAAAATCGCTTAAAACAATTCTAAATATTTTTTTTCTTCTTCTTTTCAGGTGAGTACACACGATGTTTGTTTCTTTTTAATGTTAAATGGTGCAGTATGAAGATAAGATTTGTCACTGCCAACAGTGTAAGTAACTATCTATAATTTATCGTCTTATCTCTCTCCTGAACTCGTCCAAAAATCGATAAATTTGTCAAGCAGAGAATGTCATATAAGATAGACCCATAGTTTGGTTGAGGGAGGTGATTGGATGAATATCATAGTTTTACATCCTTCCTTCTATCCATGTATGGATTGGATGACATCTTGTTTTTATTCAGATATCATGAGGCGTTAATCAACTGTGACATTATGACTCCATCACCATTTGGAGAGGCTGTTAGTCCATCGCAGCTTTAATCCCCTGAACTGAGGGAACGCGAAATGAAGCACCTTGCTCAAGCAAACCATGCTATTCTCTGTCCGAGAATCAAAACCACGATTATATAATGGGCCATGAAAATTTAACCACTGGGCCAAGAAGTGGACGAAGACTAAATCCGTATTCCTCTTTGTCTAATAAGTGGTAAAATGGTAGTGGTATTCAACAGCACAGTTAAAAATATATAGAGCGTGATGAAAGAAAAGGTAAAGTGATATCGACTGTTAACGGGGACATCCACCATAGTGACAGAATATTACTTAACATAAGGATATTGAACCCAGACTGATGGGATAAATCTGGTATAAAAAAAGTTAACTAGAGAGAAGATAGAGAAAACCATTACCTGAGTGCTACCTGGAGAGAAAAAAATGTACCACAAAGCACTACATTACTACCTGGAGAGAAATACAAGTTAGTATGCATAAAGATCCACCTAAAGCTAGAAAAGTTTGATTGGAAAGCAATTGTGTTTTTCCAAAAGTATAATACAGGAATTGTACAACT
>OZ024756.1:32922048-32927048 GCA_964016885.1 Eledone cirrhosa
CAATAAAGCGTATTTTTTTACATCACAAAATCTAATGATATACATTTATTTTGGGAAATGATAAGCTTTCACAATGCAACAATTATTAATATGAATAAACAATTGGACTTCGGAAATTCAGGAGAATTGAAAAAAGAAACGAAAAAAAAAAAAAATATATATATAGAACCTGAATATAGTAAAGCAAGCGTCCATTATTTCAAGAAACGTGAAGTGGGTCTCAAAATATAAAACATTTCTATTGTTATAAACACAACAGTGGAGCTTATAAATAAATATTTTTCATTGCATGGAAATACATAAAATTCCTGAAATTCTCATAAATAAATATGTCTAAAATACAGAGAATATTAAGAAACAAAATACACAAAGGGCATTCTCGTTCATAAGTAACTTTATACGATTATTCATATATGGCAGTAAAAGTAGTTTTATTGTAAGGTACCGAATATATATATATATATATATACGTCCGTGTGCGTGTATATATATATATATATATATATATATATATATATATATATATATATGTGTGTGTGTATATATATACATATATATATATATATATATATATATATATATATATATATATATATATATAAATATATACATAGCTACATATATATGCGTATGTGCACGTGTGGGTGTGAGAGTAGGCTTTATATATACTATTACTGGTGTTAGACATAAGCCAATGGTCACTTTGGGTCAATCCCTTAATGTCGATCGTGCTTATTCCATTAACTATTTTTGCCGAAGCGCTAACTTATAGCGCATAACAACTCAGTATATATATATATATATACATATATATATATATATATATATATATATATATATATATATATATATATATATATATATATATATATATATATATATATATATATATACAGAGTGAGAGAGAGCGAGACGGAAATAGCACGGAAAATATATTGTAGGGTGTTTTTCTTTTTCGTCAAAGTGACATTATCAAAAAAATGAGACAATTCTTTTAAAAAAGAGTTGTATAATGTGTATATATATATATATATATATATATATATATATACGTGTGGGGGTGTGGGCGTGTGGGGGGCCATGTGTATGTATATGTGTATTTGTGCATGTCAGTATATATATATATGCATATTTAATTTGAAAGTTAGAAGCATGCACGCTCTTTGACAATGATAAATAGGTTAATAGAAGACCTGAAGACTGAAAGCATTTACTGTTCGATCCCCGTTGGACACGAATCTGCACCTGCAATACCGTTTTGCCGTGCTACTCATTACACTAAAGCGCAGCCGTCAAATTTTCCCGTTATATTAAGTCTTATTAATTCAACCGAACATATGTATGCAATCCATTGTTAGAAGTTTTGAGTGATAGGAAGTTTTGAAATTGAATGTTAGAATAGCCATTGTAGTTCGACGTTGAAACTATTGCAGGTGTATTCAACCCTCTCCATTTTAATATGCCTGTCCTATTAGGCTACTTTACATACTGAACGATGATTCATGCTTCTAAATTTTAAATTCAAAATATAGATGCATATCATTACTTAAATATAAATATACACAATTATGTATCATTGAGGTGCACACATATATATCTACAGTCTATCGACTTTCGTCAAATCGGACCGAGGAAACAACGTTTCCATTGGTTTTTCCAATTGCTAATACAATATATCTGTCGCAGCTCCAGGTAGAAGGAGCACCGTGGAATAAAGTTTCTTGCTCAAGGACATAGCGCATCGCCCGGTCCGGGAATCAAACTCACAACCTCACGATTGCGAATCCAATTCCCTAACCACCCAGCCACGCGCATTCATCAATACATATAACAATTATTTTGGTTTGCATTCTTGTGTGGGTGTGTATATATATATATATATATACCCATATATATATATATATATATATATATATATATATATACCCATATATATATATATATATACCCATATATATATATATATATATATATATATATATAAACATATTTATCTATATATCTATATATTCTCACGCACAAATATTTACATACTCGCATGTATGCGTACTTATTACAAAGAGCTGATATACTGCATCCATAAAATGGCTACTCTCTTGTATCTGTGTTAACGTAGCAGACAATAGAGCAGTTATTAATAATTCTTTAGGATGGAAGCAATCATACACTGGAACTGGACCTCACCTAATCTTGGTGTACAGAAATATATTCATACATACAGACAAAACACACACTTATGTACATATATATATATACATATATATATATATATATATATATATATATATATATATATATATATATATATATATATATATATATATATATATATATATATAAATATACATATATAAATATACATATATATAAATATATATATATGTATATAAATACATATATATATATATAAATACATATATATGTATAGTAATAGATGTATATAAATATATATATATATAAATATATATATATATATATATATATATATGTATATCAACATAATATATATATGTATATAAATATATATATTTATATATATATATATATATAAATATATATATTTATATACATATATATATTATGTTGATATACATATATATATATATATATGTATTTATATACATATATATATATATTTATATATATATATATATATTTATATATATATATATGTTTTTATATATATATATATACATATATATGTATTTATATACATATATATATATTTATACATATATATATATACTTAAATATATATATATATATTTATATACATATATATATTTAAATACATATAAATATGTATATACATATATATATTTATATACAATTACATATTTATATATTTATACACATATATATTTATAAACATATATATTTATATATATATTTATATATATATATATATATATATATATATATATATATATATATATATATATATATATATATATATATATATATATATATATATATATATATATATATATATATATATATATATATATATATATAGAGAGAGAGAGAGAGAGAGAGAGAGAGAGAAAGAGAGAGAGAGAGAGAGAATGAGAGGCAGACATGTTTATTTGAAATTATGTTTGAATATAGCTGTCAAACTGTAAATCTATTGAGAGACATATATATACCGCGAGATGTCGCTCCACGCGTCTCTCTGTCAATCTATTTCCTGCAAATCTCTCTCTTGCTTAGACAATAATACCGTAACTGTCATATTTATCTGAAGCTTCTCTTCCGCTTCTAGATGACTTGCAGCCATATATATTTGTACATACTCACACACATGCACAAATTGTGTATGTTCATATGTGTGTGTGTTTATGTGTGTATTTATGTTTGTAAACAATCGTGAGAAAAGAGTGTTGTTGTTGTTGGACCTTCCTCGTGTTCAAGGATAGATGTTAAAATGTTTAGATAAACAGTACAGCCTGCTCTATATTTATCAATATATAAGTGACAGAGCATTCTTCGTATTCGTGTCTTCGACTGCTGGGTGGAATGGAGCAGTCTGCACTAAAGTTGCTTGTTCTGTAAAATAACACAGCAACGGTAATCGAACTCACGCTTTAATGATCGTTAGACGAACATTCTTAACTCTAAGTTAGAATAAACAATAAATAGATGTACCGTTGAGGATAGTTTTGTTTCAAATCTCAATATGTAGTGATTCACGTTGGCGTCACTCATCAACTTTATTATTTGCTTTTGTCTCCTCAAGATTAAAGTGTTATTATTACTTAATGACCTTCCATTTATAAAAATAATCGATTTATAATAATACGAAAAAGAAAATTGAAATACCACCTTAACAATGAGAAATTTGTTTCACTAAATACTTCCCAAGTTTAATATAAAAATAATCATTCATTAGAAGTGAAGTAAAAGAATGGCTTATAGTGTGTATATTTATTTAAAACCTTCCTATATAATCCCACACAAGATCGGCTATTGTTATATTTTAAACACCAGTTTAATTATGAAAATATTTGATATTTTACTATATACAACCGTGTTATGATTATTCTCAAAACCCTTTGATATTATCATTTTGTCTTCAATTAAAAATGTGATAATGTTAGGGTTAACATAGTATTAATTTAACAGCACATATGTGTGATTTAACAGATAATTTTAGATGAAATTGTTAGGTAAAAAAAAATCAAGTATAAATGTAGGAAATATTACTGTATATTCTAAATACAAGAAGCCATTAGTAAAAGGAGAAACATCCCCTAACAAATTAATCCGTTTTAAAAGTAATAACGTTTTTTTAGAATAACATTCTATGTTGAGAGACTAGAAACGGAAGACAGAATTTGGAGGCAATATAATACATTTATCTTGATAGCAATATTGAACAATTGTTAAATTAGAAATTTTTAGTAGAGTGGTGTGCACTTTTCACCATCTTTAATAATAAAATAAAAAACAGACAACAACTGTGTATCCATAAAAACAAATCAATAGTGTGTCTCATTAATGTTGAAGTTTTAAGAATTATATATAATTTTTTTTATAAAAATGAAAGCTTTTCGTTCCAATTATATTTTGGTATGTCAGTTGATTATCTCTAAAAAAATATAATTTGTTCTATTGTTGTAATGTATTAATCTAATATATATTCCATTACTTATTTCATTTGCAGGTAAGTAGCAGACACGCTTTACTACTACATTAATGGCTGCATGTGATCAGCGATTTATATATATATATATATATATATATATATAGTGTCCCGAAAATGTATACACACTTTGATTACCTGTGCAAGCAATATTTATTGGAAAGCTGTTGAAGTGTGTATACATGTTTGGAAACACTTCATATATATATATATATATATATAATACTGTAGTGACACCAGCCCGGTTATACGTAAGTTGCATGTTACTCAATTTCATGTTGTCTACATATTTTCCTTTTTCGTGGTTGGGATTTTATGTCGGTGGTTTCATGGTGTGTTAAACTGATACCAATGAACG
>OZ024756.1:32932048-32939548 GCA_964016885.1 Eledone cirrhosa
TATTGATTTAGTTATTAATATTAATATTATTGGGCACCCACTGAAGGTTTGTAAGAGCCCACTTGCATAAGAATCGATAGAACTTACACAAGTTTCTGCATAACTTGGTATAATTTCACCCACCATGTAGAAATCTTATAATGAAACGATTCGTTTGGGAGATGAGATCTTTAATACATCTCATATAAAATAATACAGCCAATTATCCACACAATACAATATAGTTAGCACTCCAAACGTTTAATTGGGAACATACTCCGGTATTTCCTAATGTTTGTTGAGTGAGTTGGAAATTGGTCGGAGTATCGCTAATAGCTTTCTCCGTTTATGTAGTTATGTATATATATATATATATATATATATATATATATATATATATATATATATATATATATATATATATATTATATATGTATATATTATATATGTATATATTATATATATATATATATATATATATATATATATATATATATATATATATATATATATGTATATATATATATATATATATATATATATATTATATATATATATATATATATATATATATATATATATATATATATATATATATATATATATATATATATATATATATATTGGCAGTATCGGTAGAGAGTCGGACACCATGCTTTGAAGCATAGAATTACGTCCCTTTATGATTAAATCCCGCCGAGGCTATCTTTGCCTTTCATCGTTACGGGGTCGATAAAATAAAGTACCAGTAATGTTCTGAGTATTTGCTGGCATTGTGCCTAAAATAGAAACAATTATATATATATATATATATAGAGAGAGAGAGAGAGGGAAGACTTTGGTGTTGAGACGCGGTAAGACGACTAATCAAGATAATATTCTTTGCATGGGAAGTAAGGAGTGTGGATATAGAGAGGAAAACATAGACGAGAACCTAATGCCAAGCAATTTCCGCTCCTCTTCAGTAACATGTTCAAGGGTGTACTAGTGTACTGTATATGTTTTGGCATGACCGAGATAATATTAATTTCGACCAGACAGACTTGGTGAGAAAACTGGAAGATATTGAATTAACAAAATAAACCATGAAATTTATTGATGATAAGCAGGTGTGAGATAAACGAACAGAGTTAGCAATAGATACAAAGAAAAATAAATGTGAGGACTACATATATATATATATGCGTGTGTGTTGGTGTGTGTGTGTGTGTGCGTGTGTTTTAGATTCCACAATAGTATTATTAATAACAACTGAATCATGATTTATGAAAAACATCAATGATTAACTTGAAAAATATAATTCTGAAAAAACAATTTAGGGCATAAAAATATATATATATATATATATATATATATATATATATATATATATATATATATATATATATATATATATATTTATGTACTAAATTGTTTTTTTCAGAATTATGTTTTTCAAATCAATCATGTGTGTGTGTGTGTGTGTGTGTGTGCGTGCGTGTGTGTGTTTGTATGTGTGTAAATGTTCCTATTTATTATGTATTTCTTTCGTGATTTGTTAGATAATTATATTTTTTATTCAGATGTATATATTCTATTTTCGTTTTTCTTATAAATATTACAGCCTTTATAATCGCTGAATATCAGCAACAATAACAGCAACAATAATACTGATGATTTCTGATTTAGGCATAAGTATAACGATGCACAAGGCCAACAATTTTGGGGGTTAAAGAAAGTCAATTAATTTGACACCAGTGCGTGGCCGGTGCTTTATTTTATCGACCCTGTAAAGATGAAAGGCAAATCTAACCTTGACGGGATTTAAACTCAGAAGATAAAGGGCCATAACTATATGTCATGAAGCATGATGGCCGATGCTCTACCGTCATGTTCAAGTACACCTACCTACTAATACTATTACAACTACTACTACTGATAACATTAATGTTTTCTGCGGTTACATTAAAGGGTGGAGGAATGTAAGTGTCTAACATTCAATGGTTAATGTCCATGAGGCATGAATAGGTTCTAGCCTTCGTAGAACCCGTGTAGATATAGGAAACTAAACGTATAATAATAAATCTGAAGCGTAGATATTCATTATATTTAAAAATATGAAGGGATACTTATAGTTGGAATGCTTTTGAAATAACAGGCCTTCGTGTAGATATTCATTATATTTGAAAATATGAAGGGATACTTATAGTTGGAATGCTTTTGAAATAACAGGCCTTCGTGTAGATATTCATTATATTTGAAAATATGAAGGGATACTTATAGTTGGAATGCTTTTGAAATAACAGGCCTTCGTGTAGATATTCATTATATTTGAAAATATGAAGGGATACTTATAGTTGGAATGCTTTTGAAATAACAGGCTTTCGTGTAGATATTCATTATATTTGAAAATATGAAGGGATACTTATAGTTGGAATGCTTTTGAAATAACAGGCCTTCGTGTAGATATTCATTATATTTGAAAATATGAAGGGATACTTATAGTTGGAATGCTTTTGAAATAACAGGCCTTCGTGTAGATATTCATTATATTTGAAAATATGAAGGGATACTTATAGTTGGAATGCTTTTGAAATAACAGGCCTTCGTGTAGATATTCATTATATTTGAAAATATGAAGGGATACTTATAGTTGGAATGCTTTTGAAATAACAGGCCTTCGTGTAGATATTCATTATATTTGAAAATATGAAGGGATACTTATAGTTGGAATGCTTTTGAAATAACAGGCCTTCGTGTAGATATTCATTATATTTGAAAATATGAAGGGATACTTATAGTTGGAATGCTTTTGAAATAACAGGTCTTCGTGTAGATATTCATTATATTTGAAAATATGAAGGGATACTTATAGTTGGAATGCTTTTGAAATAACAGGCCTTCGTGTAGATATTCATTATATTTGAAAATATGAAGGGATACTTTTAGTTGGAATGCTTTTGAAATAACAGTCCTTCGTGTAGATATTCATTATATTTGAAAATATGAAGGGATACTTATAGTTGGAATGCTTTTGAAATAACAGGCCTTCGTGTAGATATTCATTATATTTGAAAATATGAAGGGATAATTATAGTTGGAATGCTTTTGAAATAACAGGCCTTCGTGTAGATATTCATTATATTTGAAAATATGAAGGGATACTTATAGTTGGAATGCTTTTGAAATAACAGGCCTTCGTGTAGATATTCATTATATTTGAAAAGTGGCAGGAGTTTAGCCAACGTCAACAACAACAAAAACAAATTCAGTGACTATTACATTTTGTCGTTTGACGAGTAAAGATCTTTTTATGGATCTTTTCTGTCGAAGTGATATGCAGAGTGCCCACACAGTCTCTAAACGATTATATATATACATATATAAATGTGTGTGTGTAAAATGTCAACAGAAATAAGAACACAATCGGTACAGTATATGGAAGGGATATATTAGGTCAACGCTTGATATAGCAGGAAGAGGGTCGTAACGTTTTGGACTCTAGTCCTTCATCGGAAGAATGAATGGGAAATAAGAAAAATTGAGGGGACGGGCGGGTATAGAATTGGAAAAAATGTCTTTAGATAAAAATAACAGGTCCTTTCATGTTGACTACTCCTACAAAACAGTTGGTGCTTTCGTTTTGTGTATGATATATATATATATATATATATATATATATATATATATATATATATATATATATATATATATATATATATATATATATATATATATATATATATATACACATTTGTATAATATTGTCTAGTGACTTGTGGAGCATCTTGTATATTCGGAGAATTGTAAATGAAAATATGGATAATGTTAAAGGAAATGGAATGCATCCTCGAAGGTTTATATTTTGTGAGGTAGAAACTGTATAATTAATTCATGCCTTTTAGCTCTACTTATAATAATTTTGCTAGACTTATTTTTTTCGAATTACCCGCTTTGTTCGCTTGTCTGGCAGACTATACGCATCCAGCACACTAACCCTCTCTCTACTGGTTTGAATTGTTATTAACTAACCACTTATCTCTTCTCTTTGAGTGGTTGGCTTGCTTAATATTGTAATATATATATATATATATCTAAATATATATGTGTGTGTGTGTGTGTGTATATATATATATATATATGTGTGTGTGTGTATAGGAATTGTAAACGTCCAGTTACTGCAGGTTCACCAGAGTGACCACTCGCTGCGTAATTTCCAAGTATAGAGATGTACTACTAGCAGATTGTAATAATAATAATAATAAGAATAATAATAATTGTTTCTACTTTTGGCACAAGGCCAGCAATTATAACAGTGTATTACTGGTACTTTATTTGATCGACCACATATTAGGATGAAAGGCAAAGTTAACCTCAATAATAATATTAATAATACGACCGATTTGTTATGTCTTCATTACGTTTATATATATATATATATATATATATATATATATATATATATGTACAGGGTGGGCCAGAATTCATAACTCACTTGTTTGTTATATTTCTTAACATATTTTTTTTATTGCTATTAATTAAACGGGTACATTTTTGTGCTTACCGTAATTTGTTCATGGTCTTTTCATGATATATCGTATTATACTTTTTTAACTTGTTTTATAACGTTTTGTTTTAATAGATCTAAATAATCAAGTGAATCATGAATTATGGCCCACCCTGTAAATATAAAATAGAAGTAAATGATATAGAACATGAAAAAAATGTATATAAAAAAATCAAGCAGTCCTATGATATGGCAATAGATAGCGAGTGTTTGCGCTGAAATTCTGAAAACGTAGACAGAACTAATCGATGCTTGTATATTAAAACCTATAGCAATGCTAAAAGTTTATCTGAACCGTAGCGGGGTTATAAACTGTACATCTGTATATATCCGTGAAGTAACATATATATCTGACAAACATCAATGATTTATAGATCCCATTTGTAGATTCATCATTGTTTAACTAGCAGAATTGATCACCGATATAGACGTAGATTTGCTTCTGATATCTGACATATCTGACTCTTGGGCAACCGAACGGACAGTATCAACTCGGTTATAGCTTCCAACAGAAAATGTATAGGTTGAGGTTGAAATAATAACCCAAAGATATGAAGAACGAGCGCAAAAATACCTTGACATCCATGTCAAAGTTGCAAGACGTAAATCCTATAATTCCTAGATATCAAGATTATATTATCATAGTAAAATCTCTTCTGTGGGTTTGTAAATATGATAATGTAAGTCCATGATGTTGCTAGCTAATGGTTACTTCTGTTTGGATTTCGTCGCCGTGTGTATTATACATGAAATGCCAAGTAATGACAAAAATTATACATGAGTTTGAAGAGAGTAACATTGCAACTTACACATATTATTCCAACACCTCACACCATTTCTTTATTTCTACCCCCCTCTCTCTCTCACTCTTTCTCTCTCTATCTCTCTCTTTCTCTCTCCCTCTCTATCTATCTATATATCTATCTATCTATCGATCTATCTATATACCTTGTCATTAGATATCGAAATGTATACGAACAGGAATACACTTGGATTCATGCACAGAGAAAAAGCTGCAAAATTACATGGATAGGTGTTTACTACACATACACAAACAAACAAACACACACACACACAGAGGGAAACACACACGTACCCCTCCCCCATACACACACACATAAAGGCATACACACATATATATTTATATGTATATATATATATATATATATATATGTATATATGGATATTAAGAAAAGAGTGATGAATCCGACGGCTGAGCTCCGGCCGTTTCGATATCTAGATCCGAACTAAGCTAGCAGTATTAGAACGGCGGGAATCTAGCTGAACTTATAAAGAGGTACAGGCCATATATGGACATGCAGTCAAAACAGCAGAATGTACTCTGGTGTGTCAAGGTCTATCTGGTATCTTACCACATCTTATTTATTTAAATATGGATAGTAATAATAATAAAATTGAAGACTAAAATCCAAAGAGGGCTCGATAAGGAAAATATATATCAAAATGGATATAAAGTATCTACACCCTTTCCTCATTTGAACCAGTGTTTATATTTTCTTTATTCCATTCTCTCACGTTCTGACAAAAGGAGGCGAATAACATATTTCGGTATCCTTCGAAATGTCAGGGATAAAAGCCAACACATTGGTGAGTTAGTGGCTTGAATGTGTTTGTGTGTGACTTCATACAAATCTAACACATACGCTTTTTATGTGGTTTGAACTGTTTCTGTTTGTATTGAAACTCCACCCGTTCCGACGATGAATGTATCCGTAATGTGATTAACAGATGAGTCTATTCCTGAAACTCACACACAGATAGCTAAGTATGTCACAGAAGCTTGTAACGGAGTTTTCAGTGTTATTCACTTGACACGCCGTCAAATAAGCTGATCATTGGCAACATAACAAGACGCTCATTTTATATTTCCCACTTGAGTTGATTCTAGCAACTCGAAATAAAATGTATTACTGAAAGGAACGTGTCACCAGGAACCTATTTCACTACATTAATAATATATAAATAAAAAAAAACACCCTAAACACAGCTGGATTAAAATTTTAGATGTTGAAGCAGTTCTGGATTTTGAATCACATACTAGCTTCGTATAGGTCTGAATATTTAAGAGAAATATTGAAGAAGGAAATATGTATGTTTTCCATACAGGTAAAATTATATAAAGATTCAATACAACTGGTATTAATAAAAAAAAAAGTATGATTTATGATTTATCGGGGAATTTCTTGAAATTAAGGTACTTGCAAAGAATAAAACAAAAAACAACAATGAAAATATACAAATACAAATTTAACAACGAAGTAGAAAAGTTTGGACACTTTGATTTTCGGTAAATGTGATAGCAAAGAGATATAATCAAATTAGATTCTAGTGCAATAGATGTTTAATAAGATTATAATGTAATGAATAAGTGTTGACACAAATAGCAGAGAGGATCATATGTGAGAGATAAAAACAAAGCGTAGTCTATGCTAATCTGATAAACTCTGTATCAAAGTTAATTAGAAGTTGTTGTACAAAGCATTTGTTCAAAACACTTTTCAAACATACTTTTGTTCTATCTTATTATTTTTTTTATTAAATTTCTTTTTTCAACATGAAACGTTAGTTTTCTGATTAACTACAGTAGTATCCTCGTTGGTTAATTAACTTATAGTATATAAGCGTTGAAAAGATAACACATAGGCGTACAGCACATACATACACACACATGAACACATGCACGCATGCACACAAATTCACGCAAATGCATACATACACACACATGCACGCATGCGCACAAATAAATCCACCCGCGCACATACATACACACATACATATATATATACATATATATATGTGTGTGTATATATATATATATATATATATATATATATATATATATATATATATATATATATATGTATGTATGTATATTATATATGTGTGTATATATATATATATATATATTTATATATATATAAAATGTGTGTGCATGTGTATATGCATGTATGTAT
>OZ024756.1:32952048-32964548 GCA_964016885.1 Eledone cirrhosa
TATATATATATATATATATATATATATATATATATATATATATATATATTGCAACGGAGAAGAGAGATGAACAAAAACAACACAAAGAACACATATAGTTGAAATGTATTTAATTGGATGAAACCGAATGTCATTTGTTGTAAGCTTCGCGTAAACCTGCTCTTTCATTTAGCTGTAGGAAATAATATGATAAAATACTCTCAAATGTACATACATCCACACATTTACATAAATACGTATACAAGCGATATCACATGTCATGAAAGCAGTAATGGGATAATTGCCAAGATCTGCTGGTCTTAGTTATCTAATCCTGCCGTTCTTTAGCTTCCTACAGCTTTGAAATCAGCAACATCCTTCAAGAAAATGATATTGAGTGAAAAATGAGCGATAAATATAATAGGGTGAGAAAATGGGATTGAGAGTGAATGATACAAAATAATACAGACATTGCAGCATAAGAATGAAACAAGATATCTCGCACCGAATTAGTTTCTTCGATTCTTGTTTTTGATGAAGGGATTTTAGCCTGAAATATATGGACCATTAAACAACTTGAAGATAACACATTTGTTATCAACAGTCTTAACAGTTAAAATCACATTTGCGTTACTGAGGACGTGTATATATACATATATATACACACACACATACATAGATACATATTTATATATATGTATATATATGTATATATATATATATATATATATATATATATATATATATATATATATATATACATATATATATATATATATATATATATATACACACACACACATATATATATATATATATATATATATATGTGTGTGTACGTATACATACATATACACATACACACACATATATTAGATAAATATACTAAACAATTTTCATTTAAATATTTGTGCAATAGCAGTATATGCAGTATTGTGTAAATCACTAGGAATCATAATAAAGGAATAGAGAGAAATGATGGAAAAACAAATGTAAATTGCATAAGATTGCATAGGATTACATGGAAGGAGCATGGTGGTACGCAACAATAGCTTACATTCATGGCGGTTATTGAAAGAAGGAAGAAAAATATGGCGCATATAAAGAAAGTTAGCGCGAGATATGGACTACCAACAATGATGAGAACAGACAATTGTGAATGTTGAATAGATAAAAGATTATTAAAAAGAAGAAACTCAATAAGATTATATGAAGAAAATGAGCGCGGTAAAGTAAAATATTAGATATAAGAAGCGAAGGCAATGCAAAAATGATGATGTTTTTATCAGTGTTTATGCTAAACAGGCGATGGAGGAAACCGAAACATGAAAACGATACAAATAATAATAATAGTAATTGTAGTAGTAATAATAATAATAATAATAATAATAATAATAATTATGATAATAATGATTGTAGACAACAAAACCAAAATGGTGGCTCATTGTGTAAGAATTCAGAGTTTGTTATAGTACTATTGTTATGGTAGTGGTTAATGCTAGGCATTTGAAAAGTAACTATGTAGAAAAACAACATCAAATGTATTCATTTTTTAAAGAAAGAACTTGAATGGAATCTTCGTTTATTTTCACGAGATAAAGTGAAGAAATGCTTTGGCTTATGTTGCCTGAATGAATGAATTGGTTGACGGATGAATGGATGGATGGATGGTTTCAAGATTATGTGTTATGTGGAAATCAATCACTTATTTCGCTGTATATTAAACGGAAGACGGGAAATTGGCAAAATCATTAGTAAATCGGATATATCGTTTAGCGGTATAATTTCCACCTCTCAACGCTCAGAGATCGAAACAAAACCGAAGCCAACTTACATGATGTAAAAATTACTAACCGAGTAATGATCTCTCTCCCCCTCTCTCTCTCTGTATATATATATATATATATATATATATATATATATATATATATATATATATATATATATATATATAATGAAAGAGATGTAGTAAGGAACCAGATGTACCATAACGCACCAGAGTACTCAATAGTTAGAGTAGTAGTGTGGGTAATAGGAAAATACTTTACCCGGTCGGCAGAGCTAAAGCCGTTTCGACGGCTATAACATTTTCCTATTACCCATTCTACTACTACCCTAAGTATTAAGTACTCTGGTGCGTTATGGTCCATCTGGCTCCTTACGACAGCTCCTTCGTTATATATATATATATATATATATATATATATATATATATATATATATATATATATATATATATATATACGATATTAAACAAATGGAAACTATATTTATAAAACCATATTTTTTTCATTATACATATTTCGGGGATACCATATTAAAAATATGGCATGCCTTCTTCAGATAAAATACAATATATAAGCAGTTTTATAAATAATTTTGACGTACCATAAATATTGATCAACTTTCATGTAAGAAGTTGGTTTGGTAGTCATATATATATGATATATATGACTTATATATATATTGGTAGTCATATATATATGATATATATGGTATATATATATATATATATATATATATATATATATATATATATATATATATATATATATATATATATAGACGTCGAAACGGCTCGAGCTCTGCCATCGGGTTCACACATTTTCATATATATATATATATACAATGATATTAAATAAATGGAAACTACATTTATAAAACCATATTTATTCTATTATATATATCTGAAGGATACCAACATTTTGGCACCCTTCAATTATATATAATAGAATAAATATGGTTTTATAAATATAGTTTTAATTTTTTTAATATCGTTGAATATCATACTCCAGAAAACCTATCGAGTGCACTGAATCAGTTATAAACATTTACATTTGTTGAATTACCAGCAAATTGAATGTCCCTTCTGCTTATATATATATATATATGGTTATACTTTGGGAGGGTCATGTTGCCAATAAGAAACACACGCACCAGTTGCTTTCAATTCAATTTAATTTAATATATATTTATAAATTTACAAATTTATAAATTTCTGGTTGGTTGGTTGGTTCCACAACCAGATAGTTGTTTATATATATATAGTCATAGTTCTTTCGTCACACACTCTGTGACCTCTTCAGTGACTGGGGATTTCTTTCTTCGTTTCTGTGCCTTTCATATTGGCAACATGACCCTCCCAAAGTATAACAATATCGGTTTCAACACACGATTTCAGATAAAGAATCTTGCTAAACAAATTCAGAAACGAAATATATATATATGTATATATATATATATATATATATATATATATATATATATATATATATATATATATTTATTTTTTTTTAATTTATATATATGTGTGTGGGGGTGTGTATTTAGTTTCCTCTGGAAGAAATCGGATGTCTAGACTTAGACAGTGATAACAATTTCAGTACGATTCCCTCAGGAAATAAAGGCCTATTACTGACATGGACGAATGGGTATTATGAACGCATGCGTTTGAACGTGCTCACTCGATTGTATGGATACATGTTCAGTCAGTGTGCTTGTGTTATACTGTCTGTGAACATATGTTTACATACGAACTATGTGTACATGTGAATGTGTATTTTTGCTTGCTTGTACAATTGGAGCAAACTCAGAGAAAATTCCTTGATACAACAGGCCTTGGATATATTATGTATGTGTACAATGAGTGAGTAATAGTTTCGTTGTGATTATTAGTAATCCCAGGGTGGTGGATTGGCAGTATCGGTAGAGAGTCGGATGTCATACTTTCCAGCATAGAGTTACGCCGCTTTACGGTCTGAGTTAACTTTGCCTTTCATCCTTACGGGGTCGATAAAATATAGCACCAGTAACTTAATGGGGTCGATTTAATCGACTTTCCCCTCCCCACAAATGTCTGGCCTTGTGCTTACACTAGAAATCGTTATCGGTAGTCCTAGGTCTCAGGCCAAGCAATCCTGTAGCGTATACGTTCACGGTAAACGTACTGAATTGATGAATATTTTCGCAGTGCCTGAATTAGGGTATATTCATTCATTTGAAGCAACGCTGATCAAAGAAGGACCATGATATTTCCAGTCATATTTCTTCACCACATGTCATGCAATGTATATATTATAACTTTGCTGCTATTTCTAGCAAAATGTACTACATTCTACAGACCCTGTGTTTTCGTAGACTAAAATGATGTAAACTGGTAAATTAACGACCAATTTATACAATAATGAATGACGGGAAGAATAAAAGCCCCCCAATACAATAAAATGTATTAATATTTACTAAAATGTATTAATATTTAATAAAATGTATTAATATTTACGATACCAATAAGTGGACGTTATTAAAATATCCTACAATTTAATAAATGCTACATATAATTTTCTTTCGAGGCACCAAATTGTAAATACCTATATATATATATGAATATGAATATATATGAATATGAATATATATGAATATGAATATATATATATGAATATGAATATATATATATATATATAAATATATATATGAATATATGTATGTATATGAATATGAATATATATATATGAATATGAATATATATATATATATGAATATGAATGCATATATATATATATGAATATGAATAGATATATATATGAATACGAATATATATATATGATTATGAATGTATATATATATATATATATATATATATATATATATATATGAATATGAATATAGATATATATAAATATATATATATATATAGATATATATATATAGATATATAAGTAAAAAATATGAAATCGATAATGCAACAGGAGTCTTTTTAAGAATATTTATTTCGTTCCTTTACCGGTATCGCAGTTCTTAAGCTTTTCAACAGTAGAATTAAGATGGAGGGTTTGTGGTTTTTCTCGCGAGACAAACTATAAACCCTACATCTCAATTCTACTTTTTAAAAGCATGAGAACTGCGAAATAGGTAAAGGAACCAAATAAATATTCTTAAAAAGACTCCTGTTGCATTTTCGATTTCATATTTTTTACTTATACTTTCACTCGTGTAGGATATCTCGTTTTTTTTCTCTTTGGAAAAAAAACATCATTTTCTAATATATATATATATATATATATAAATATATATATATACAAAATGTTATGAAACGAAAGGAACCTGTGTGGTTACTAAAAACAAGGTTTAGGGTGGTGGTCAGGACGGAACAGGAGGAGAAAGCAAGAAAGGAGTTTCCATCGTCAGCTGTAAATGTATACCGAACCGATGTTTCGGCACTGAATTGCAGGGCATCGGTGTAGTTCGGGTGCGCCCGAGGCCTTTTATTAATGAAAAGGCTAGGTGGAAAAGGAGAGAGAAAGAGAGAAAAAAAGGGAGAGAGAAAAGGAAATAGAAGGAAAGGAGGAAGAACAAGGGGGAAAAAGATGAGGAGAGAGGAAGAAGGGGAAAAATAGGAAAGGAATAGAAGAAAAAAGTGTACAGATCCCATCGTGGGAAGACACAGGTGAAAGAAACATGCAAAAAGGTAACCGTGGAAAAATAGGGAAAGTAAGTTGTGGCCAACCTGGAAGACTTTAGCCTGGTGGTCAGCCACTACTCAGAGCTGGTATAATCGTGCTGCCTCTCACACAGACAGGAGAAAGTGAGAGAGAGACACGGGCAACCAAAAGTGAGGAGGAGAAGGGAAAGGGAGATAATCCAGAAGGGTTTATTTTACGACGGTGGTAAAAATGTGCCGCAAAGATTGCGGACAGAGAGGCCACCACAGCACGTGTAAACCTTCTCTTTCCTTTTCTCTCTCCTTTTTTTCTCTCTTTCTCTCTCCTTTTCCACCTGGCCTTTTGATTAATAAAAGGCCTCGGGCGCACCCGAAATACACCGATGTCCTGTAATTCTCAGCGCCGAAACATCGGTTCGGGATACATTTACAGCTGACGATGGAAACTCCTTTCTCCCTTTCTCCTCCTGTTCCGTCCTAACCAGCATCCCAAATCCTGTATATATATATATATATGTATATATCCACACACATATATAGTAATAATAATAAATGTGAAAACTAAAATCCGAAGAGGGCTCGACAAGGACAATATATTTATAAAAAGATATAACAAAAAAAAAACATAGAGCAACGAGGATATGGGCAAATAACGGTAGAAAGTTCGTTGAATCGCCATGTCTTGTTGATTACGAAACCTTTCATAAGTTGTACTTCACATCATTAATATAACATTCAATACATTTGCCTATAAATTAGGTATTTTGAAAGTAATTATGTTCTCGTGAACCTATTACATTTTTTGTCGTGGTGGTGGTGGTGGCATTATCTCTCTATATGTATATGTATATATAAATATATATATATATATATATATATATATATATATATATATATATATATATATATATATATATATACAACAAAGAAAGTGTTGTAAGAAACCAGCTGGATCATAACGCACTAGAGTACTCGATACTAAGACTGGGTAATAGGAAAGGAATGAGGACCCCGACGGCTGAGCTCCAGCCGTTTCGACAGCTAGATCCTCGTTCGGATCTATGTGTCGGACCGGCCAGAACTCAGCCGTCGGGGTCCTGATTATTTTCCTTTTTATATACACACACACACACACACATATATATAGAAAACAAGTAAATGCGAAGTAGTTTTAAATATTAAAGTCTTTTATTTTTAAAGCTGATACATATTTCAATGAAGACAGTGCCCACGTGATTCTGCATACCCGGTGCCATATTCTCATCAGACAGCTGCTTACATTCCCGAGGCAATCCAAACTGAAACGACAAGGCAACGGACAAGCTGATGTTCTTGAAGTCTATATACATATATGTATGTGTATGTCTACATATGTGAGTGTATGTTTGTTTGTCTGTATGCACATGTATATGTGTGTGTGCTTGTGAGTGTCTCTTTATAGAAAAATCACCGGCGGTGGTGCAACTTTTCTGCAAGTATTTTCTTCTTTATTGTAATATATTGTTTTCGTCTGTTGATTCCTTGTTTATTTTCTCCTTTATTTCTATTCACATTCATATAATTCTTCGCCATCTCTTTTATATCTTCGTATATTTATATAATTCATAGGTTCTTCTTTTAGAAGCTATACTTCTGGCCTCGAAAACAGCCACTTCAAATATAATATAAGAATTTCATTTCAAGCTTCCGAATTTTTGAAAGATGTTTATCCATTAGGTGTATGGCGCCAAAATACCTCTCTCGTCTCCCAGAATGGAATTATGGTGCTATAACTAATAAATGAGATCCCGAGTCATATGTTGTCCTGAAATAATCATTCTTCTCTCAGTTAATACTCTTGGAAAACAATGGCAACACATAAATTATACAGAAATAGTTTTATTTGGATGCTCGCCAAAAAGAGGGATTTTCGTTTTGTTGCCATATTTGCATTAAATTGACGTATGGCTGTTTACATATGGAAGTTAGTATCTACACAGAAATATGGTTGGCATCCTATATATCAATACGAAACGTTTAATATTGCATCTTTCTTAATATAGTTTCTTTACAATATTATTAACGCCAGTATACAGAAAATATTATACTTCCAAGGCGTCGAAATTGTGAACGGGTTTCCATTCTAAGCTAAATTCGTTAAGTTTTCCCTTTAAAGTAAAGAGCGTGGCCTACGTTTTAATGTATTTTACTCAAGATTACAACATGGAGAATTCGAATCTAAGAAATGGTGGTATGGTGTGATCTTAAGGAATGTCTTTCCTTTGACATAGCTTCAGTCTACGGAGCTGGCAAAGTGTGTATCGGTACCAGCATTGGCTTTAACCATGCTAGAGACAGCCTTCACATCCATAATGACAAAAGTACCTTGAGTTCGCATTCTACGCCTCATGAAATCGCGATGAATCACAGACCAATGGGTCTATTGGCTATAGACAGAATATAAATATTTCACTTTAGAAATCTCAATTTATACTGTTGAAAACAAAGTGAATATAGATGAAACTCTCCACTTTGTTCACAAACGTATTAGTCAATTGACTCACATGATCGGTTATTAGCCGTTGATGTTTGGGCAAAATTCGAGCTCAAAAAGCATACACGTGGAGCCTGCTCTGCTTGATATTTTATCCAACGCTCTGACAAATCCGCCAATCTAGCGCCATGGACCAGTAAATTAATTATTGAATCCGAAAGGGCATTGATCTCAGACCGCAGAGAACCGGAATGAAGACTCGAAGCCTTTTTCTCTGACTCGACTCACTAATTATTCAGCCAGTTTGGCGTCTCTCTATTATATTAATGAAACTATAATTTATCCGTAAAGTGGGATATCATCTTTTAGATAGCATCTTTGAATCCATTCCAACACATTTGATGATAAAACATTCGTGTTATTGAATAGAATGTCGTTAAATGCGAGGAGGGTATGTATAAAGTATACAATATGACGTGTTATATAACAACAAGTGAGTGTACATTCTCAAACATTATATGTGTAAGGCGTATTGTTCTCCCAAATTATATTAATAACACAGTGATGGCGGGTCCTTTAGGATGATTTCATTTATTAACGTAAATCTTGAGTTAAGTGGAAATACGTGTATAAAACCTTTTGAAATTTTGAAGCCTTCAAACAAACATGATGTTACGTATGGAATTAAAGATTATTCAATAATGAGCGATTAGTTTAGATCAGAGACAAAAGAAAGTAAATGATGTTATGCCTGAGCGTGCATATGTGTGTGTACAAGAGAGAGAGAGAGAGAGAGAGAGAGAGAGAGAGAGAGAGAGAGAGAGAGAGAGAGAGAGAGAGAGAGAGAGAGAAGTAGAGAGGAGTAGAGAGAAATATATATACTCACACATATATATGCATATATATATATATATATATATATATATATATATATATATATATATATATATATATATATGTATATATATATTAAGAGAGAGAGAAATAAAGAGAGAAGGAGAGATTGAGAGAGAGATGGGGAGCAGGAGGATATAACTCGGTAATTACGCATGTAAAAGCATAAAGCTAAGCCCGTTATTTACATGTTAGCTTTGAAGGTGAAACGATTTTAGAACAAAAGCAGTTGTCGTTACGGAGAGATTATGCTCATGTACATGTGAAAAAGCTTCCGCATAAAATATTATAGGAGATAGATAGAGAGGAAATGAAATGCACACACACATACACACACACATACGCACACACCCACCCACACACAAATGCTCACGTACACACACAACCACATGACGGAAATTTATATATATATATATATATATATATATATATATATGGATGTCATCATCATCATGACCGTTTTACGTCCGTTCTTCCACGCTAGCATGAGTTAATATATATATACATATATATACATATATATAGAGAGAGAGAGAAAGACAGAGGGGGAGAAAGAGACAGAAAGAGAGCGAACGAGAGAGACATTTGATTACGAAAAAGTAAAACCAAAATTCAACGTAAAATTGAATGTACATACATAATCATATAAAAAAAAAATCTGATTTTATATATATACATATCCATACACATTACATACAAAAAGAAAAAGGAAGGGAGTGAAATGCCTTTATGATATCTGAAGTTAAAACCTACATAAGATTTATAAAAAAAATTGCAGCAGCAGCAGAAAAGGGAAAAACAAGAACTATTATACTTTGTACATTCATAGATAGCGGTTGAGCGGAAATTAGCAAGAAATGCTATTGGACAATCAAATGATAAGGTGACAACGAAATATATAATAATAAAAAGTATTATATAATACAAAGATATTACATGAGAAGCAATTGTCAAGATGCCAACGTGTAGATATCCGTTTATATATTTTTTTCTGAAAATGTAACACGGAGATATTGGTGTGAAACAAAAGTATTTTACCATGAGAAGACATAAATCTATCGCACAAATTCAATGTACACACTCAATAAAAAAAGCCCACATGCTTTCTACACGCACACACAGATATATATATATATATATATATATATATATATATATATATATATATATATATATATATATATATATATATATATATAAAGTAAATACATCAAACAATCACATGGGGATAATTTGTAAAGAGTGTAAACACATAGTTACGTTTAATGCTAATACATGCCAGGATTTAATCTTTGTAATCTTTGAGCTTATTCTACAGGTGGTATGGCGCATGTTTCTCAGGCATGACATCCTTGATTCAATTTTGGTTATATATATATATATTTATATATATTATTCAGAACCTCTAAATCAACAGCAACCACAACAGTGACACGACGAACAAAATCTATATAGTACCTTGTTCAAGAGGGAGACCATTTACAGGAGAGGTGAACCTCTTACATGACAACGTAACGACAGCCGGTATATATATATATATATATATATATATATATATATATATAGTAATAATAATAAAATTGAAGACTAAAATTCAAAGAGGGCTCGATAAGGAAAATATATATCAAATATATAAGAACCGTAGAGCAAATATATACATACATATATTTATCCCGGGTTCCACGGGGTAGCACCATTAATTAAGGTACTCAATACATAGCAGTGTATAAATATTTAATATAGAAATTATCTTCTACAGGATTAGAACTGTTTTATTCGGAGAACATTATCAGGCTTTCCTGATGATTTCCTCCGAATGAAACAGTTCTCGACCTGTAGAAGCGATTTATATTATATATATATATATATATATATAATATAACTCATAAAGAAGCCGTCTCAAATTATCCAACGGCGTAAATTGAATTATTATCAATATAATAGAACATAAATATGGTTTGCTAGAATAGTACCCTCTATAAACACATATTGGTAGTATTCAAATATTCAAACATTTACCTAAATTCAATATTATTAAAATATAATCACACGAGTAAAGACAATCGTTAAAATAGAACGAGTGAGCAATATAATTCTGACTTTCCATTGAAGTTATTTAAATTGTTCAGCAAATATATTTAGATCATTTCACATATATGTTTTTTTGTTAGTTTATGATTAGATTGATTGGCAAATTGCTACTTAGTTGAAACACTCAAGTATCTCTCCCTTGCTACCCCCCCCCCCCTCTATATATATATAAATATATACCAATCATTATTTAATACATTATTTAATACTACGGTGGATTGTCAGTATTGGTAGAGGGTCTGGCACTATGCTTTGTAGCATAGAGTTTCGTCCCTTTGTAGTCTGAGTTCAAATCCCGCCGAGGTTAACTTTGCCTTTCATCCTTACGGGGTCGATAAAATAAAGTACCAGTAATACACTGTCATAATTGCTGGCCTTGTGCCAAAAGTGGAGACAATTATTCAATACTTCCTTTATACTTTACGTTTGAAGGAGGGCCTAGTGGATTTAGGAAGGTATCTCAAAAATGAACACTTGTTCTGACTGCTTGAAACTGAATAATTTTAGCTAAAGGTGGTCAAGACATTTGTCGAAATACTTAAATGTTCGATAGTTTAAGGCTACGGTTGGATGTATTTGAACTTACAATACAATGAACAATGATATATACAACACATCTCATTTGATGCTCTTGACCGGAAAGCCACTTTATCAATCGACCAGGGAACGATGAACACATATGATGTTGGCAGTATTTGAAGTCGCAAGGAAAAGCCGGATCAAATACCCGAAGCCATATGATAGGGAACGGTTGCTCTTCCACCAAGAAACAGCGCTGGATTGGTGCTTTATATATCAACTAGAAATTTAACCTATATAGGATTTGTTCACAGAATGCAAGAAGCCAAAATACATGCAAGGCATTTCTGCCGATATTCTAAAGCTTCTACCTCTTTGCCGCCAGGTTTATTACACACTTTCATAAGACACAGAAAAAAGTTTCTTCCATTGATTATTGACAACGTACGTTACGGAGTTAGCACAATCTTGCTTAAATAATTGTGCATGTATTCACCACATGCAGCTATCTTAAGTTTAAAATAAAACTTTGCTACAACACAATGGAACCTATTAATCTATACATCTTTTTCTATATAGCAATTAAGAACCGTTACCTTCCAGGAACATTTTCAAATTGGTTTTCTTTTCTTATGTCGGATATTAACTGTTCGCTACCTACATCGCCTAAATTCCTATAATTAGATCTTTTGTCAACATAAAAGCGTTGCGTTTTGTAACAGTTTAGTGTAGTTAATAAGTGATTCTTTATTTCTTCTTACTGGTAAATTATCCGATGTGAAATTTCTGTAGAAATCACTGAAGGATAAATCCTTGATGGTGCCGCTGTTCAATAAAAGCTCATATATGTATATATATATATATATATATATATACAGAATTGATTTTTCCTGAAATTAGCAATCACATTACAGTCCAAAATCAACAACAAGATTATATGTTTATTTAGGTGAACACTGTAAATAATATTTATCTAAACATTGCACATTATACATCTTTACAGAAAATCGTGCCTAATACATTGACCGAAAGTTAAGTAAAGCAGCATGAATGAAATATTTGAGTTGCAACATTATATTGGCATCGAAATAGCAATTGCTGCTGCCA
>OZ024756.1:32969548-32972048 GCA_964016885.1 Eledone cirrhosa
CAGCACCATCACTTCCCAACAATACCACAATCACAATCAGCACCATCACTCTCAACAACACCACTATCACAACCACCACCATCACTCCCAACAACACCACCATCATAACCGCCACCATCACTCACAACAACACCACCTCCACATCCATCACCATCACTCCCAACAATAACCACAACCACCACCACCACCACCATTACACCCACTACCACCACCACCACTACCATCACTCCCAACAACAACCACAACCACCACCAGCATTCCCAACGCCACCTCCTCAACCACCACCACCATCATCACTCCCAACAACACCACCCCCACCTCAACCATCTCCACAACAAAACACCACCACCATCGCAACTAACAGCACCACCTCCTCAACCACCACCACCACCACCACCACCACCACCATCAGCACCACCACCACCATCGCCTCCTCAACTACCACAACAACCATAACTCCCAACCACACCACCTCCACAACCACAATCAGCACTAACCCCCACCATTACAAACCACCACCCCCAACGACCACCACCACCAGCACCATCATCACTTCCAACAACGATCACAACCACAACCACCATCACCACCATCACTCCCAACAACAACCGCCATCACCGCCTCCACCACCACCGCCACCACCACTCCCAACTACAACCACAACAACCAAAACATCAGAAGTACTCTAACAAAAAAAAAAGCAACAACAGAACAATCCGAATAAAGTAAAATAAAAAATAAAAAAAACAAAAATATAGTGCAAATGAGATATTTCATTGGATTTGCATTCTAGAGATTTACGGGATACGCCCCTCTCCGTGATGCTGTCCTCCTATCCTTTCTTTCATTGCGTTTTATGCTTTAACATTGTGATATCATATTAGAATTTTACACGACATATTTCCTCGTCTATAATCAGTGATATAGATACGGATATTATTATTTTTATTATTATGTTTTGTTGTTGTTTTGCCTCTATGTATTATAAGACATATTGGATTTCTCTCCACTCAGAAAACACTTACATGAATAAAACTCTTTATGACACGCGTATATTATACTTTGTACTACCACTAAAAACTTTTTGTAACACATAATGATGGTGATGATGATGATGATGATGATGATGATGATGGCGTTGATGGTTGTGATTGTGATGATGATGGGGAAGATATAAAGTAAGGAATAAATATATAACATACAATACCCATGTTCTCAAATTCCTGAAATTAGATGGTATGTGTATACTGTATGCAGACAATCACACATACTTCCTCATGTGTGTGTGTGTGTGTGTGTTCGTGTGTGTACGTATGATCATATATGTGTTTGAACTAAGTTGGTTCAACTGAAGATGATTCTTGTTGATTTGAACGAAGGAATGATCTGCTCGTGAGTGTATCGTGTATATGTGTCTTTAAGGTAACTCTCAACTGCATTAAATATTTTGAATGAAGGCACATAGATACACGATAGATTGCGTAGCTCGGAGATCAGAGAGTCATTCCAGGTTGATCCGCTACTTCTCCAAATTGAGAGATCACAGCTCCGAGAGTATGGGTGTGTGGTTAGAATGTCTCTGGAAAGAATCGCTGGAGATAATCTACAGGCAAAACGAATCTGCTGATGACCCAGGTGTATATACTGAGAAAGATGGTTTGATAACATACATTGATCTAAGAAAAAGATGAAGTAAAAGAAATCATATAGTTATATAGATATGTTCTTTGGCTCTCAGGAAATGGGCTGTTTTCTTCGCGATGTCTTGTGACATTGAACATATCATTTAATTTCTAAACTTTCCATTCAACCCAGCTGGAAATGCGTCGTATTTACAATTCAAGGGACCAACCTTGTCACATATAATGCGGCACTGATTCTCCCTGATATCCCTTTTAATATCTGTGGATTGTTTAGCAGCTTGCGTGTTTTTGTGAGTAGGCTGTTTCGTTAATCTAGCAACTAGAATAATAATCGTCGTAACCGATTCATTCCAAATAAAGACATGATTTGACCTTTGAACAACACAAATCGAATTCGTTTATCATCATCTGATCAACGACACATCTCTACATTTAATCTATTGTATATTACGAAAGATACTTGACCTGTTGGCATTAATATAGTTAATGATAAGAAGGACCGCATCCCACCCATTGGGCTGTTCAACGCCATTTAGTAATTAGTCTTGCTTCTGAAGTAGTCATGCTGACTCGAGTAAAATATTAATGAATAAATAAATAAATATAACAATGTAACTAAAGCTAATAATCATGTGCTACTCATGAGCATATGATTACAAAAACACAAAATAAATAAAGAAACAAACTGCACCTGCTCAGGCATAGCTGTGTAGTTAATAAAATCACTTCACAATCACATATTTCTGGGTTCAGTATCGTCTCGTCACAACCTGCTCCTATCCTTTGTCTATATCCTCGAGTTCACAAGTGGGCATTTGCTAAATGACACCAGAATAAACCCCTCTTTTCTACACACA
>OZ024756.1:32982048-32984548 GCA_964016885.1 Eledone cirrhosa
ATATAGATATATAAATATATGTATGTTTATGTATGTTTCTATCGATATGTATGTATGTATATATATGTATGTATATGTATATATGTATGTATATATATGTATGTATATGTATATATGTATGTGTCTATATATATATATATATATATATATATGTATGTATATGTATGTTTCTATCGATATGTATGTATGTATATATATGTATATATATGTATATATGTATGTATATATATGTATGTATATGTATATATGTATATGTCTATATATATATATATATATATATATATATATATATAT
Organism: Eledone cirrhosa; assembly: GCA_964016885.1. Lineage (NCBI taxonomy): Eukaryota > Metazoa > Mollusca > Cephalopoda > Octopoda > Eledonidae > Eledone > Eledone cirrhosa. The sequence goes on from OZ024756.1 coordinate 32,982,343, forward strand.
ATATATATATATATATATGTATGTGTATATATATATGTATGTATTAGTATGCATGTACATGCATGTAGCATTGTAATCCTATATAATATTTACAATAAACTAAAACGAAATAATTTCCTGAGGAGGAAGATCAAACAGTCATTGATTAAATTGGTTCTTTTAAGTACAATAAAAAATGATTTTCACGATGTCATGCTGTTTAATTATATGTACGGAAATATCTAAGGCACCGCATTAAATTTTAGCTAATTAGTTAGTGTGGGGTGAATCTCGTTAACATATTGTAAATCTGATGTCTACACTCTAATGTAGTCACACATTTCTAACGAAGGTCATTGTGCCTAGCTATAACGATCTATTTTTATGTGATTGGGTTCATAAACACAAACATAGTCATAGTAACTCACATAAATATATCTATATATCACTATCTATCTATGTATCAATCAGTTTCTATGTCTCCCCCTCTGTCTCTTTACTGTGTGTCCCTGTCTCACTCTCTATCTCTATCTCTATCTGTCTATCTATCTACAGATATATATATATATATATATATATATATATATATATATATATATATATATATATTTATTAATATATTTATTTATATATATATATATTTATATATATATATATATATATATATATATATATATATATATATATATATATATATATATATATATATATATATAAATATATATATATATATATATAGAGAGAGAGAGATTGATAACTGGATATATATATATACATATACATATCTATATATGTGTGTGTGTGTGCGTGTGTATTTATATCATATATACATTCGTACATATATATATATATATATATATATATATATATATATATATATATATATGTATATGTATATTGTTAAAAAATAACATAAAAAATAGAGAAAACTCCTCACCCCATTATTCAAATTACCTACCTTACCTCTCATGGGAAGTGCACCCACTATTTAGTGAATGGTAATTAGTTAAATTAATTTTGAGGCTAGATAACGATATGAACATACCTAGACCCTTTATACATATGGACATCAAACAGTTACATATAGTTAATCACAGGTTAATTACAGAGAAATACCAATATTTAACGAGAGTGTTAATATAATTAATAGTGTGATCTATAAAACGGAAAATACTTATAAACGTGAGAAAATAAAACATTAGTTCAATGAATACTAATAGTTTAATAATTTGATCAATTTTGAAAGAAAAATATTGGATACACAAAAATGTTTTGTCAAAAGAAAGTTTCACAGCAAAAATAGAGGTTGGGCCAAAAGTCACGAATGCGTTAGAAATGTTTATATATATATATATAATTGGTTTGGGATGCTTAAAGCGTCCGAATACGGTAGGTCGTTTGAGCACTCGATGCTCTTACAGGGCAGAGTATAATATCAAGTAAGAAACGGAGAATCAGTGGTGCGACGAATTAAAATTTATTAGACATATTACAACCGATTCAATGGCCACCAGCTCGAGGCATGATCGATGCGATGATCGAACCTGGCTCGCAAGATCCTCAGATACGTCTCAATCTTTCGAAGCAGTGGTTCCATTTCGAAATTCTGCTTCTTTATATTATTGTATATATATATATATATATATATATATATATATATATATATATATATATATATATATATATATATATATATATATTTAATTGTATATTAATTTTGATTTATTTTGAAAAATTGGTTGAATTTTACTTGTTCTGCTTATCTTGATATATATATATATATATATATATATATATATATATATATATATATATATATATATATATATATATATATATATCAAGATAAGCAGAACAAGTAAAATTCAACCAATTTTTCAAAATAAATCAAAATTAATATACAATTAAAATTAATCAAAATTAAAAAATATAATATAAATATTTACCTATTCAAATGGCCCTAACTGTACAGTTTCACGGTGCAAAACATTAAATATCACGAGGATATTAATGGAAAAGCAACGATCATCAGAGAACCATTTTCCTGTCCTAGGGTTAAAAACCCCAGGAACGACAAAATATATGACCTCACTCCAACTAATACAGGTCTAAAAGGTCGTGAAAGTGACCCGTAAATACATTGGTGTATAGTGAAGGCGGGAAATCGTAGACTAGCCGTCTATAATCGCCACTAAAAAAAGATTTTTAGTAACTAAATAGAACGACA
>OZ024756.1:32989548-32992048 GCA_964016885.1 Eledone cirrhosa
GTTATATGGTGGATGAGGTTAAAAGAGCTGAGGTCAGACACCTTTCTCTCCGGCGACCAACTGATTCGTTTTTTCAAATTTCATTTTGGAGATAGAGGTGCTGTACCCCAGAACATTTTATGAAAGGTGGGTGAATGTGGCAAAGATGGCCCCCCGAGCGGTTGTGCCTTCTCTCTATATAAGCCTGTAGTTTGAGGAAAAGGAAGAAGAGAGGAAGGGAGTACTCACTCTTGGTGCTCCTGGAGATGAGGCTTGTACATTTTCTTTCGGGGTGTGTACAACCCCTCTGTAACCCCCCCCCCTATTGGGGATTTCAATTGTTATTTGTTGTTTTATTAATAATTTTATTTTTATATACCTGTATGTATATATATATATATACACACACATATGTGTGAATGTATGCCCAGTATAAACTAATAAATAGCATTATATGTATATTGGAATATATATATATATATATATATATATATATGTGTGTGTGTATGTATATAAAGACTTCTAAATACTCCAATTATTCAAAATATAAATCCGTTAATGTGATATAAATGGAATTTCCGTTCGTAATTGTAAATACACACACACAAACACAAAGCTCACCTTGAAAGCTGCAACTGCTACTCTACATATGTGTATTTAATATACACTTTACACATTTATATATAACAATTTGCTATTAACTGTCACGGTGAATACAAATAATATGGTACTTGCTCTTCCATATCACTTTTACTGAAACATTTAATGGGTTTATAAAACTTTAAGCTACGATATTTCTCGGTGGGTCATGAAGATTGTAGATAGTCTTCGAAGATGGTTTGAACAAGATCTGGGTTTATAAAGCATCAGCTACGTATTTCTCTGTGGGTCATGAGGTATGTAGATTGTCTCCGAAGATGGTTTGAACAAGATCTGGATGTGAAAATGTTCTATATTTTATTAATTACGCAAATGTAATGTTTCTACGTGTAACAAATTGTGTATATACATATTCCCTGCAGTTTAACTTAAATCCTGTACCCTGTACAGGCAAGGTACTTCGTTTCTTGTTGCTCGAGTCCACTGTGCTGAGGAAATAAATGAGCAGCACCTGTAGTTCAAAAGTCCAAGCTGGTATTTATTGATATTGGTTATTGTGTTCTATTGTTAATATGAATATTTAATTTTTTTCTATTGGTTATACTAACTATTTTCTCTTCTATGGTATATCATTTCCTTTATCTGATGAAAAGCCTACTGTAACGTACTGAGATTGAAATCGGATTGCTAGAAACGTTTGATCTTTGACAATATGGTTTGTGGTATTTAGTTACGTACCTTTTCATTCGCATTTCAGATCCAGCCGATGGTATCTTTGCTTTTCATCCTTACGGGTCAATGGAATAAAGGGTCATTAATGCAATGCTTGGCGATTTAATCAACTTCCCCATTCGTTTCAGATTATTGGCCTTGTGCCAAAAGTAGAAACATTTATTGCTTTGTTGTTGCGTGTATATATATATATATATATACATACATAGATATACACATACACACAGACATACACACACACATATATATATATAGATATATATATATATATACATACATATGTACATACACTGACATATATGCATACCTACACACAAACATACGTACATACATGCACACGTTTATATACATATATATAGAGAAAGATAGAAACAGAGAATGACTGAGAGAGAAAAAGAGAAATAAAGACTGAATGAGAGGAGGGAAGAGAGCGGAGTGGGTGGGATAAAGTCTGAATGAGAGTCAAACAGAGATGTCCCAAATGAGGCAACAACAAAGAAGAAGACATTTATATATTTATTTCAATTGGCTTTCATTGAAGGCAAAAATTCTTTCATCTCTGCCTTAGCGCGTTCTGTTAACAAGAGATCAATGCTTACGGGAGAATAGACAAGACAAGACAAGACATGATTGCCAATAGATCGATGATTATAGGAGAAGAGGAGAGGCGAAACAAGAAGAGACAGACATGATTGGCAAAGTAGCTTTAGAGATGTTGTGATTCCCAGCCAGAATGACGACTCTCTCGTATAAAATTCATAGTTCTACATCTTACGAAGATCAAAATAAAATGATTTACAAAAATAAAAAATTTGCATGAGAAAGGGAATTATCAGTGTACGAAAGATATCTATGTATAATTTGACGGTTTGTATAAAAGCATGCGTGTATGTATGTATGTATGTATGTATGTATGTATGTATGTATGTATGTGTGTATGTATGTTATCTCTTTCTCTTAATTTCGAGTATATTTTTTTGACCGGCCACGTTCCTGGTGGCAAGGTTGTAAAAGAAAAGAAATTGTCATCCCTTGAATCGCAAGAATGTTTTGCAAATTTTGAAGGTACCAGCTATCGCAGCCATTTGCAGACTATGAATTAGGGGGCTGCGCTCTTTGTCTGTATGTATGTATGTATGTATGTATGTATGTATGTATGTATGTATGTATGTATGTATGTATGTATGTA
>OZ024756.1:32999548-33004548 GCA_964016885.1 Eledone cirrhosa
CGGTATGGAACAGGCTTGTTGTTTATACTCCTACATCGGATAACGTGAAAATCTTGCTAGGGAAATTAAAGTGCTGGTCGTCTTATAATTCAACTGATATTTGTACTCTTAACGTAATTCGTCTGAAATTCAATGTGACACCTTATTTGATATATCTGTGTCTGTGTTGAAATCGTTACGACACATTTTATCCAGCTGAGTTTAGTGGGCTAGCGAGGAATAAATTGTCGTGCGAAAATTCATAAGGTCACAAGGTACACTTGTCCCTAATTCACCACTCTAAGATAGTGAGCCAAATACCATAAACGTTAAGCTACGCCCTACTCCAGTTTGGGGGGATGTACATTGTGACAGCCGTACGGAAAAATAAATGTAATTTACATGTTCATCTAAATTGCACTAATATAAAGCCTAGTGGCATTCCTTAGCGACTTGGGAATGAAAAAGGGAGATAATTGCAACGCATTACGAATAATCGAAAAAATAAATGTAATGCTTAAAGGGATAATCTGGTGCAGTCTCCCACATTTTACCTTGCACTAACCAAATGCTATATGCAGTGTGTATATATATATATATATATATATATATATATAAACATATGAATACACATACACACACACACATATATATATATAAACATATATATATATAAATATAAACATAAATATATATATATATACATATATATATACAGACATACACATATATATATATAAACATATATATATAAATATAAACATATATATATAAATATAAACATATATATATACGTATATGCATACATAAATATAAAAATATATATATACGTATATGCATACATTATATATACATATGCATACGTTATATATATATATATATATATATATATATATATATATATATATATATATATATATATACATATATATATATGTGTATGTATATGTATGTGTGTGTGTATATATGTGTGTGTGTGTTTCTGAGAGAAAGAGGGTGAGAGTGAGAAAGAGAGAGAGCGAGAAGAGATAACGTGTGTGTAAATCTATGCAGTAAATGTACTTGAATGCAAATACATGTCGATTAATCCTGAACTGTTGAATATATTCTGCGCTATGATTGATTTTTATGTGTTTTAGATAGCTTTTGGGAGAAAAACATTAAGCAATTTTGTTTTAGTGAAAATTCACAAAAAGCAAAATATCTAAAAAACGTATTGAAGTAAATCTCAATTAGATTATAAAATTTATTTTCACTTTTTTTCTTATTTAATTGAATCAGAAAATTTTTACAAAAATCGATTTCGTTGTTGTACGAATCTTACTAGTTTTCTTTTTTTTTTAATGTTATGCACAACCATGGACGATGATGAAGCTTTATAGCATTTTAGATCCCACTGGCGTTGACAAGATAGATATATGTATATATATATATATATATGTATGTATATAGTGTGGGTATGTGTGTTTGGATAAATTGTGTTTACATATATGTATATTTTATGCGTACATATACATACACGTGTATACACACACACACACACATATATTTATATATATACATATATATATATATATTGAGAGAGAGAGAGAGAGAGAGAGAGAGAGACAGACATTGACAGATAGAAAGAGAGATAGAGATAAAGAGACAGCAAGAGACAGTGAGAGAGGATGGGAAGGAAAAAAGGGGAAGATTGGTAGAGACATGATTAAAGGAAAGCAAAAAAAGAAAAGAAGAAGAGCTCATCCAAAAAATAAAAAAAATACAATATGAAATTGGTATGAAAGGGGCTGGGATAACGTAATGCAGGAAAACAATGTTGAATTTTAAAAGAAAGAAAAATAGAACGAAAGAAGGAAAGAAAGTAAACATATATCAGACGACAAAAAATATACGAGAATCCTGTATAATGAGAGTTGAATCACAACAAACCAACTAAGAATAAACACAGAAAAAATGAAGATGATAACATTTGGATGAGAAGATAAACACGAATGTAAAATGTAAATAACATGCAATGAAACCTAAAACTGTAACGTGTATAGAACATGTAAAATGACTAATGTAAGAATGATATGAAGAGATAACGAATAATATAACAGATATTGCAGAGTTCAATGTGAGAAGGAGCTCTAATAAATCCACCTGCTGTATATGGGACGAGCGAATAGGCCATCACGTCTATGTTTGCCTTTTTTTATGGCCTTGATTATGTCTTTCAATCTAGATATTTGGGTCATGCTGAAAATTCGGAGTCACTAATGGGTGCTTCTTTAGATAATATTAAAATGTGTTTTAACACTACAGTATTTTAAACATATATTGAACATTCGTAGGAAATGTAGAATTCCTAAATATTGAAAATAACTATAACTGCAGTGGTCTGCTAAGAATAGAGATTAAAATCGGACAAAATATCCTTATAAACAGAAGTTGGATCTTTGTAGTATCTTCTGCCTAATTATACTCCCATATATGGTATTTTAGGTGATTTTCGAAGCAATCGACAGTTGTTATTTGTGTCACAAAAACATTTAAAGACACTTCAACAGAATTGTAATAAAAGTGTGTGTACATTTTGGGGGACATTCTGTATATAATATATAAGCTCAGAGATAAAGGAAAATGCCAGTGATATTGAAGATTCGCCATTGATACATCTTCGGAATAATAAGCAGTCTAAAGAAACACTATTACCGAAACTGCGATGTTAATGCCACCCTGGCATATAGCGAGAATTACGGTTGGAAGCTCCCGGGAGCTTCCAACAGTAATGGTCGCATTCTTTAAGGGTATGTCAATATTTATTTATAAAACTGCTCTATATTATATTTTATCTGAAGAAAGCACACCATAATTTAACTTGGTGTCCTTGAAATATGTATAATGAAATAAATATGGTTTTATAAATATAGTTTCCATTTGTTAATATCGTATTTTTACTCCAATTATTTGTTGAGTGCTTTATATCAGTTATAAAAATATTTGCTTGTTGTATCCCAACAATTTAAATAGAATTTCTACATATATATATATATATATATATATATATATATATATATATATATATATATATATATATTTAAGTGAAATAACGCGGTTTTGCTCAGCTCACAGTGAGGATTGTGAACACAATATGAAATTAAAAAATATCCGGTTTTCAAAGGTTATGACTTAACTGAAATGCTACCGCAGGGAAATAAAATGCCTTACAGTATTTATGCTAGAAATACATAAGCAGGAGCTAATAGCGAACAAGAATCTATTATATATGAGAAATTGCATTTAGTCTTGCTACGAAATAACATTTGCTTTACAATCCGTAGAGAGGCTGCATATTTCGGTTCAATATATTTGAACATTTCCAAGGTTAGATGTCATCTATGAATATTCCATGTAATCTAGAGATGAACCGGAGTATTTCATATTTATAATATATTGCAATATATTTACGTTGTAAATATTTGTAAATAATTACATTATATACAACCCAGCATGTGAATTCATTAAATTTATTTAACTCCAAACTCGGTTTAATATATATAATGATAGGCCTCGTTTTTCAGGAGATTAAAGAAGGTACACTATATACATTCACAACACAGCTTGGGAAGCAATGGCCCAGAGGCAATCTCTGCGTTGAATTGTACTTAATCCAGAGACTTAAGTATTAATTGTTAAACTACCATCAGATCCAATGAGGAGCAATTTTCTTTAATTTAATTATTCGTTTCAGTCCAAGAATAGGAGAGGTGAACAAACTGACATATGTAATTAATTTTAATCAATTATAATAAATTTAAATGATGTCTTCCTATATATTTCCTGATCCAAATAGCCCACATAGCCCAACGTTTCTTATGTCTTATTACTAAGAGTGTCTCGTAAATAATTTTAAAATATTTCGACAATGAGATATCCATGCTTCTTATTAACGGAACAGCGTACTCTTGAATGTAACGTTCAAATAGATGAGAATTCTAGTGACAAGTGTATTCTTAATGGAATTCTGAGGAAGAGTCAATGTGAGACAGTTTGTAACAACGCTGACCGTATGAATTACCAGGACAGTCAATTTGATGGGCTTACATGGACTTTCCGTCTACACAATTGTACTCCCAAGTCATAGGAAGACACGAAGCTATGGTAAACAAAATGTGGCCGTGATTCTACGCAATAGGATCGATCACGAGACCAATTCCTTTACCATTCAGTCAAAACAACCTCCGTACGCACATAACACAAACGCACTCACACTCTCACACAGATGTGTGTATGTAAAGGATTTTCGTGGAAAAGGTAAAGGAAAGAAGCCTGCACTATGTGTATGTATAGTACAGAGCTATTTAATTATGCAATAAACAACCCATTATAATCATTCCATTACCAAAATTAGATGATTTGAACAGAAACTTATGATATCGCTCGACCTACGTTATCAGACGTTTCTTTAAGAATTGCCTAACTTCTTGAAAACTTGGGTAATGTAATAATTATATTGTTACATAATTATATCTATCTATATATATGTATGTGTGTGTGTGTGTATGTATATGTGTATATGCATGTATATATATATATATATATATATATATATATATATATCAAAGACTATAAACAATACTATATTATATTGGCGTAGGAAGTGATCAGAAATAAAAAAACATATTTTCCTTGAAGTAAAAAGAAGATATTATCAATTTTACTTTCAGATATGATATCATTATTGTTACCATTGAACACATGTCTCTCTATAAACATTTCCTATGTAAGCTGAAACAATATCTTAAAATATTCTTACATAATAGCAATTTACAGAAAGGAAAAGAGAAAAGAAAAATACATATATGAAAATACTTCTTTAGATATTACTAATCAATATATTATCATTATATGATACAATCTCTTGCACACACAACAGAATAGATAGACGCCTACTCATACACACATACATATACAGATACACAGGTATTCAGTCACACACATACATACATCCTCACATAGAAACTCATGCATATTAT
>OZ024756.1:33012048-33014548 GCA_964016885.1 Eledone cirrhosa
TTTCACCGAACACACAGATACATGCGATGATGAAACACACGCTAACATGCTCATATATTTATATATATATATATATATATACACACATATATATATACACATATATATATATATATGGACATATATACACATACATATATATATATATATACATATACCAGCAATTATGCCAGTGTATTACTGGTACTTTATTTTATCGACCCCGTAAGGATGAAAGACAAAGTTAACCTCGATGGGATTTGAACTGAGACCATAAAGGGCCGTAACTCTTGCTGCAGAGCATGGCGTCCGACCCTCTACCGATACCCCCAATCCACCGAACAGTGTTTACTTCACCGTCTCGCTGATGTATTTGAACATTTTGCATGCATTCAAGCTTCATTTGTGAATATCTATTTCATTATAAAATGTAATCTATTAAATTAATACGTTTTAATGATTGTATACTTTTCTTTGTCTATTTCAGGTGAGTACATATTTCATCATTTGCTGGTTGTGAGTATATGGCGTCCATTTCCTTTCATATCTTGTTTGTCATTTATTTTCCAGTACAAGGAATTGTACGTTTCTTAGAAACTCTATTTAGTACATCTTATATACTAAATGGAATGAGACCGCCGGGATACTTTTGTATTTTGACGATATGCATCTAAAATATATTCTTTCAAATGCAGATACACATGTATAGACACATGTTTAAGGCCATGACATATGTCACGTTTTTGGCTTGTTTATCTTACACTCGAAATCTACTAATATGGTAGAGATGAATTAATCATGCAAATAATAAAACCTGATTTAGATTATCATCCCTTTCGGCAGGAAATATAATACGAAATATAAATAAGGCTTAAAATACAAAGAACGAATGTGAATATATGAATCAGAGTATAGTAGGATAAAGCTTGAAGCTGATTTAGAAAGAATTACATAGAAGAGATATGGATAAATCCCATTGCTTTTACAATAATATTCTATGCCCCCCTCTCTCTTTCTCTCTCTCTCTTTATCTCTCTCTCTCTCTCTCTCTCTCTCTCTCTTTCTCTTTTTCTCTCTCACTCTCTCTCTCTCTCTCATTATAACTCTCTCATTATCTATCTCTCTCTCTTCTCGTCTCTCTCCTTCGTGTCTCCATTTTCTCTCTATATATTATAACTGCATATATATACATGCCTGTGTATATATGTATAGCAACGTACGAGTGTGTGTGCGTGTGTATTCGTCTCTACAAACTACAGCACATTCGCTGAACGTCTCCAGGGGCGCATAGCTTATACATAGATAACTATATATGATTAGCACACATATTGTATTTAATATAAGAGTAGGCGCAGGAAATCGGTTGTAACTATCTGTTTTAAAGTATTTATGGTTTTCTGGCTAACTGAACTCGCATCGTGTAATTATGTTATACTAATGTCATTTACGTTTCCTTAAATATAGTTTTCCGGAGCATTCGCTTTGTGCCAAGGTGATTTTTAATGTATAATATATATATTCATCTATGCATAACTTACTATATTAAAACATATTTCTCACACAATCGTATTTTCTCTTTCTCTTTCAATGCACACACACACATACACACACATACACACACATATATATATATATACATGTATGAACAGGAACATACATCCAAATATATAAGTATACATACATTCAAACATACTTATATCCAAATATATAATTATACATATATGCAAACATACATAGATACATATGTAAGCACATCCATACATACGTACATATATACGTATATACATACGTACATATATACATACATATATATGTATATATATCCATACATATGTACATACATACATGCATTCGTATACATTTCATTTATATAAATAGATGGCTTTTATGATGATTTTAATCGAATTAAATAATGTTAACCTTGACATGTCATTTCAACTAACAAAAAATGTATTGATCTTCTCGACTTATATATACACATATATATATATATATATATATATATATATATATGTACACATATATATATATATATATATGTGTGTGTGTGTGTGTCTGTGTGTGTGTATGTATTACAGTTGAAAATTGCAAACTTGACTGTCACCACACAATATGAACCTGAAGATTGCGAAAGCATGAAAGTACTTGTTCAATTAACACTTAACATTTAATATTCTACCATACTATTTCATTCTAATATCATTATAAATTTTAAAGGATTGTAAATAAAACGAGTAAATCAGACGAAGTTGGAATTCCTTTTATTAATATATATATATATATATATATGTGTGTGTGTGTGTGTGTGTGTATGTCTGTGTGTGCGTGTGTGGGTGTGTATGTGTGTGTCTATGAGCATGTATGTCTCTGTGTGTATAAAGGTACTGATGTACACACCTATTGCCCACGTCACGAAGCCTCACCAGGAAATTCCTGTCAGCCGAAATACAAAAACAATATATAAATCAAAGGTCACATTTATTGTTTTAAGTCTCGTCAGAATAATTTCTTCTTCTTCTTC
>OZ024756.1:33019548-33039548 GCA_964016885.1 Eledone cirrhosa
ATCGATATATATTTCAGCTAAATGAATTTAGTGAGTATTAGATACTTATATTAAATAATTGATTCTAATATGATGAACAAATATTTCTCCGAATTCTCATGAAGATTGCCATCACACAATACAAGAACGAATGTAAATAATAAATATGGAATATTTTAGAATGTTTCTTATATAAGAGAAAGAAAGCTTGTAGCTAACAATTTATTGTGTTCGGCTCACTATCGTAAGTTCCTGAGTTCGATTCTCGTCGGCATGGCCTGTTCTTGTGCTTTAAACTTTATTTCATGTTTTCCGGCAAAGGTGAGAAGAAATTGTCAGGTCATGATTTGTAATAATTGTTTCTACTTTTAGCACAAGGCCAGCAATTATCCAAGTGTATTACTGGTACTTTATTTTATAGACCCCGTAAAGATGAAAGCCAAAGTTAACCTCGGCGGGATTTGAACTCAGACCATAAAGGGCCGTAACTCTTTGCGTCCGACCCTCTACCGATACTGCCAATCCATGATTTGTAATAAGTGTTTCTACTTTAGGCACAAGGCCAGCAATTGCCCAGTGCATTACTGGTACTTTATTTTATCGACCCCGTAAGGATGAAAGGCAATGTCAACCTCGGCGGGATTTGAACTCAGATCGTAAAGGGACGTAACTATGCTGGAAAGCATGGCGTCCGACCCTCTACCGATACTGCCAATCTACCGCCCTCCATCTACCTCCAATGATTTGTAATAATGGCGGTATGTTGTGTCCTTCATCAAAACATATTCTGCCACATTACTCTACTGAGGTGTACAATTTTAAGGTGATAAGTTCAATTTCCGGGGGCACGTTATCTCTTTCAGCATTGCCTGCATGGGGTCTTCGTGCTGAAGGTGTTTGACTCACGATTGTTAGACCGTGAAGTTGATTCCCACCGAATCATTGTATTCATCAACAGAACTCTATCTATCACGTTGCTCTAGACCACACTGCTGAAAAATGGGGGTAGCCCTTCCTCAAATTGCCAGCCGTATCCTACACCGGGTCTCGCTGGATTTGCACGCACGGCTAAAAGTCTCACTAAAATACTTACCACGTTAATTTCATGAGCAGTTTGTCGTGTCGGATTTAACGGAGGTCCAACATAAATACTTATATTTCAGAGTAATTCAAACAGATTCTGATATCTTCGACTCTATTTATCATACAAATAATAATTGGTAGTGTCCACTTGCTCACATTCTAAGATTCTAACCCTAAAATATAGTTATAAAGGTAAGACATTTGATTGGCAGTCACATCGCTCTGGGTTGCACCTTACTGCAAATCATGTCGATCCACACCCTGTTGAACAGGAATATATTCAATGCAATTGCCTTGAGTGGAGGACCAATAAAATGTAAATGAACTCTGGAAGAGAGAAACTTTGCAGCACCTTATCAGAGAAACGCAAGGCGATTTATTTTTTTATAATCTAGGCAATTACCTGGTCGTTTGAATGACAGGTAGAACTAATGTTTTTGTTAGCTGAATGAAACTGAGGAATTTGAAATAAAGGATCTTCGAGAGGAAGGATATCAAACACACAACCTTACGAACTCGAGACTGAATTACATATTAACACACCTCTTGAAATACACTAAAGTACGAACCTTCATAGGAATATATAAAGTTATATTACACAGAGAAAGGTTGGTAATCTACTTTTGTAAGACCATTGTAACATGGGTGCCTTTGTAACTAGTGTCATAGTAAATAGAATTGGAATCTCAATTATGGCAGAGAAACTAAAGCCGGTTTTCACTGGAGTTGAGAGAAAAAGTAAGCACATCACATCACATCAAGTTATATTTGTAGCAATCTGCCGAAAGGTAAGAGATAATTAATCAGATCAAAGTAGAAACAGTATATGCGACATAAGGTTGTTATAATACAGCCTGAAGTAAAATGTCACTTGAATGTTTCAATGCGACTCTGAAACAGTAATTGTAGATTTAGATTGAGGGAAGATGAAATCTGGAAAGTTGGTAACACATATAACAAGCTATTGATGTCAAATCGATAATGTAGGAATATAGTGGCAGGTATATACAAATTTCTACTACAAAAATGAAAACAAAAAGTTGCGACATATTTCAAATGTGTTCTCATGGACATGCAAACAGTAGAGTGACTTTTGATTAAAGTAACACACACATTTACACATATACACACACACTTACATATGTCCACACATATACATTTACACAGCGAGGAAGAGAGAGTGTGTGAGAGGAGAGCGAGTAGGAGAGGGGAAGAGAGATTGAAAGAAACACACACAAACACACATACACATAAACATACATCCACGCACACATAAAGAGAGATAGAGAATGTGTGAGAGAAGAGGGAGTGAGAGAGGGGAATAGAGAGAGGGTGAAAGATAGATACAAGCAAACATACATTCGCATACATAGAGACAGGGTGAGCGAAGACAGAAACACATATACAGGCATACATAGAGAGAGGGGGTGTGAGGGGAGACATATTGAGCGAGTGGAAGAGAGAGTGAGAGATACACAGAAACACAGAAACACATACATATGCATATATATAGAGAGAGAGTGAGTGAGAAAAGAGAGAGAGAGACAGAGAGAGAGAGAGAGTGAGCGAGGGGAAGAGTGAGTGCGAGTTACACGGAAACACATGCACACATATATAAGCAAACATAAAGAGAGAGAGAGTGTGAATGAGAAGAGAGAGGGAGAGTGAGCGAGGGGAAGAGTGAGTGCGAGTTACACAGAAACACATGCACAGGCATACATAGAGAGAGAGAGGGAATAGAGTGAGAGAGGGAAAAGTAGAGGGGAGAGAATGAGTGAGAGTTACACACAAAAACACAAAAAGGTTTTGATGATGTTAAGATTGATTTGAACTGACAATCGGCTAAACGCCATTTCATTGAGCAAAATCAAATGCTGCATATAAAAACGATTTGCAATATCAAAAGACGCACACATACAGACACGCGTATACGCGCACACAAGCACAAGCACGCTCATACAAATACACACACACACACATACACACACAAACACACAAACACATACATACATACATACACACACACATACAGACAGACGTATCCGCACACACAAGCACAAGCACACTCATACAAATACACACACACACACATATACACACACATACTGAAAAACTAACACATGCGCACACACACATACTGACACACATATACACACACACACATAAACACACGTGTACGCACATGAACACACACATGCACACATACTGAAACACATTGGCATTCACAAACAGGCACACACGTATACACACGTAAATAGACACATACACACACACAAACACACATGTGTACGCCCAAAAATACACACGTGCACACTCACACACAAATATATACCAACATACACACGCACAAAAACAGACAAATGCACACACACACGAATACACATACACATATATACACACACACGAATACACCGACGCATATATACTCACACACATACCAATGCTCACATACATGCACACACACGAATACAAACACATATATACACATACACGAATACACACACATGTATGCACACACACGAATACACGCACATATATACTCACACACATACATATGGTCACATACATGCACACACACAAACACACAAGGAAACGGAATATATAATTTCAAATACCACTTTCACATGCAAATTGCAAATATTTAGTGATAAGGGCTTTTGTTTTAAAAACATTACTACTTGCATCTCTAACAATTTAATGGTTTGCTTTTTATGGGTTTCATGGAATTCGATCATCAATAATATATTGACCGATCTGTGTTGATTCTGCTCAAAGATGTCAAATTACAAATTCGGTTTAACATTCCTTGATGCAGAACACAGATCATGACGAGTTTTTCTCCGATTCTCCTGTTCCACTACAATTAAAATTACTCTGGTGTCTAATTTAAAAATTTCACATTCGTTCACAATCATTTTCCTCGGAACTTTAGCCCTCTCTGTTTCCTCACCCCAAAATAATTTACATCATTTTGTGAACAACATTTATTTTTTGTAATTTTTATTGTAGTTATGTTATCAATAGAATAATATATGTATTATATTGTGCAGCGGATAGCAAAACTAATCGAACGCTTTGCTGTCTGTTATCAAGTCACGGATCAAATACTGTAATGTTAAATTTATATAACTAGTCAATTGGCCCGTAAACCTTGCTGTAAAATAGCTAACGCATGACGATATATTTCATCACACTACATATTGACCTGTTGAGAAGGCAATTGATTTACTGGTTAAAATGTTCTGTTAATGATCGTGAGGTCGTGTGTTCGATTCCCAGTTGCACGTTATGACTACATCGAGACACATTAGTTTGCGTTATAGGGCGGTGAAATGGCAGTATCGGTAGAGGGTGGTCGCCATGCTTTCTAGCATAGTTACGTCCCATTACGATCTGATTACAAATCTCGTCGAGGTTAACTTTGGCTTTCATCCTTACGGAGTCGATAAAATAAAGTACAGGTAATGTACTGAGTAATTGCTGGCCTTTTGCCAAATGTAGAAACAATTATTTTGCGTTATTCATAAGGCAACGAAGCTTAGCGTCTAGGGTAATCGTCACCCGATCTTTAGATAATGCGTTCGATTCCCAGCGTTCCTTTGTGTATTTGAACAAGACACTATATTTCCCGTTGCAACACACTTCATGTAACTCTACCTAAATCGCTAGGCTTTGTCCCGTTTTGTGTCAGTGAACAGTGTTATGGATAAAGGGTCCTACAGACGCTCAGGCATTTTATTGTTAGCAAACAACAGAGACAGTATAATATATATATATTCTACAAACTGACCAATGAGAATCAAGACTATTCCTGCTGACAACATTAAATTATTCCTAACAAGATCATATGTCCCAAGGCTCTGATACCATCAACACCATAAACACAGAGATAGCATATCTAAGAACTGACTAACTACCTGATGAGGTCATAGCCATTCAATGGCTATCATCGAAATATATATAGCAGCAAATAAAGGATTATGAGTTAATGCAATTATATATATATATATATATTTATATATATAAACGCCGAAATGTCTGGATCGTGGTTTTACAGCTGACGAAGTATTCTTTCTACTTTTCTCCTCTTGTTCCGTCCTAACCACCATCCTAAACCTTGTTTTTAGTAACCACACAGTTCCTTTCGTTTTATATATGTATATATATATATATATATATATTTATATATATATATATATATATATATATATATATATATATATATATGTATATATATATATATATATATATATATATGCATATATATATATACATATATACATAGATATGTATGTATATGTGAGCGTTTAAAATGTTTTCAGTCGGAGTACAGTTGACTATCTTTGATAGTATTTGCGGGTTTATATATATATATATATATATATTTATATATATATATGCATGATGGTGGTGTATTTACAACCATGTAAGTAGGATGTTAGCAGTTATGTATAGATATTATAAACACGTTTCCTCTCTTTTAGCCCGAAATCGTTTGTGTAGATAAATTATAGTGCAGGTTAGTGTAGTGGAATGAAACAAACTGATATGCAGTGCACATATACATCAGACATACCCCCGTCAGCGACACAGACATTGATACATACAAACGTAAATATACGCAAAGATACGGAGAAACTATCAAACCACGTTTAAATTCCTATGCATGTATTAACCAGATATACACACATGCACGAGAAGATACACACATTCGCAGACTAAACTGATATACATATTTAAGGGCACCCGTCGACATCACAGATAATAATACACAGAATAATGAAGCATATATGCATGGAAAAACTGTAACAACACAATCAAGACCCATTCAAATACGAACTAGACAGTGGCATATACATATATTGGCATATACATACAGTGGCATATACATATATTGGCATATACATACAGCGGCATATACATACAACCGACAATAACTCAGCGAAGGATACGCTCGATAATATACACATTCATGCAGAAACTATTAATACACTGATTAAGAACCTGGCAACTGTGATGCTATATATACACACATATACATATATCCGACAACACCTCCGTCTAGAATAATATACACACTCACGAAAGAACTATTAAAACATACTAAAAGACATTCAGAGACGATATGCTATACATATATATATATATATATATATATATATATATATATATATATATATATATATATATATATATATATACATATATATATATATAAATATATATATATATTATATATATATAGGAACCAGTAAGACCCCGACAGCTGAGCTCAAGCCGTTTCGACGGCTAATTCAGCCGTCGAAACGACGTCGAATTAGCCGTCGAAACGGCTTGAGCTCAGCTGTCGGGGTCTTACTGGTTCCTATTACCCACTCTACTACCTCAAGTATTGAGTACTTTGGTGCGTTATGGTCCACCTGGTTCCTTACCACATTTCCTTCGTTATTATATATATATATATATATATATATATATATATATATATATATATATATATATATATATATATATATATGTATATAATATATATATATATAATATATATATATATATATATATATATATATATATATATATATATATATATATATATATATATATATATGTATATAATATATATAGATATAGATATATAGCGTATCGTCTCTGAATATATATATATACATATAAAGGCAACACAACACATAGCTCCTGTCTCTCATTTTATCTTTTGTTGTGGCTGTGTGTTGCTTGAAGTCGCTACAATCAACATTGAGCAATGGCGGAAAAATAGTTGAGATACAGTTAACGCCATTGTTACATCAGTATCGATTCTGTTCTAAAGCATTAGCGTGTTACAATGTAAATTCCACAGTTAGGAATGGCTGCGTGAAATAATCGATTGTCTTAATCGATAATATATACATTTTCACAGGAAAACACTGTCGTTTCAATGTGTTATAGTCTATGAATGTATGTCATTTGCAATTTGCTTCAGTTTATTCTAATTTATTTAAATTTTTGTTGGCTTGCTTTGAGCTTTTATTCATTTTATATATATATATTTCTTTTTTAATTATACGTTTTGTAAATATTTTTTCTTGATTTAAAATTGTTATTTTATTTAGTATTTTATATTTCGTTTTGTTTTTAAATTTTTTTCAGTTTTCATTTGTTTGTTTTTTATTAAGACTTTCACATTGTCCTTGCATGTATGCATATATACATAAAATGGTACGTTTGTATTTATATAAGTAATTTTCAGCGTACGTGGTCATGTATAAATCTCTCTCTCTCTCTCTCTCTCTCTCTCTCTCTCTCTCTCTCTCTCTCTCTCTCTCTCTCTCTCTCTCTCTCTCTCTCTCTCTCTCTCTCTCTCTCTCTCTCTCTCTCTCCCTATATATATATATATATATATATACTCAGATATACATATATATATATACTCAGATATACACAGAGACAGGCAGATGTACAGATACACACCTATGTTTAGCATAGCGTCTTTTAAACAACTCAGGACATTGGTCTAAATATATCAAGCCAGACTACTCTTGCGTTCCGTATATGTTACAGAGGGAAGACCGAGTCTACAAACACTGAATGTTTCAAAATAATTATAAAAAACTGCTTAATGAATTGAGTTCTCTTTTTAGCAAATTTACATGTAATAACTCCCACTCTCATTCCTTCCCTCTCTCTCTCTCTCTCTCTTTATTTATTTCTCTCTCTCTCTCTCTCTCTCTCTCTCTCTCTCTCTCTCTCTTTCTGTACACACACCCATATATATGTATATATATATATATATATTATGTGCGTGTGTTTGTATGACCGTTTGCGGTTTTTGTGCAATATATATATATATATATATATATATATATAATAAACTTACATAGATATAAGCGTGTTTGCTATTTTGAAAATATTGGGAACATTATCATAAGTTAAATTGAATATCATAATGCATATTATGGAAACAATCTGCTGAAATACAGAAGAGAATATAAAGCGAAAAGTGCCAACAATGCATGTATTGTTATCTTTAATTTTAAGCAAATACTGTAAATTTTTAATATTTTTTGAGGCGACACGATTGTATTGTGTTCCTTCATACAATGTCCATCTTTGGAGAGGGAATCACATTTGTTATGAAATATTGTTTGGCGTACACTAGTTCTATCCGGTCTATGATACATTTTGAAATATTTACTGCAACAGGAATAGCTTCTCAACGATTATATATTTGCCTGACTGTGAGGTTAAGGAAGTAACTTAGCCATCACAGGATTTTGAGTTCAATCCTATCACCTATTATCATGTACATATATATATATATATATATATATATATATATATATATATATATATATATATATATATATATATATATATATATATATATATATATATATGTGTGTGTGTGTGTGTATGTGTGTGTGTTTATGTTGTGTTTGCGGTGGGGGGTTGATGGGTGTGTATGTGTGCGTGCGAGTGAG
This sequence comes from Eledone cirrhosa, assembly GCA_964016885.1. NCBI lineage: Eukaryota > Metazoa > Mollusca > Cephalopoda > Octopoda > Eledonidae > Eledone > Eledone cirrhosa. Next base: position 33,028,089 of record OZ024756.1, read on the forward strand.
TGTGTCTGAGTGTGTGTTTGTATGTACGTATGTGTGTATATATATATATACCTGCATAGATATTTAAGCCTGTGTCTCGGTTTACGTTTGGGTTGGGTCACCTCACCCTATTCATCGTAATATTCGGGATTCGTATAAGTAATCCTTTGAATGAGCAATCTAATTTACAAATGCATACGGGTCGAGAGGGTCGAATAAACTATGGTGGTGCTTTCAACATGTTCGCACTCTAAAGACTGAATCCAATACAGTGTAAAAACAAGAATGAAATATTATCCATGATACTATGTTGAAAAATCGAGTATATTTCTCATCAGCCATCCAGAAGCTTTCACCCGTCGCTAGACTTGATAGATCTACCTGCAAATTGTCTGTCAAATATAATATTACTGGTTTTGAAATGAAATAGAATATCATTAGATAATGTACATCGAAATACCTGGACAATTGTCTGAGTAGTTAAAGTGTTAGAAGCAACGCTATGGTATTTTTTCCGACAATAGGCTAAAATTTTGACAATGTCAAATTAATGGGTTGTATAATTTCGAGATCGATAAATAAAGTACCATTACTGAGACTGAATGGTGAATGGTGAGATTTTTAACGTGTGTTTAAAACCGACTGTTGTATAGAGGAAAGTGGTGATGCACCAGCCAGGAGTTGTGACCTATAGACAGTTTCAGCAATGGAAAGAATGAAGGATACTTGATTTTTTTTTTGTCTGATGAGGAAGGTGTGGGTGTAATATCTTCCATCATATGCCTTCTTGAACAGAGTTGAGCTGGAACTGAACAAATATGTTAATGATGAATTATACAGAAGAAAATTGCTCTTTGACACTATATTCCTTGGAGGAAGAATCAGCTGAAGAGCTTTAAAAAAGTAGACTGAGTAGGGCTAATCTTGTTTATGTCCCCCACAACTCATTCGACCGTGCATATAGAACAGAACACAAAGGAAAATAATGCGACAAAAACTATTAAACATTTACGACAATATATATGTTATAATAACAAATAGGAAAATCTATTAACAAGCTGTATATTGCGACCAATATTAATATATTGCGATGGTGTTCTCTAGAGGAATCAGTTATGCGTCGCTTTGTAATATATTAATTAAATTAAATATGTAGAAAAGTATTGATAGGAGCGTAGGTGGAGTAATATGTTTTTGCTTCAAGATATACTTCACAAAGTTCTGTAGCGTGGAAACGAATTCATAAATAGACTAATCAATAATTAAATGATAGACCAGTGACCCCTGTAGTATACAATGTAAATATATTCTACCTATGATGTATCCACAAAGGGTTTCGAATCCCAGCGCTCCAAGATTCAATTAAGTTCATCTCTGATATTGTGGTTGTTATTAAATTTAGCACCAAAATAACCCATAGCGCTCTGGTTAATTGATCAAAGACATTGCAGCTGGCAACCTCTCAGACGTGCAATACATCGGGTTTTATTAGACAGTACATTTCATTTTCATTACAGTGAGAGTTGTTCGCGGTAAATTTAGCTGTTGTGTTTAGCAGCGCAAGCAACAAAGTGCATACGAAGGTCAGTTGAAATGTTCATAGGCTGACTATGAAGGAGTGGTTCTAGGGCTGTAAAAAGTTCATTCCGGGTGGTCTTGGCTCTTAAATATTTACAGTCACTCTCATATAGACAGTTTTTTTTATATGAAGTGATTTTTATCGAGGGCTTAACTTAACCGGAAACATTGATTCGAATGCAGAGGACTATATTGCAACTACGTCATTTATCTAATTTTTGTTAAGGAAATCTATATAGTTCATCTGAGATATGGCAACAGAAAAGCTATGATACATGAGAATTTCATCTACTTTAGGAGTTCATTTTCTTGATGAAGTTTCACCTTTGCTGTTTCGGTGTAAATAAAACATTAATATACTGTTTTTCATTGTTGGTATGAGTAACACAACGTGAGGAAGCATAAACTACATATCTATGTATCCGATCAATCTGTTACACCTAGAGCTTATGTGCAAAATTTCAATTACTTTATTAAAACTCTAATATTAAAAAAAAATATTGGATATACATTCTTTTTGGGGTCCATGAAAAAACTTCAGATTTCAAGTGCATTGTTTAAAATAAAATATAAATATATTATTTGGTATCCACTTTCCTGGAGGACCTGAATCACATTAAATATTTCAAGTACTTCGTTAAAAAATAAGCGTATACACGTAGTATTGGGAATCTATTCTTTTGTGGGCCGTGAGCTATGTTAGAAAATTCAATTTCTTTAAAAACATGCACTCACTATTGGATGTTCACTCTACTAGTTAGTCTCTAAACATTTCTCTCATACTATTGTTATTATCACCGTATAAAACTCTGGGAATGAAGTAATTGTAGCGGTGTTTGCATGGAAAGAAGTATTTAAGTAACCATCCTAGTTGGTAGCGAAAAGGTAAGAACCAATGTGCTAGACATTACCATCTAAGTCACCGTAAAAGAATATAGTCTTAGAGAGGGAATATAGAAACGAAAATGATACGATACGCCTAGTCGAAAAATAACATTTTTTATCATGGTTCTGCATGTTCAGTGAAGATCTGGTTTATGCCACAATAATAACAACAACTATTGCTAGTGATAACCAATCGTATTTCTTCTTCTTGAGGCAATAAATTATTTCTTACCACCCAAACATCAGTTTTGATGCCGCGTTCAATTAACTATAGAGATTTCTGTTAATGTTAAAAAACATAACACGCACAGCCACAAATATCTGTACAAAAAAAAATAATACCAGAAATAAAAACAATATATATACAATATTATTAATGTGTTGCTTTGTCAAGAAAGGGGACATTTTATTTTTTCACCATCATTTACAAAAGGTTCTTTGAGATTCATTTCCACTAGCTCCGATGTTGCTTTTAATGACATTTTCACCTCTACAACCATACATTCAATCAAAGTTATCCTCCTATTCATCAGATCATGTTCAAACTCTGCTCAACCTCAACATCGCCACTCTACCGTTTCGCTCGGCTTAATATCTTTTCATACTGCATCCTCGTAAAAGCGGAAAAAAACACACACACACAATTACACACACACATTCACACATACACACACACATACATAAAAGAAAATCAAAATGCAAAAACAAAAAAAATTCATCCATTTCCTGTTAGTTGTATTTGTCGTCTTAATACTAACAATTATAGCAATAACGGTTTCTAATTTAAGCAAAAGGCCAGTAAATTATAGGCGAGGAGAAAATCGATTAAATCAACCCCAGTATTTGATCCAAGTACCGGTCATTCTCCAACAGGTTTGCGGTCGTGCCCTTGGTAGTGGAGACTTATGGTGTCCTTAACCCTAGGGCCACCTCCCTACTCACCACAATAGGCGCTGAGATGGCGAGCCGCCTGGTGTCAGCCTCGCGAGATGGAATGGCTCTTCCAACGCATCTCCCTTACCATCCTCCGGGGAAATGCCCTTTCCACTCTGTCCGCCGGGACTGTGGAGAGGCCAGCATGGGGGACCCCATCTGCACACCATACGGAGAGATGGGAAGGATGAGAGAGATGTAGACGATGAGAGTGGGAGTTCGGCTCTTCCACGTTCGGACCACATCCTTGTGGTTGTGTTCATTAAGCAGCTTCTCTTCCTTTTCTACTAACAGTAATCTGTTTCTTGTCACCTCACTGCATCTCCTATATCGTTTATAACGCCGCCTCTCTCTGTATTTTCATACTTGCTCCCTCTCCTTTCCTGTTTCTAAATTATATGTGTATGTTACAGTTATTTTATACTACACTATTCATATATGTTTCTGTTACACTATTCATATATATTGCTAAAATAGAGTTGGCTGAATCAGTACAACATCGGAAAATATACTTTGCGGTATATAATTATTAAACTTTACGTTCTGAGTTCAAATCCCGCCGAGGTTAGCTTTGCCTTTCATCCTTATAGGGTCGATAAAATAAACTACCAGTCCAGTTTGGTGAGAAACATTAGATGGAACAGACTTGTCACACATTCACACCGAATCTCCAAAAGAGCTACAATAGTTGTAACCATGTCTGTGAATTTCCCAGTACGTTAGTTTCGTGATCAGACTCTCCACTTGCTGCTATTCATTTTAATTCACATTGCTGCAGCCCACTATGGCAAAGAAGAAAGCGTTATGTCTCTAATATTGATTGTTATGCTTGGTAAACAATGTTACGTTGAATGTACCAGAGGATTGTGTTAATAGTATATACTACACGTGACATTGGAATGTTCACGCACTGACAACGTAATTGTAAGAATACTGAACAATTGACCCCAGTGCATTACTGGTATTTTATTTTATCGACCACGTAAGGATGAAAGGCAAAGTTAACCTCGGCGGTATTTGAACTCACATCATAGAGGACCGTAACTCTATGCTACAAAGCATGGCATCCGACCCTCTACCGATGAAAGCTAACCTCGGCGGGATTTGAACTCACATCATAGAGGACCGTAACTCTATGCTACAAAGCATGGCACCCGACCCTCTACCGATGAAAGTTAACCTCGGCGGTATTTGAACTCACATCATAGAGGACCGTACCTCTATGCTACAAAGCATGGAATCCGACCCTCTACCGATGAAAGCTAACCTCGGCGGTATTTGAACTCACATCATAGAGGACCGTACCTCTATGCTACAAAGCATGGCATCCGACCCTCTACCGATGAAAGCTAACCTCGGCGGTATTTGAACTCACATCATAGAGGACCGTAACTCTGTGCTACAAAGCATGGCATCCAACCCTCTACCGATGAAAGGCAACCTCGACGAGATTTGAACTCAGATAATAGAGGGCCGTAACTCTATGCTGCAAAGCATGGCGTCCGACCCTCTACCGATACTGCTAATCCGCTGCCCTAACACATGTCATAATAATTGTTTCTACTTTAGGCACAATGCCAACAATTACCGACTACATTACTGGTACTTTATTTTATCGACACGGTAAGGATGAAAGGCAAAGTTAACCTCGACGGGATTTGAACTCAAACCGTAAAGGGACGTAACTATGATGGAAAGCATGGTGTCCAACCCTCTACCGATATTGACAATCCGCTGCCCTAACACATATCATAATAATAAAAAAACATTATGTATTATTTTTTTTTTTCCTGGAACAACAACAAAAACTAAACATGTTAACACAGAAAAAACAGGGATGTTTATTATAAATGACCAATGACGATTCTGGTGAAACTATTCTCACACAGCTCATCATTCACTGCTTTATCATATATGGTTTCCTTTTATTATTTTTTCTTTTACTCTCAATCATTCATTCCATCTTCATTGTTGTGTTTTTAATTTATTTTGCTAATTTATGTTAATTACTCAAAACCACCCTCATCCTCACATTTTATTTTTATATTTTGATCTATGGCAAACTTTAATTATTTTATTCACGTGGTTTGCTTTTTTTTATATATTTTGCTCTCGTTTTTTTTATTTATTTACATCACATTTTTTTTAGATTTATTTAATTTTCTTTTATTGGATACCCCGTGGAGTAGTTGGTAAAGTATGGTATTCAAGTTCATAAGCTCATGGATTCACATCTTTGACAGAGTAGAGCGCATTGTTCTTATACAATATCCTTTATCCCACATTTCCCCTTCTGAATAATGACAGATAGTATCGATAATCCAAATGCCAATGGAATCGGTGTCTCCTCGGTCCGATACGATCATCGGAATTGTATCTTTATAACATTTCCTTATATATGTATATATATATATATATATATATATATATATATATATATATACACACACATATACACACACAGACACACACACACACATATATATACATATTTTATAAAACGTATAAATCAACGACCACACAGCATTCCCTATATATATGTACATGTATATACATATATGTACGTATATATATATATATATATGTTATATATGTATGTATATAATATATAAATATATATATATATATATATATATATATATATATATATATATATATATATATATATATATATATATATATATATATATGCATATATATATATGTGGGGGGGGGAGTATATGTGTGTATATAACATATACATACATATATATATATATATCATTCCTTTGTTTTGCTAGTATTTTCTCGCAATTGAAATGCAGAGACAGTTCTGAAAGTTGATTATAACGTAATTTTCTTGGAAACTAATACCATTCAAAACAGTTCAGATTCCTCAATAGTTCTAGTATTGATTGATTTGGAATTTTTTTGTTTTCTTGAAGATATATTTTTTTTAGATCATTATTTACTGTTTCAGAACTAAATAAAATTTAACAAAATAAATGTCTTGAAATAAATGCAACCATGTAATATATAAAACTACAGAATATACCATCATTCCAGATGAGAAAGAATACATGCACACAAACAGACTCATAGATATATATAATATGTGTGTGTGTGTGTGTGTATATGTGTGTATATATAAATATATATATGTATACATACACACACATATATATATATATATATATATATACATATATATATATATATATATATATATATATATGTACATACACACATATGTTTGTATATATATATATATATGTGTGTGTGTGTGCGTGTGTATTCAAAATAATACACACCCACCTATCCACACAAATGTGTGACGTCAACGTTTGACAAAAAGAAAGCGTTTTTATTTTGTTAACAGCTAGTTTGATTTTTCTGCGACACACTACTGTAAACAGTAAATCACGACTCTTCAAGAATTTTATAATAAAACCTAAAACAAACATATACAGAATAAAAAATCAAATTAAAATCGAATGTAAAGGAATTTTGTTTCGATTTTTTTTCTTATTCTCTTCAGGAATGTCTCTCGTGTTTTTTTATTTATTTGATATTTATTTATTTCAATAGTTTTATGTCATTGCCTATTTTTTTTAATTCATATTATTTTTCAGCTCTCGTCGTTTAATTTTCTCTTTCATGTATCTCTTCCCTTCATTCTCACTACCACCACCACCACCACCACCACCACTACCACCACCACCACCACTACCATCATCACAACCACGTTATCATCATCATCGTCGTCGTCAAACTCATCGTCTCATCATCATCATCATCATCATCATATTCTCCCATTATGTCGCGTTGAATTCAGAACAGACCAAGATTGTGGTACACGTCTTAATGCAACCGTGTATACCCTACTTGTTATTTAAACGAGAAAATTGTTTGGTAATCTGTTGCCCTCTTAAAGAGACAGATGGCTATGCCATTCCATAGTATGTCTATGACTACGAATAGTGTACCGTACACGCGAGAAGTAAGAGCCAACAATGTCGTACGTACTACTGTCCATTATTTCGACGTTAATGGTGGATTAGCAGTATCGGTAGAGGGTCGGACGCCATGCTTTCCAGCATAGTTACGTCCCTTTACGATCTGAGTTCAAATCCCGCCGAGGTTGACTTTGCCTTTCATCCTTACGGGGTCGATAAAATAAAGTACCAGTAATGCACTGGGCAATTGCTGTTCTTGTGCCTAAAGTAGAAACAATTATTTCGACGTTAATGGTTAAATAATTGTTTCTATTTTTGGCACAAGGCCAGCAATTGTCCCAGTGCATTACTGGTACTTTACTTTATCGACTCCTTCAGGATGAAAGGCAAAGTTAAGCTCGGCAGGTTTAACTTTGCCTTTCATCCTTAAGGAGTCGATAAAATAAAGTACAAGTAATGCACTGGGATAATTGCTGGCCTTGTGCCAAAAATAGATGGCTCAATAATGTATGTTTGTATGTATGAATATTCTCGTAATTCCTGATAGAGTCTAAGGGGCGCCTTATTGCGGTATTTACATACGGCGTTTCTTGAGCATTTTACGCCTGGCGGAGTCCATCCTTCTCCAGGTCTGAGTACAATATATTAGTTCCAGAGAAAGATTGAAGGAGAAATAGAGTAAATAAGAAAGAGATATAGGGGGAAAATCGACTCCAGTACTAGACTGGTACCTTTTTTATCGGCCTCGAAAGGATTAAAGGCAAAGTTGACCTCGGAGAGATTTGAACTCAGAAAGCAGAGAACCAGAACGAATACCATAAAACATTCTATCCGACGTTCTGACGATTTTGCTAAATCACCACCTATGTATAAATAAGAAAACATAAGTCAGGCAAGAATCTAAATCGTACTATATAAACATAATACAATCTGCCTTAAATACATTATTATTTTAATATAGAGATGTTGTATTGGCTAATTTTATTTGCTATTCTTTTGTTTTTACTTTTAAATATTGCTCAAACTTTTTTAAGTCGAGAAAAATAAGTTCCCCGTTATGACTGATCAAACAAGCAATTAGGATCCGACATTATGCGAAAAGTTTATTGCACACATTGATATATATATATATATATATATAGATATATATATATTGAAAGAGAAATATATATATATGAGGATAATGTTGGGTGTGATTATAATAATAAATAACATATACATCTAAAACGAATTAATGAATTAGCGATGATTAGAGAAGGTCGTACTATGTTTCAATATAATTTTATAAGGCGGATTATAGGAAATTGTGGAGTATCTTCCTTCATTTCTTGCAATTTACTTTTGAAATTGTAAGTTTTTGGAATATTTATATAAAATACAGCCGAACGTTATACCTGATAGCCACTATAGATATTATGTTTTTTTCTTTGATATATTTTACATATTTTCGACATTTTTCAAATCCTTTTATTTATCTTGTTTGTTAATATATCTTTATTCTACTTAAATACTTCTAGTTTCTAATTTTGTTGTTTCTTTTGTGATTTTATTTTTCGTTTTCCGTCTGGTGTATCTTCTTCTTCTATATGTTTTCATCAGTCTTCTCTATATTTATGTATAATTCTATCTCTTACCTTGTATTTTGTCATCTTAAAACAGCGAATATCTATTGCTATATTATGTCTGCTGTGTAATTTTCTTCAGTTTCTTCATCATCTTGAAATTTCTACACAGAAATGACAGACCTATTATAGTGCCAGATTTGCTGTATTAATATCGCTCTCTATTTTCTAAATTCAAACCTCCCAAGATCATGTCGGTCTTTTCTGTTTCTGGCATCGATGAGCAATGCACTACGCGTTAGATGTTTAATAACAAAAGTTAATTCCCGTCATCCATTTCGGTTTATTGTCCTCTAACACACTTATATCTACATATATATATATATATATATATAAAAACAGAGGATGTATGTCTGTGTGTGTGTGTGTGTGTGTGTCTGTATAACTCCCTAAATTTCAAGACGTACCCGACCGATTCTTTTCAAACTTTACTCATGCGTTACTTAAATTTCTTCAAGTGCAATGAATTAAAACAATTTTAACTTTTTCTGCTCTAGGACTCGCATTATTTAAAAAACGCAGCTTTTTAGCATTTTAGGCATTTTTAGGCTGCTTTAGGCTGTTTTGAGGCGTAATTTAAAAATAATCCAGCCGATTTCCTCGAAATTTGCAGCACATATTAGTTAGTCCCCTCGGATTGCTGTGAAGAAAGGAATATCCTACTCCATTAATAGTTTCTAGGATATTTACGAATTAGCATTGGCCATGACATGCCATTTTCATTTTCAATATAAACGCTACTTAAACATCGTAAGTAGCGTATAATACCTCGTTAAAAATTTGGTTTATTTAACAGAGAACACAACGTCATTTTCAGGGAATTGAGAAAATGAGGAGGACCTTAAAATGTTTTTGGCGCCCTGTTGACGCTTCCTACTTACATCACGCGCAAATCCGGGCCCTGTGTATGTTGCCTTGTTATTGGCACCTTAAAACTCACGTCTGTGCTACAAAGACCCCTTTTGTCGCACCTAAACCGCAGTAGGAACGCCCTGCGCAAGTACGCCGAACAGCGGTTGTGCTAATTCAGCAGTGACCCCTTTTGTCGCACATGTGTTGCTGTGTAAACGCAGTGCCGCCCGACGTTTGTGCTAATTGCACTGTGACCCCTGTGCTGCAGCTGCGTTGCCACGCTGATTCCGTCATCTCAATATCCTTACTTAAACGTACATCCCTTCTTGGTTTTCACACAATTGACTACGTTCCCCATCCGTGACGTAATTCGTGAACAGACTTACGACATATATCGGCCCACAACAGTTACTTACTACTTTCGCATACAGCATTTCCGCAATCAGCCTACTGACACAGGTATCCCTGCTCGAAATCAATCCCCCACTCATTTAGATTGTGCACATGCATGCAGATGTTTCACTATTCGGGTCTGCTGGTATTCTACGTTTCCGGTAGCTGAACAATCATTCCCTGAGAATAAGGGAATTCAAAAATACACAGCTTGATTCCTTAATCTTTGCATATGCGTGCTGCTATTTCTCGTTTCCTACCCCGTGCAACGCCGAGTCCTTCTGCTAGTATATATATATGCAAAAGTACATATCTATATATAAATACAGACATACATATATATATAACAGTGTGTATATACACGTTTATATATCTACATATATGGACATATATATGTCTCTATATATAAGCGTGTGTGAGTGGGTGTCTGCCTGTAACACTTTAAATATTACATACAATCATACTGTCCACATTTATAGAATATGTTTCCTGTTTCATTCATGATGCTACAATAATAACTTCACATTCCAATCACAATTTCCTGGAATCTGGCCCAATAGTTGTTCCAGGAAATAACTCTCACTCTAAAAGTGTTCATCCATTTAAACATCTATGTCATTTTTACCTATATAGTGAAAATTTAAGCGTTTACATCATAGAAATATTTTATTAAAATATCACGTTTTCGTATAATCATTTCCATGTGTCAGTAATTAGCATAACATTAATTTATCAAATGATCAAATGCATTATATTCGGAAAAAACTGTTCGTGAACCGATTTGTTCGAGTTGAGAAGGGTTCGTGAACTGAGGTTCAACAGTTTGCATATATATATATATATATATATATATATATATATATATATATATATATATATATATATATATATATATATATATATATATATATATATATATATATATATATATATATATATATATATATATATTATATTAAACGTATATATGCTGAAACGTTCATAGGCTGATCAAGTTACTCTCTTGGTATGATCAAATGAGGTTTTGCTTTTTCGACAGAAAGTAATAGTGCAGTTATTACTAAGTATATTTGAAAGTAATGCATGTAAGATTTGACATCTCTAGTATCACTCCTTTCATAATCAGTCTATGAACCTTTCAGCTTAATGTCGTACACACACACACACACACACACACACACACACACACACACACACACACACACACACACACACACACACACACACACACACACACACACACATACATACATACATACATATATATATATATATATATATAT
>OZ024756.1:33049548-33074548 GCA_964016885.1 Eledone cirrhosa
AGACAAATGCTTGAAATTGTCAAATGTATGGAAAAATAATGTTTGGCTAGGAAAGAATATCGGCAATAACTGAATTGCGGTAATTACGGTCATATTAAACATCAGGGAGAACAAATTTCTCTAAGTAAAACAATATATCTTACGGTAACTGAAAGGAACAACGAGCTTGTTTCGGTCATATTAATTTTCATCTTAGAGAACAGATTTCCCTCTGTAAAACAAACGTACATATGACGTCCTAGGAAAGTAAAAATTTGAAAATATAAATTAGAAAGAAAATATATGCTAACAACTAAAAGAAAAAATTATTGGCTGAGGAAAAATAATTATTAATCTCGTCAGAAATTATTTTCTGTCTAATATGGAAAGATTTTCAGAATTAATTTTATGCATGTTTCATATTTTTACTGAAACCCAAAACGATTTACTGTCAAACTCAAGAATATTTCATTTTTTTTATTTGCTATAATAATAACATGACCTCTTTAAGACAAGCAATTTTGGTAATATTATTTTAAGATTATAAATGGTTTGACCCGAGAAAAAATATGAGGTATCATTTGATAAATAAAAAAAAATGGAAAATGTTAGAAAATAGCCACAAAATTCTGATTTTGATAGAAATAAAATTTGCTGCAAAGACAGAAAAGAAACGCTCATGTTTTCATAATAAATAAAATAACATATAACAAAAAGCAAATATTCTGCAACTGTCAAAGACGAGGAGACTCCTATATCATCAGAGGGTATTTAGAATTCTGACGGGAGACGTGTTCAACTTTTCCAACTTTTGAATGTGAGCTCTTGCGTAAAGGATAAAGTATATAAAATATATTTTGTTTTTGTAAAAATGAAACATATTGGTTATATATATATATATATATATATGTGTGTGTGTGTGTGTGTGTGTGCGTGTGTGTGTGTGTGTGTTTGAGCGTGTGCTTGTGAATGTGGGTGTATGTTTATATATGTGTACGTAAGTACATGTATATATGAATATATATCTTTATATACATATGTGTGTATTTTTATATACATTTATATACTCGTATGTGTGTGTGTGAGTGTGCGTATTTGTATATTTACATGCATGTATGTATGTATATATATATAATCTCCAGTGATTAGATTGTCAGAGGAAAATATGATATTGTTGGTATCCATGGTCTACATCTATGACATTCTCGACTAAAATCTTCGCATCTAACTACTTGACAAAATCTTAGTCTCGAGATTGTCTTTACCTGCTAAATATAGCAGGCACATCCCCCTCAAATCAATCTACAGTCTTAACTATAGGAGCGTAGCTACTTAATTATCTCCTTCATATAGCAGGTTGTGTGGTGGGAGAGCTACTCTCTTCTCTTCTCTGTTAGAATAGCTTTTACGATCTTCCTATCAGATCAAGCCAATTTATCCTCGTTTGTCCCCCATAGACTTCAACTACGTATTGAAAACTCTGCCTATATAATAGCAAATACTATTTATTTTATCTCAGATTCTTCAAACTAAATGAGGTGAATCTCCTTCCAGTGCGATTTAACCTTAGCTACTTAAAGGTCAATATTAGCTACACTAAATTAATGAAATCTGACGTTTCTAATATCTGCTAAAGTGATGTCCATTAATTCTGAAATGGAGTGGGTTCTTTAACCCTTTAGCATCCCAAATGTGTCAAATAGAAAAGAAATAAGGGAACAAAGCACAAGGGCTTAGCCATTGGAGATGAAATTATAGAAAGGAGAGAAATAGCAAAACAGAGGAGAATGATAAGGACGATATCCTAATGTGCTGTCAAATAAGAAGGTGGCGACTGCGGGGTAGAACAGGTTATACGAATATATGTATATGTATATATGTATATGTATATATATATATATATATATATATATATATAAATGTTGAGTAATTGTTGGTTGTTTACAGACACCTAGTATGCAGGTTGGAGCACTCAACGAAGTGCGCAGGTTGGTTTGTTTACCCCGGAGTAAATATGCTTCCAGTTTCTTACACGACTAACAACACACCCAGGTGCTGGGCATATCAAAGAATTAACACGGTAAAATCCATTGCAACATATGTTTTCTGTTTAATTTCGTACTGCCTGATGAGGTCATATATAGCAGCGAATGTGAATAAACGAAGCCACTTTTACCCTGTTGACTTACGCTTCCTATATATATATATATATATATATATATATAGATATATATAAATATATTCGTTTTCTAGTCTCTCTCTCTCTATATATATATAGGAAGTGTAAGTCAACAAGGTAAAATTGGCTTCGTTTATTCACATTCGCTGCTGTATACGACCTCATCAGGCAGTACGAATTTAAACAGAACACATGATGTTGTAATGGATTTCACCGTGTTAATTCTTTGATATGCCCAGCACCTGGGTGTGTCCTGTAAGGAACTGGAAGAATATTTACTCTGGGGAAAACCAACCAAGCTGCGCACTTTGTTGAGTGCTCCAACCGGCATACTGAGATATCTGTAAACAGTCAACAATTACTCAAAATGTTATATATATATATATATATGAGGGAGTAAACTCTGTGAGTGAACATCGTTAATTTTCTCCCTCATATCAAGGATTTGAAGACAATTCATTTTCACCTGACGAGATCAGTGATAATCGATCATGGTTTCATGTTCGATCTATCTCTTATTGAAACATGTGTCATGATTAAAAATGACTGGAAATGTATACCATGCCTTCGGATCTTTATTTTGATACAAATATTCCGTTTTAACTCATCTAGCTGTTCCCATAAATGGAATTGGAGATATACAAAATATTGCTAACAAAAATGTATTGGACCGTATGACACAGCCAATACTACACTACACCTTACTATATATATATATATATATATATATATATATATATATATATAATGTGTGTGTTTATAGGTGTATGTTTATATGTACCAAAAGTATATACCAAGGGCTCAGAACATACTTTTTGTAATTGATCTTGTTTTGGGGAACAAAATCCAAATCAACCCAATATTATTTTACCCGTATAAATTTTAAAAAAAGTGAAGCTAGGATGATTTAATCCTACCAATTCCTAAGCAGACAGTATGGCTACAGTGGAAATGCGTTTCATTATTTGTCTGCAAAACAAGGGTTAACTTAGTGCTGGGTAAATTAGAACATCAACATGCAATTAAATTTATATTGAATGAAGTGTGTTTCCTATTTATGCAAGCTATCACATGAGAAATAGAGATTCATAATCCAAGGTTATTATTAATTAAAGATGATACGAAACAATTTGTCGAAGAATGTTCATTCGTTATTGTTACCTGCAAAGCTATAAACATGAGATCAGTAGTTCATAACAAATATATCTTGAAACAGGAATGATTAAATTTCCTGTTTATGGTTAATATTTTGCGCTTTTCTTCTTTCATTGTTGCTTTCTAGATCGGCTCTGTTTACAAATCTGCGAAGTCACAACTTGCAACTAGCTTTCGCTTGCTTTCATTTGGATTTTGATGTTGTAATTAGAATTTCCGTCTTTATTTATATATATATTTTTAATTTTGGTATATTGATTTTTATAAATAGTGTTCTGTATGGCAATCTAATTCCTGTGTTTTGAACTCCTAACAATGTAGTAATGACATCAAAGACGAACGTATTTTTATTTCCAGTTTCAAATAATTATTTTCAAACTCAAGACACTAAACCAGATTATTACTAAAATCAATAATTAAATATTAACACTGTCTGATATTATGAATTCTCAAAGATACAGTCATGTATACACGCACACATACCATTTATGTATACATGTAAACATATAGGTGTCTATACACGGTTATTTAATATAACGTTGGGCTGATTCGATTTATCTTTCCCACAGCATGTTCAATTACGTAGAGATTATTTATGCTATTGAGAATGATTTCTTAAGCGCAGCGACACATATATAACTATATATATATATATATATATATATACACACGCACACAAACACACATATAAATGTGTATAAGTATAAGTATACATATATATATATATATATATATATATATATATATATATATATATATATATATATCATAACATATGTCTATAGAATCACCAGATAAAATATATACCGTTTCCTCTCCCAATTAGCATAATTAACCATATAAAAAATCAATTAGACCAAGCTATAAGAATAAAGGCTCCTATGAAGAAATCTCTGACAAATAACCGAAAGCAGCCCCTTCGCGGCGGTTACGACGGATTATTTATCGAAT
This sequence comes from Eledone cirrhosa, assembly GCA_964016885.1. NCBI lineage: Eukaryota > Metazoa > Mollusca > Cephalopoda > Octopoda > Eledonidae > Eledone > Eledone cirrhosa. The sequence continues at coordinate 33,053,813 of OZ024756.1, forward strand.
ATTTCTACACCATGTACAAATCGACCAGATATACAGTCAACTAAACAGAATATATATATAATTGTTTCTACTTTTGACACAAGGCCAGCAATTACGGAATACATTACTGATACTTTGTTTTCTCGACTCCAAGGTCGAATGGTTACTCCTTCATTACGTTTATTAGTTGATAGCGCTCTTTTCGCTACTGATCACCTCAAGGTTCGATCATATGAATGATGAGTTCTCACGCCGATTTCTTTCTACGTATGGGTATCCCAACAACTCTCAAACAAAATCAACATATATATATATATGCATATCACTAAATGTATATGCTGGCCTTGTGTCTATAGTAGAAATCCTTATTACATACATATGCAACTTTTTCATATCTTTGGTCACAACTTCCATATTTAAACATTCTTATTTTAATTTTAAGGTTTCGTTATATTAACTCTATTATATCCATATGTAATCTGTTGATTTGGAATCGGGTGATGTGTCTGAAATATCTGTGAATCCCACGAACTGCCATTAAGCACAGCCGAATAACTGATTTAATATCTATAGAGACTAATTCATATATGGTGTAGCGGTCACATCCGATAATCCGACTATTGTTAGCAATAAAATACAAGGACGTTTTGCTACTGTTCGTGAAATAGTGAAAAACATTAACAACCTGTATATATTTTATTTTATTACAGGTAAGTGTAACTAATGAAAGTTTATAACAATCACAAAAGATTTATATAAATTGGCCTTGAATTAGATCCTTAAATATAGAGGTGTTTTAAGTCTGATACACTTGCGCTCTATTCCGATTCATCCTGATATAAGACAAATGAAATATGGCTTTATATAGTGATTGTTAGATTACTTATGATTGATTGAGATTTGTGACATCAGCTGAAAAGAAACAGTGTTTTTTTAACGTAGCGACATGTCCTGAAACTTAATGGGAGATAAAATGTGACTGACTCTGGGATGATCAATGACATATATGCCCTAGGAGGGATTTGAACTGAAAATATAACAAGCCGAACGGAATAGATATCACAAAGCAATGTGTATGATGCCCATGTGATTCTGCCAAGTACACTTCATTTTTTAACAGAAATAACACGAGGTAAGATTAAACACACGTCATTAGACACAGTTGAACTATTGATCCAATAGCTGTATATTATATTAAACTTATAGTAGGCTTCATCTAGGATTCTTGTTATTGTATTCAATATTGCATAACATATTAAATTCAGCAATTATTTGTGAAATACGTTATGGGAAAACATCATACATTCAGGTAATTACTATTTTAAAACTGATATCGTATACTCTGCACGCTATAACAATTTTCCTCCCAAATACATTTAATTAAATATCCAATTCATCATTTTTCTTTAAATTAATTTAATGAGCTTTATAACAATTAATAATAGAATATTTAGTGATACTTCCATTAAGGGCATATCGTATTTGACAAGAGATTTCCAGAAATTGAAATTGAAGTGAATTAAGTGGTCATAATTTATCTCTAAATAAAATATGTTCAATAAATGAAGGAAAAGTTAAAATATAATGAAACTTTCTGTGATAGGGTATAGAAATATAGAAAATAAAAATACAAAATTCAAGGCAATTAAATGAATAAATATCAATATAAAAAGAATAATAATAATAATAATAATAACGAAAAATATGTTTTCTGACATTCATGCCATTTTCATATTAATTAAGGAAATAAATAAATGAAAATTAGTTGAAGCAGAGAAGGAAAGTTCCTGCTAGGAATATTCATATTATGGTTGGAATACCAAGCATTTATTGTGTGTATTATTTGTGAACCTGTTAAAGAAGAAGATAACTCTGAAATAATACACTTATGATCAAATAAACACATTAGGTACATTTGAAATTTGAAATAAATAATGGTTGAATATGTCTGGTAAACTATTTTCGGAGGTGGTAAAGGTTAGGTTAGACTGAACCACCCGTGGGAAATAAATGGCGGTTCATTAGGTTGGCTCATTATTTAGTCCGTTGGAACGTTTTTAGACTCAGACGTAAGTTAAAATATTCATGGTGCGGCCCTCGTGATCCATTAGCACGTTAGTGTATAACGGAATTTACATTCACCCTGCCATGAAACATTTAGTAAGATATATATATTTATATTTATATATCCTACTAAATGGATATATATATATATGGGGTTTTTTTTTCGCTGTTTTCTCTTTTCTTCCCTTTTCCCTTATATTTTCCTTCCCTCCCTCCTCCATTTTTCAAATAACTTACCCAGTTATTGAACGCTCTGGGCGGTAGATATCTTGTATTTAAAGCGTGGAGATATCCGAGTTCCCCAGTAGACAACTGATGAGGAACCCCGTCCCCCGTTCTTGCTTTCTTCTTATTCTCACTCTATTTTAAGCTACCTTAACTAGCAACTACACAGCCAATCCTAATCTCCATATATATATATATTTCTTTATATATTGACTACAACAATAGGACATTACTACCTGTTAATTAGATTATGGTAAAGTTATAAGCGATTTATTTCCGGGTTCTTTTACCAATTTGTGACATGCACAAATCTGATTATAGATATCATTCAATCTAAACAATCTTCTAATAATGATTCAAAGTGTTGTCGTACATTCATGATACTCTATTTGTATCAAGAAAATACCCAAGAAATATAAAATATATTTCTATAATCATTAACCAATATTTTAGGATCAATATCAATTACATGTATAAAGAATAGCAGGTGTGAAATATGGATTGCAGTGTATGGAGCCTTTATGTTCAGCTAATTTTAAATCTTAATATTATTTAATAAAGAAATAAAGAGACACGTTTTCTTTTCTTTGTGTTTATATATTTTATCAGATGTGAAATAGAGAAATTGTGTTTAAAGGATTTGATATTCAATAGTAATAGGATATCTTACATTTAAGATTTATTTTCCGGAAGCAATGTTAATCAATTCCGACATATTAATTGCTTCTCTGGAAACATGTCACGAGAATATGTTACAGATCTATTTCATTATGGAAAAACAGCAGGATACCGTGAATGTGTAGACAATTTCAATATCAATGAAGATAACAATCCCTATAGATATCATGAACTAACTGATATTGTAACTATTGCAAATCTGGTCGATCTACTGTAAAATGAAATGTAACATAAAATTAAGAGTTTAGAGATATTGATAAGAAATGAGAATGAAAAAATAATGTATTTAATGGTGGATTCACTTTTTAATCTGATTCTCTAAAGATAATTCTTTCTTTGAAATTAAATACTCCACGGGTAAATGTAATTTCATACGCACCCCATTGAAAGACGGTGTAATGGCAGTGTGAATGTGTTTCATTATATATCTGCCTGATTGTCGTTGATCTAGAATTAAGCGGCACACAAAAATCCCATATATTATAATATCATGAATAACAATATAATATAAGGTTTTAGTGAGAATGGTAAGGCGGCAATGCGTATGTTTCGTACATGTTTTGTTTTTCTCTAAGAAGTAAAGAAGAACGTTTCGCAATCATGAGTTTCTGGGTTTGATCCCCTTGTGTTGCATTTGGGCAAGTAAGTGTCTTTATAGGAGCCGTAGTTAGGTCGAAACGGTGTTAGCGAAATTGGGTAGACAGAAACTGCAGAGGATGCTGTCGAATGAATTGTATATAATGCAGATATCTATACAAGGCGCATTTTGTGTCACGTTGTCTCTGTTTGGTAACATTGTCTCTGCGTTAATGGCTCACGTGTCCGGGGAACACACAATAATTTAAACTATTATACACACTGACGTGCCAGTAATTCAAAGGAATGTTACATATCTTCTCAACCACATGTAGCTTTCAAGTTACTTTGATTGTACACCTATCTGTGGACAACTCAACCATTTATGCTATGATAAATAATGGATTGTACCAGTAATTCAAAAGTCCAGCTTTGTCACATCTTGTTTCATTCACCACTTACACGCAGATTGACAGAACAACTGAAGGCTTATCATTCAAACCGATGGAGGATCCTTCCACATAATGTAGATCAATGAAGAAAGATATATTTTATAAAGACAAGGCTATTACTAACTGATTTCGGAATGTTGATCATATTATAGTTGTATTTATATTCACATTGAATTCAATTGATTTTCTATAAACATTTCTCGCTGTGGCAAATGGCTACACAGATCAGCCAATCAGGCGACTAAATAGATTTAGATTCACAATAGTAATGGAGCTACAAGTAGAATTCAGATGGAAAGTAATGCAAATTATTTCTACACTAAAGCTTTAATGTTATGTTAATATTATTAACTGTTTCGTCATATGAATACTAATGTTGTTGTTATCATTATCATTATTATCATTATTATTGTTTTTTTTCATTATTATTATTTATAACACTTTCCTTTCCATTTTAGTAATATGCACATTAATCCACGAGATGCCATCATTTGTTATATCAATAATGATAGTGATTTTCATGTTAATGTAAAACAAACATAAAGATTTTATTTTACACTAATGTCTTATAAATCTCATACAAAATGTATATAACACGTTATTTGTTACGATTCACTGCGTTCTGATCTGCGATGCCACTGAGGTCAACTTTATTTTCAATCTTTCTATGTCAATAACGTATCAGTCTTATTCTAGGTATAATGTCCCCTACTCTTTCTGAAAGAAACCGGCTCTTTTGACAAGTAGAGTGTCGACTCAGCCATATTTAAAGTCCTTAAAGCACGACATATACTTGGATGATGATTTTGGTGAGTCATGTTAGAGCTGGCAACATCTGATTTAGAAGAGCGTATTTTTAATTTCAACATATTGGTTTACATTTGTAATTTGCAGGGTGGTTTGATAAAATAGTTTACTTCACGTTTCAATACTGTACACTATTTGATATATTGGGTATCTTTCTCTAATATATACACACACACACACACACACACACACACACACACACACACACACACACACACACACACACACACACATATACACACACACACACATATATATATATATATATATATATATGCAAGTGTGTTACTTTGTGCGGATGCGTGTATATGTACGTTTGCGCAGGATCATAGGATCATTCTAGGAAAAGGGGAACTTTGAAGTAAAACGTACGACTGGTTGGCAACCAATGATGTTGACCTATTCTACTTTTTAGTTAATAGTCACCCTTCTTAATCACTCAGTTAATATCATTCAGTCGAGTGGAAAGCTTTTCTTTACTTAAAGAGGTTTAAATCTCTAGTATGCTGATCTTTCACATAGTATGCATGAGCATGACTGGCCATAGCCTAAACAATTTCATTAATCTTGCTACCCAGCTGAGGTAGGGGGATCAAGTAATGGCAATTCTCAACATCGAAATGCGATCATGCTGTATATAATGTGTCAAGAATTATGTAAGTATATATATATATATATATATATATAAATAAATATGCGCTTGTGCGTGTGAGTTTGTGTGCATACGTTTTTTGTGGTGCACCTGTATGATTAAATAGTTTGTGGTTAGCTCTTAGTCCAGATTCAATTTGTCAAGTCATAACAAAAAATGTGAAGGGAAAGCATGGAACAATCTTAAATAAATATAATATCCAATTTAGCTTTCAGTATTCTTATAATGGTTAAATAGAAATATAAATTGCCAATTCTCTTGTAGACTTACAATCTTTGATTCAGAAGTATTTCAGTAATAGTTATTGGAATATTTCAAAATCTCTTTCGATGTATACTCGTATCTGTATTATCGAAAACCTAATTTATACAGTCATGTAAACTTGGAAAACACTCTGATATTGAATCTCATATAACGTATAATTGATTGTTGTTTAGCACCAAGACGGGCTTCATCGAGCAGACATGATCTGATAAATACCCTCATAACCACAACCTTGCCGCCTCGGATTCTTGTAGTCGTATCATGAATGAGTGAATAGTACACATATCGTCGAAAGTGAAGTAGGCCCATTTAATTTCATTATGCTTATGTATTTATTCGTATTCACATGATTGTATTTAGCCAGATGTTTATTAGTTTCTGCCAGTTTAATTAACACCATACGGTTTTAATATCGATTGTAATTTAATATAATTTTGTATGGGTCTATATGGCACAAAATACCGCTGGGATCTATACAAGAAATGCAATTTCAAACATCAGAGTTCATTTAATCAATATAGGCAATTATTGGATTGTACCAATCTTAATATCAACTAAATATTAATATGCTTTTAGAACAATGAAGTAAAGGTGTGCAGTTTAATGTTTGGGTTAATTGAATGACAGGTACATCTCACGTTTTGCCAGACGATTGGGTTGAATCAACGTGAAAATAATTTGTCTTCTTCAAAGTCACAAGGTGCCACCAGGAATCTACTAAGAATCTTCTAATAGTGAGCCGAATTCCCTAACAACTGATCTACGTGCCTTAGCGCATGGTAGATAGATCAAGAAAATCCCCTCCGATATCATATGTACTGTACCGTAATTATACAGTATGACATATTCTCAGAAGTGATTTCTTATTGCTTGTTACGGGGGAATATCATGATGATAATAATTGATTCTACTATATGTACAAGGCCAGCAATTTTGGAGAAGGGGACAGTCAATTAAATCGACCCCTGTGTATAACTGGTGCTTTATTTTATTGAACCTGTAAGGATGAAAGGCAAAGCTAGATATGAAATTTCACGTGTGTATTGATAACAACATCACAACCATTATTCACATTCGAGTAAGAATTGGTAGAATGTACCATACCACACTTGCTAACTGATTTAGGTGATAATGCAGTAGCAAATATAATCACAGACACACTCTCAACCCTGGTTCATTTGATACAACAGAATATCCAAGCTATGATAGCTAGAAGGAGAACGGGCTGCACCTGTATTTGGGTGGTATCATCTTTATAGACCCCGATAAAAATGGAAAGAAAGTGAACCGCGGTGGGATTTCAACTCTATCTATTTATCTCCTTCTGTCATTCTCTCTCTCCCCCCCCTCTCTCTCTCTCTCTCTCTCTCTCTCTCTCTCTCTCTCTCTCTCTCACTCTCTCTCTCTCTCTATCTCTCTCTCTGTATATATATATATATATATATAATAACAAATACCAGGTAAATACCAGGTGGATCTAGCTATCGAAACGGCGGCAGTTCAGCCGCCGGGGTCCTGACTCTTTTCCTATATGTATATATATATATATATACATATATATATAGCGCTTGCCAGCATGACTCGGAATCTGCGTTGCGTTTCCCTTTTTCTACCCGCCGAAATGCGATTCTCGCTGAATTTATATATATATATATATATATATATATATATATATATATATATATATATATTTTTATTAAAATAACAGATTAAAGTTTAAGCAAAGAATCGCTGCTTTCACCCTTAACGGGATCTTCTGAGTTTCAGAAGATCCCGTTAAGGGTGAAAGCAGCGATTCTTTGCTTAAACTTTAATCTGTTATTTTAATAAATATTTGCTCTACGGTTCTTATATATTTTATATATATTTTCCTTATCGAGCCCTCTTTGGATTTTAGTCTTCAATTTTATTATTACTATATATATATATATATATATATATATATAGTTTTAATATAGATGAGATTCTACAGGACTAGAACTGTTTCATTCATTAGAAATCATCAGGAATCATGATGATTTCTAATGAATGAAACAGTTCTAGTCCTGTAGAATCTCATCTATATTAAAACTTTTATACTCTGCTATGTATTGAGTACCTTACTTACTGTGGTTACCTCCGATTCAACCCGGAATAACGTATATATATATATATATATATATATATATATATATATATATATATATATATATATATAAGAAGTCTGTATGTATAATTCAATAGGCCTGTCTTGTAATGCAAGATTAAGATGTTGATTATCCATCAGTATTGGGTTAAGTTTGCTAGTATATGTGAAATATATTGAGGAGATATCTTAATTAATCAATCAACTGGAATATTTATGTTGGAAACTAATGGTTGGTCAATTTAGCGTGCAGTTTGAGAAATGCATCCTTGCAGCTTAAATAATTTATGTGTACATACGATAATATATATCTTAAAACTAGATTGGTCTGTTCTATAGGAAATGATTCCTCTGAGTGAAATTTCGAGTTTCTTTATGAGACACTGGAAGGTTGGCAAATTATTAATTTAATTTAACCAATACTATATACTGGTATGCAAGCTAGCCAGTCAAATTCCTGCCAAGCAATGCATAATATATGTCCTGTTAATTATATTTATTAAATCTACATTTCTAAAGTATTTTAATACCTGTCTTGGAATCTGTGTTTGGGAAAAAAAGGTGGTGTGTGTGTGGGGGGGGGGGATTGGGTGGTTGTGGGGGAGGGGTATTCGATTCCAAAATCAAGTTGTGCTGTAACATAGTGTGAATATTTCTATCAAGTTGTGAAATCTCTATCGTTTCTTTCTGTGTGGCTGTATATCTGTCTGTCTGTCTCTGTCTGTCTCTCCCTCTCTCTCTCGCTTCCTGTCTCTCCCTCTCTCCTTATCCTCTCTCTTTATGTTTTCTCTTTTTTCCTCTCTCATCTCTCGCTCTCTTTTCTCGTCCTCTCCCTCTCTCTGTTTCTTTCGTTCAGTCTCTCACATATATTTTTCTCTCTCGGTTTATTTTCCTTGTACCTATAGTTTTTTTGTTGTTTTTTTTTAAAGTCTGGTACTTACTTTATTTTTAAAGAAAACCAAAATCAAACAACAACTTTTCTTTCAAAACACCAAGTTGTTGTTGGAATATAGTTTGGTAATTATTTATAACAAGTTGTTGAATCAGTGAGGAAAAGTTAGAAAGTTAATATGAAATTTTTTCGATAATCTATGGGAATCTTGTGAAATCTATCCGGAAATGATTAAGATATTTTATTGCTGATCACGTCCATGGTCTTGTTATCTCAGTCTTCTACACTGAATTTCCAATAATACGAACAAGTAATTAGATTTTTTCGCGATCACTTTTGACCGCTATCCAACACTTACACAAAACATGAAAACAAATGCAACTAATAAGAGATGCAAATATAGAAGTGCATATATATATATATATATATATATATATACAGTCACCACACATGCACAACACTAAATATACACATATGGGCAACACACACATACACAGACACACACATATATATATATATGTATTTCTATCTCTCCCTCGATCGCTTTTTTCTGTCTATCATATCTATCAATCAATCTCTCCCTCACTCTCTCTCTCCCTCTCTCTCCCTATCTCTCTCTCTCCCTCTCTCTCCCTATCTCTCTCTCTCTACCTCTCTTCCGCTCTATCTCTCTCTCTCTATATATATATATATATATATTTATGCACGCACAAATTTATATGTATCTGCAAGCATAAAAACAAAAAAATATAATATTTATGTATTTTTCTTTATTTATGTATTTTCCATTTATCTTTTCTCTCTTTCTCTCTCCCTCACTCCCTCTCTCCCTCTCTCTCACTCTCTATTTCTCTCTCTTCTTGTCTCTGTATCTATCTATCTATATATCTATCTATCTATCTTTCTCTTTCAATATATATGCGCGTGTCTGCGTGGAGTGCGTATTTGGTGCACGTGCATGATTTCGTTTATGTGTGTGTGTGTATGTGCGGGTGTGTGTGTCGAAGACACATTTCCAAACACAAAGCTGCTGGCTTCATTCTTTTCCACATTAAATGCTTCTTCATACATATTTGCATTGTTGAATTTCAATATGTTTACATGTTTACACATTACTAACAAAGATAAATAAACCACATATTTATCTATTCATTCATTTATATTTTTTTTCTACTATATTTTTTTCTTTATTTGCATGTGTGTTTTATTTCTTATTATCACTTGTGTGGATTTTTCTAAACACTTTTCTCTCCACCGGAGTATCTCATTCTCTCCTGTTCAATTTAAACAAGAAGATCAGATTATAAACGGTTGGATTACATTATTTATATTTTGTTGATTTAATCTCATTTGTAAAGGTTTAGAAATATGTGGAGAAACTAAAACACGTTTCCATGGTATACGTGCTACATATACATTGTATATATATTTTAATTTTAACTTCAAATTTATATATTTTCGTTCATATTCCATGTGTTGTTTACGTTATTTTTGAAAATCCTGCTCAAGCTTTCGATAGCGATTAAATGATTTCAGCGAAGGAAAAGTTGCTTGTAGGTATTTGGTGTTATTAAGATAAGATTTACTGTTACTTGTTGTCACAGATAATTCACTATTGTCGTTATTTTCCTTGTTTTTATTGTTGTTTAATTCTCGTGTTTCCCTGAAATGTAAATATACATATTTCAAACTCTATAACATAATTCACACCTCCATTAATCACCTTATACATCGGATTTCCTAAAATATGTGCTGAGCATATACACCATATTGTCTAATAAATGTGTTGCTAAGGTGTAAAAGATACCATATTTGCTTAAAGTACCACGGCTTCGTAGATTGCTAAAATCTAATGCAGCATTAATTATCCTGTATTTCACTCTTAAGTATATTTCATGCCATAGAAGATTTTTCAATGTTTTTACTTGTTCTGAGAGAAATAGTAACCTGATAGGAAGTAGCGGCATCACAACCTTCTTAAAAGAAGCAGAAGCTATTAGAAAATATGTTACTGTTTATACACGGTGCCTAACTCTTCCCATTGACCAAGTGCTCAAAACCCTTGGGCACTTATACCAAGTGTGTACAACAGTATATATATATATATATATTTATATATAAATTTATATATAAATATATGAATATATGTATGAATGTATACATGTATTTATGTATTTATGTATACATATATATGCATATATATGTATATATGTATATATATATATACATATATATATATATATATATATATATATACATTAGTTAAGCAAAACAAGACCACGAATTTCACAAGGAAGACATTATTAGAAGATTGTCAACATATTTTAGTTTGATGTCAGGAATGTAGAGAATAATAATAATAATAATATTAATAATAATTGTTTCTACGTTAGGCACAAGGCCAGCAATTACCCATTGCATTACTGGTACTTTATTTTATCGACCCCTTAAGGATGAAAGGAAGAGTCAACCTGGGCGGGATTTGAACTCAGATCGTAAAGGGACGTAACTATGCTCGAAAGCATGGCGTCCGACCCTCTACCGATACTGCCAATCGACCGCCATAATAATAATAATGTCCGTTTACAATTGTTTCGCTACTCCATATAATATTTCTGGATCAGATGACTATATATCATTATTGATCTGGTTCAGTTGAAAATAATTAACATATTTAAAAACAGAGCGGCTCATCGGAACTTCAAAGGAATATAAATTAAAATAAGGAGAGAATGTTACATAATGTAATGTTCCACATATTGGTATTTCACTATGGTGTCCTGGTTGTATCAATCTTACTTGTGAAATGTGTGGTCTTGTTTTGCTTAACTAATGAATATTTTCAGCTCTGCGCTCCTAACTTCTGCATGAACCCAGCCACCTAGCTGCTCTCTACTGCATATTTCACATGCTATATATATTTCACTGATAGCCATTATTGACTATAACCTCATCAGGCATTAAGAATTTATTATATTTTATATATATATATATATATATATATATATATATACGAAAACAATTTAAACCCTCAACTTTGAGTTGCATTTGAATCGCAAGTAAGACATTTTTCTTTTTATAAATGAGTGGAGTGAAACAATGGGAAGTAAAATGTTCTTCTTACAGGCTGAAACACGCCACCGGGACTCGAACTGACGTTCTTACAATCATAATACGAACATTGTAAACACTAAGTGAGGTGTCATCTAATCTCAGCTTATATTATGTTGTATATTCACCACTTTTGCTGAATATATTGCTACATATTCACACTATGTTTGTTTATTATGATACATATTCACAACGCTGGATGTATATTATGTTGCTATCATTTGTCCTTGACTGAATGTTGATATACAAATTCGGAATTCATTGAATTAACAGATGCTTAATTTAATTTGTTAAGAGCAATTAATAATTAGCAATACTGCGTTGTTTACTGCCAATTGTTTTCTTTGGTTGGTCTCTTCACGTGATTAACAGATTATTTAGAATGTATTCGAACCACTTAATTAAATACATTAATTTGAAGTCGATGCATATTATTTAACCAATTACTGGCGGTGTCTGTAATTATTTTTTTTTTATATTATTGGTGACTTTTATTATTCTCATGTTTATGTTTGTTATTTTGTTATTTTATTTCTTATCTGGTCTTATTCTTTGGACTACAGTCATACTGTGGTAGTTTATTGATTGTTAGATCCGATTAGACTGATCCTAGTAATATTACATAGATCTGTAATTGTTTAAAGCTTTGTCATAACTCTAACGAAAGCCGAAAATAAGAGTCCACTGGATAGTATTAATTTTGTAATATGACTTGACACTCTTCTCGCTTTAGAAACATATTTTATCTCATATATCTCAAGATTTTCTAACAGAATGTTTCAAGTATATCGTATTAATTTTCCGATACACAACTGCAAAGAATATCAATAATATATCTTTAAGGTCTCTGTCTCAAGCTTGCATAAAATTAATAAATTTACCCTAATTAATTCTTACCAAAGAAACAAAACTAGACTGAAACAAGAACTGTGTACGAATAGTTGAAATAAACTCTAAGTGAATTAAATAAAGTGGAAATAATATAATGTATCCTATTCGTTAACGGAAGAATGAATTTTCAAGAATACCCTCATTTGCGAGGATAAAATATACGGCCAATATAAAAATTAGATTACAATTACATTATTTCTTGTTTATTATTAATTTTCTTGTGCATTCACACATGTATATATACATACAACAAATGAATCTATGAACTGAAAGCTGCAATAAAAGTTAAAAATTACGTAAAGAAAACAAGTAATCTCTCTCACCAAGGTTTGATTGTAAGTGACAGAAACGAGTTATGTAAAGTAACACTATAAGTATTTGTAAGCATATTTTCGTATATTGCCTTCTTCAAAGAATATCATTATGATAACAAAAAATAACCATTTCTTTCGAGGATTTACTTCCACTTACTGAGAAAATATAATTATGAAAATCAAATGAAAAGTGTAGTGGAATGAAAATACCATATCTTAAAACGACAAAACAAGATGTAACTGGGGAAATGGAATGTAATATGTCCTCAATATTTTGCCATAATAATATTATATTTATGATTATATTGGAAATTAATTTGTACATTCGATTTGTTGAAGTACTAATACGCAGAAAAACGTACACACTCATACACACTCGGACACACAAACAGATATATAATATATATATATATATATATATTTATATATATATATATATATATACATATATATATATATAGACGTGTATATATATATATATATATATATATATATATATATATATACATACAGATACACACACACATATATATATATACACACACACACACATATATATATATATATATATATATATATATATATATATATATATATATACGGATATATATACACATATATATAAATATATATATAGTAGTTTTTTTTCCCGTTCGAATGTTAAATTATCCGTATGACGAGTTATGACGAGTTATCAATTAGAACTGTGACGCGATATCAATTAGATTCATGATATATGTCAAACGACATATAGAAATGTAAAAATTTGATAAATGCTTTGTCACTTTCCATTAGGTTTGGCAGTTACATGTGTCAATGAACACCTGTTGAACTTGTATAAAAACTCGAAATGCTGTTCACATATGCAGACTTGATATTAGACGTCTAGTGTTTAACTAACAATACATTTATCCAATGAACAAGAGAGCTTACACTATGGAGAATATGAATTTAAATAGAGCCCCTCTCCGTAATTATAATATCATGAAAATATCGTTCTGGATAGAACAATAAACTAAACGACCCCTCCTGTTATGATATATAATGAACGCCTTGCTCTAATTTGAAATATGAGTTACTGAATTTAATATTTTCCTGGCGACTAGTAAAACTTTTGTTGGAGATTGTTACTACTTAGAAAGTAAACATAGTTTTAAAGCCACACGTTGGGTTTATACTCATCTGCTTTGGCTAGTGATAAACTGTAACTTTGCGTTGTAATCTTTCGTTTAGTGAATAAAGAAATCTAATGGGAAGTTTCACTTATATCTTAACGAAGATGCCGTGATGCATAAGGAAGTAAATAGAAAGTTGAACATGTATAGACATTGTATAGACATTAATTGTACTTTAATTTTAAGTCTGATTCATCCGACTGCAAAATGTATGGGTATTAGATGCGTTGAGTGAATGAACAAGACCTCCTTCCCATTTAGTACTAGGTCACAGCTTACTACAGGATTGTTCCTACCCCAGCTGAATGAACTGGAATATAATAGAACAAGGTGTGTGTTTTTTTTTCTGAAACCACCATTCTTCCATATGTTTCGAAAATCTAGGTCTCAATTGTAAGGTCCCAGGAATAGTGCTTGTACGCTCAAGTTATTCGGGACCCATCAACTTAATTACAAAAGACATGCATAAATTATTGGAGAACATCAGTCACTTCCGACGACGAGTGTTGAAAGTTTCGAAAAACAGAATTGTTTACACATGACAATTTCATTCACCTGGATAAGCATTCCAGAGAAACGAGCACCCTAAAGATAATTCTAGATGCAATAAAGCTAAACACAAAATATGAAGAGGCTAGATCTTTAAATTAAAGCTGCCACTCACGTTTATACATATAAATGGGTTGGAACAGCATAAAATTAAGTATTTTCCTCAAATAATGGTTTCTTATATAGGCACAAGGCCAGTAATTTGGTGGGAGGGGAAAATCGATTAAATCGAACTCAGTGCATGACTGGTACTTTATTTTATCGACACCATAAGGATGAAAGGCAAAGTTAACCCCACCGGGATTTGAACTCAGATCATAAAGGGCCGTAACTCTATGCTGCAAAGTATGGCGTCCGACCATCTACCGATACTGTCAATCTATCACCCTTATTTTCCTCAAATAATGACATGCAGTCGATGATGCATCTCACCACCATACGTTCGTAAGCCGACCACACTAACCATTAAGCCACGCAACTACTGTCTTGTCAGTAATAATGATATGACTACTGAGTTATTACATGGAAACATTGCCGCTGTAAAAAGAAATATATAGAATTAAACTGCACCTTTCACTCCTCATCACATGATTGGGAAAATTCTACCAAAATACAATGAAATAATACATAGACAAATAAAATTACTGAGTGACAAATAGGATACTTTAGAAATAAATCAAAATGATAAATTGCTGAATATGTGCTTCTATTCCTATATTTATCTTTCATCTTCAAACAGACAAATATTTAGCTCTGAGTAATGTATATGCTGCGGGTAACCAATGCTTTCACAATGGTCTCTTCGTTGCTTCACTAATTTATTTAATTATATTTTTCTTGATTTGCTCTCCACACTGTAGTGTGCCATATGGAACACTGTAGATTAATGTATTTTACCGATACAAATTATTGGAATTGTGAAAGATACGAGAGTAAATATGTAAGAGAAAGAGGCTACTGTTGCATTCCAAAATGGTGATGTTTGTTAGTTTATAACTTGAGATAAAGAGAATTAGAACATGAAAATATTACAGGTGTTGCACTGAGTCTTAAGAGGAATTGGCATGATTTAGTTTACTGGTGTTCTAAGATGAAATCCTGACGAGGGGAATGTTGCGATTCATCAAACTAGGTTTCATCACTTGACAATGTAGAGCTCTAGATTTGTGGAAATGATACGTTGATGTATATATTCGTTCGTCAAGTATGAAATTTATAGGAATTTGTAGAAAAAAAATTCTACAAATTTGGCGACCTAATATTTAGGTACTTTGCATTTTGCGTTCAAATCTTACAGAGACCAAATTTACGATCACTACTCCGGAGATTCGATTAATTAGACACTTATCTATGTGGAGAAATTTGCTGGTGTTGTTAGACTACGGCCCGCGATGCCCTGTTCTCTCGATCCAGAGCTCAGTTACATAATGTGTTATTCAGTTTAACTACCTCTATAGCTGCAGTATTCAAATTTGATGAGTTACTATTAGATTGTTTTTTGTAAATAAATTTATATTGAAACATATATGAATGAGGAATCTTTTAACAACAACGTATAGAATTATTAAGTATAGGTAAATATACTGGCGGCTAATGTTAACAAATATTAGGCATGAGATATGAAGTTGTAAAGTATTTTACGATTGATACTATCGTTAGAATTGGTACAGGAAATATTTCCCCATCTGAAATCGTCAATTGTATGTCTGTATAAATAATAAATAATATATATATTATTATTAATATATATATTAACTAATAACTAATATATATATTATTATTAATATATATATATATATATATATATATACGCACTTATACATATATATACTGTTATCTTTATTTCAATTATTATTGATATCATCATAATCATCAACATCATTAGCTATACGTTTCTCTTCACACACAGTCACACATAAATGTATACATACATGCATTCATATATATATATATATATATACATATATATATATATATATATATATATATATATATATATATATATATATATGTATGTATGGTGTATGTGTGATGTGTGTGACATGTTATGTCATGTGTATGCATACATACAAGCACATACATTAATATATAAATAAACAAAGAATGTATCAAAGAAAATGAAACGATGCAATATATATATATATATATATATATATATATATATATATATATATATATATATATATACAGCATACATACATATATACATGGCTATAAGAAACACAACTATGCTGTAGATATACTTCAGATTATATTTCCTGAATGGTTTAGTGCAGTGTTTTTTTCTGATGTTCACCTGCAATTTCATTCTTGGCAATCGTATGCTTTATCACTTAAGTGGAAAATCACTGAGGGTAAATGCTGCTCAATTTCTTCAACCCGCATAATGCTAGAAGTTACTGAAGCAGAAGTAAATCTAAAACGTTTATCCGAGATAAAACATACTAATCTGATTCAGATCTGTTTGTGTTCAGTAGAAGTAGTAGTATTTGTTGTTACAGTAAAGTAGTAGTAGTAGTAGTAGTAGCAGTAGTAGTAGTAGTAGTAGTAGTAGTATATGTTGTTACAGTAAAGTAGTAGTAGTAGTAGTAGTAGTAGTAGTAGTAGTAGTAGTAGTAGTAGTAGTGGTGGTAGTAGTAGTAGTAGTAGTAGTAGTAGTAGTAGTAGTATATGTTGTTACAGTAAAGTAGTAGTAGTAGTAGTAGTAGTAGTAGTAGTAGTGGTAGTAGTAGTAGTAGTAGTATATGTTGTTACAGTAAAGTAGTAGTAGTAGTAGTAATAGTAGTAGTAGTAGCTGTTGTTGTTGTAAAGTAGTAGTACTAGTAACGGTTGTTGTTGTTATTATTAGCTGCTGTTGTTTCTGTTGTTGTGATTATGCAGTTGTTTCTGTTCATTTCTTTTTTATTTTGTTCAATGCAGGCTGGCTAGCTACTTAATAACTAAGAGAATCTATGATCTTTCTCTTACATATCCTTCCTCTTAAATGCAATAGCAAAGTATTGTTAAGTCTCATACATTTCATACACTCTCATCCAACCAACCAACATCCATACAACCCAACAGTTTCAAGCGAGCAGGTGTTCGTTAGATCGAATATCCAGATAAGCAGGTTTATTTAGAAGAAGATTACAAGCAAGAGTTAAGTGTTTAAGATGAAATGACTTAATAAATGTGTGAGTACTTGTGTACATATGTTGTTTTATTCGATTTCATGCGCTCACCCTCTCCCAGTGTTACGTGTTAATTATTAAACAATTTAAGCTATGAATAAATAGTGATAAAACGAATATGAGTGTTTGTATATTTTCTTGTAGACATTTTGTCTGAAATTGTTTATCAAATGGGAACTGCGTATGTGAAAAGGTGTTCGTGTGTATCAGTTTTAGATTTATTTTCTTGTGTCTGTTTAATATGCAGTAAATGAAGCAAACGGTGTTGGTTGTCAAGAAAATATGGTATTAATATAGACTTTGACTTAGAAATAAATAGCTATTTTTATATAAATAATTGTTTCTACTTTTGGCACAAGGCCAGAAATTATCGCAGTGTATTACTGGTACTTTATGTTATCGACTCCGTAAGGATGAAAGGCAAAGTTAACCCTGGCGGGATTTGAACTCAGAACATAAGGGGCCGTAACTCTATGCAAAAGCATAGATCCTGCCAATCCACCACCTTGTGTTTATATATAAATAATAAAAATAATTTCCAATTTAGTCAGGAGGCCACCAATTTTGAGGGTGGAGAAATAGTTTATATGAACTCCAGTACTCAACAGATATCTTATAGTATCGCTCCACGAAAGAATGAAACGCAAAGGTGTCCTATACTACACATGAAACAATTCTAGTCGTGCTGACATCATGTCCATAATTATATATATATAAATATATATATATATATATATATATATATATATATATAACAAAGGAAATGTGGTAAGGAACCAGATGGACCATAACGCACCAGAGTACTCAATACTTAGAGTAGTAGAGTGGGAAGTAGGAAAAAGTATGACCCCGACGGCAGAGCTCAAGCCGTTTCGGCGGCTATTTCTGGACTGCATATATATATATATATATATATATATATATATATATATATATATATATATATATATATATATATATATATATATATATATATATATATATATATATATATATATATATATATATATATATATATAGTAATAATAATAAATTTGAAGACTAAAATCTAAAGAGGGCTCTAAAGGATAGTTTCAGAAGATCCCGTTAAGGGTGAAAGCAGCGATTATTTGCTTAAACTTTAATCTGTTATTTTAATATATATATAAATATGAAAACATGGCGTGCTGCGTGGTTGCATATGGGTTACATATGAATAAATCTAGTCCTTCATCAGTGATCTTCCAACCTTCATTGGTATTTCATCGCTTTAAAGACCATATACCACCGGTTGGTGCGAGCAACGGCTAAAGAAAGTCGTTGGGACACGTACATAAGGGGAACGAGCGAGGCAGTAAACAATCAAAGATGGTAATGCAACGAAAAGTGAGGAAGAAGGAGTCAAGTCCCTGAAATCGATGAACATAAGTTTTGTGAAATCGTAGACGTGAGAGGAAAATAAAGACCATACGACCTGGTGAACTGTGCGCGAGGAAAGAATCTCGCACAGGTCAAACGGGAGGAAGTAGGAGAGGGAGTAGCAGAGAGTGAGTGTGTGAAAGTGTGAGGAAGAGGCTAACAGAGAGAGTGACTGTTAGAGGGGATAAAAAGGAAGTGAGAGATACAGAGAAAAAGAGAAAGCAGTAAGAAAGAAACAGATAGGTCAGAGCGGAGGAAAATATATATATAAATATGAAAACATGGCGTGCTGCGTGGTTGCAAAAGGGTTACATATGAATACATCTAGTCCTTCATCAGTGATCTTCCAACCTTCATTGGTATTTCATCGCTTTAAAGACCATATACCTCCGGTTGGTGCGAGCAACGGCTAAAGAAAGTTGTTGGGACACGTAAATAAGGGGAACGAGTGAGACAGTAAACAATCAAAGATGGTAATGCAACGAGTGAGTCCCTGAAATCGATGAACATAAGTTCTGTGAAATTGTGGACGAGAGAGAACAAAGACCATCAATGACTCCTTCTTCCTCCCGTTTGACCTGTGCGAAATTCTTTCCTTGCTCACATTTCGACCAGGTTTGATGGTCTTTGTTCTCACTCGTCCACGATTTCACAGAACTTATGTTCATCGATTTCAGGGACTTGACTCCTTCTTCCTTACTTTTCGTTGCATTACCATCTTTGATTGTTTACTGTCTCGCTCGTTCCCCTTATTTACGTGTCCCAACGACTTTCTTTAGCCGTTGCTCGCACCAACCTGAGGTATATGGTCTTTAAAGCGATGATATACCAATGAAGGTTGGAAGATCACTGATGAAGGACTAAATTTATTCATATATATATATATATATATATATATATACCCTTAGTGTAGATCCCGATAGAGATTGAACCCCAGACCAGGATATTCACCGTCTATCATACCTACCACCAGGCCACGGAGACGGCGGCTATATATATAAGTGTATGTATGTATGTATGTATGTATGTATGCTTGTATCTATGTATTTATGTATGTATGTGCATAGGTAAACGGAAACGACAAAGATACAACACAGCTCAATGAAGAGATATATTAGTTTAATGCTTACTATAGTAGGAAAAGTGGTTTAAGTTTTCGGCCACTAGTCCCTTATCAGAAGGTAGAATGAACAAGATGACAAAACAGAAAATTGCGAGCGGGAAGAGAAAGAATCGGAAAATATTTTTTGATAAAAAACACATGTACAATCAGTCAGACATTCTGGAGAGAAAAAATGTAGTTGTTGTATAACTGGTGTGTGTTATACAAGATGTTGACATTATGTTACAGTAAATTCTAAGATAATATATTTATATATATATATATATATGTATAAATACCACACTCATATAA
>OZ024756.1:33079548-33082048 GCA_964016885.1 Eledone cirrhosa
CGATCTCTGATCATTTATAAACAGGCAATATATGATTCAGTGAAGCATACTTAAGTCATAATATTACAGACTATTGTATCATTAAGATAGCATTAACACTCGTGATGGACCATTGTGGGTTCCGATGACGAGTGTAACAGTTTCCCTGCAAAGAAAAACAACAAATCATGGAATCAACACACGTTCTCGGCTAAGCATTCCATGTATATGTGCACGCACTCCTGGCGTACCTCTCAGGTTGAATCACTGTGAGATTACTGGAAATAACCTATACACACACACATATATATATATATATATATACTGTATATATATATATATATATATATATATATATATATATATATATATATATATATATAGTAACAATAATAAATTTGAAGACTAAAATCAAAAGAGGGCTCGATATATATAATTATATATATAGGGAAAGAGTCAGGGCACCGACGGCTGAGCTCCGGTCGTTTCACCAGCTAGATCCGAACTTATATATATATATACAGAGAGAGGGAGAGACAGAAAGATAGAGAAAATGAGAAAGATAAAGAGAGAAAGAACGTGGGAGTGAGCAACAGCAGGGAAATACCAGGGTTATGTCTATAGGAAATCCTGAGTACCATCATTAAAGAATGATAGGAGGATTGAGTTGATCCACTCATGAGGACCAGTTTCTGTAGACCAAAAATGCATTAAGCATAACGACCATATGATGTATGAATTTCAGTCCCAAACCCTTCTATTGAAGGGGATATACCACAGTTCAATTTTACAAAGCCTTGAGGAACGCTATCTAATTCTGTTATAACGAGAAGTTGAGGTATTGTTATTAATAACAGACATGTCAACTGTTGAGGGCGAATTTAATGATTCCCAGTAATGCTCTATCATCCACTTTTGTGTAGATTCTATATCGCTGCGCTTCATTCTCCTATCTTTGTTACAATTTTAGATATAGAGGAGCCAAAAGCTTCAGCATCCTCTTATCTTTCTGAGACCGGCCGAACAATCCAGTAAATTCTCCCTACAGATACAGTCCTTCTCAAGTGAGCAAACATAAATTCGATAGAGCCAATGAGTGTGTTTAGTCGCATGATGATAAGGACAACTTGTTGGCCTATCTGATGTTCACTTTCCTAAACATATTTTCTAAGTTAAATTAAATCAATCGGAAAGCACGCAAACCAAACATTAGAAACTATTTAAAGATTCATTAAAGGAGACATTGAAAAAAGTATATATTAATTCTAGCAACTTAAAATAGGAAGCTGATGAGGGTGAGGACTGGAGATGAAAAACAAACAAATGTATGATGACGTTGAAGAGGAATCTGTTCGATATTCTGAACTTGTAGCTGTTTCACGAAAACATCATAAATCTTGGATTACTGCAACTAATGACATTACACGTTTCCTTTGTTCACGATCTAATAAAGTATGCTTATCAAAAGCAGTTTTCTAAAACCATTTACATATGTCCTAAAGACAGGATGACATGTCAAATTTGTCACAAAGCTATAACCCATCTTGTAGCTTTAAAATATGAAATTCAGAGACCCAGATGATACGGGTAATAATTATGTCTTCAAAATAGACTGTACATTTGCCAAATAATCTTTCGCTTCTGCTCTGGATAAAAGAGCGAACTAGGTGTTCTCAATTGAAATCTTTCAAATTAAAAATACAATTTCACAATCAAAAGGAATCTTATATATATATATATATATATATATATATATATGTAATTAGGAAATATTTCAATTGTGAATACTTAGTTTGAACCAGAAGAGAAAGATTATTTGACAATTGTATATATATATACATGTATGTATATGTATATATATATATACATAAATATATATATAAAAATATATTTAGAAACACACAGATACATGCGGACACACACATATACATGAATGCATCCACACCCAACCGTGAGTTAATGGTGCCAACCTCACCGATGTTGCTCAATGAATGACTGGGACAGACCAATCCGGTTGAACTAGACTGGACCAGTATCAGAGTTAAAAATACATTATGAAGAGAGAAGAAACATTTAGATATAATTAGTAATAAAATGTATCATACCTAAACTGTTCCTAGATTCCTCGACTACGTAGTTTCGTGGCATAAACAAAAACAATACATCATAAAGATATAGAGTCCTTGCGAGGTCTGCCGACTTATCAAGAGGATACCTCATTTTACTAGCTTCAAGAACGCGTCTACACGACGTGAGAAAGAATCCCAAAAGGCGGAAGGGGACTTATATATATATACATATATATATATATATATATATGTATGTATATATATATATATATATGTATATATACAGGTATGTATATATATATTCATATATATATATATTCACATATATATATATTAGAATTGGTGCTCTGAAATAGCTATATATATATGAATGTATATATAGTATATTTAGCAAGTATTGAATGTATGTTAATAAAATATATAACTTATCAGTAATATCTCTTTCTCTCTCT
>OZ024756.1:33087048-33107048 GCA_964016885.1 Eledone cirrhosa
TCTCTCTCTCTCTCTCTCTCTCTCTCTCTCTCTCTCTCTCTCTCTCTCTCTCTCTCTCTCTCTCTCTCTCTCTCTACTTCTCTCTCTCTCTCTCCCACTCACAATATATATATATAATCTAAAAGAGGTAGACACACGTCGGATGATGCTGTGACAACATAGTCAAACCTCCAGAATAACTGAACTGTGAGTTGTTCTTTGAAAAGACACAGCCGGATACACATAAATAGACATATACGCACACGCACGCACATGCATACATACATGTGTGCAGTAAACTTAACAATGAAACTTGAAAGTTATTTCACATATTTGTAAATTAACCAATTAAGCGTGTGTAATTAGAGAACTTACTTTGGTCTCTGGTGTTAATATCGGGATTATTTTCTTTAAATACTTCCTTGGTGTGTTTTGGTATAAATATTTTTAATATTTATGTAACTTAACAATTCACGTTGTCTTACATTTTGAATTTATATCATGGCGAGATAAACTAAGGCTTTCATTATTCCGAGGTCGATAAACTAATATAATCGACTTCGTCCTTTTCTGCAAACTGCTGGCCTTTTCCACGTGATTTCCCTTTCCGTTATAACTGCTTCTCGGCGTTGAATCCAGCGAAACATTGGAATGAGGTGGAGTTATAAAGGTGTGTACTGGTGTATTCCTTCTGATACACTGTATCCTGAGTACATGTTCCTCTGAAAGTTGACCTTTGCTCTCATCCTTTATGAATAAAATACCACCCCAGTCCGGTTAAGCACTAGGAAGAATTCTTCTATATCGCTCTTGATCTCTCACTCTTCCATTGGCAGTCTCCATTTCCCCACATTTTAACAATTCTTCCAATCAACTACCCTAAACTGATATGGGATATATATTGATGAGATACGTAAAAAAACGTAAAGAAAACTAAAAGCCGGTAAATACTAATGTTTAATTATTGTTTTAGATACTACTACTACTACTACTACTACTACTACTACTACTACTACTACTACTACTAATAATAATAATAATAATAATAATAATAATAATAATAATAATAATAATAATAATAATAATAAGTTAAGCCACGCAATGCTCACATTAAGGTACCACTCATGATAATAACAATTTAAAAAAAACAACAAAAAGAAAACCCCGTGACCAAGAAATACCGGGATGGCGGCCGGCGGGGAATAGCCATGTCTCTAGGGGAGAACGACCCCTCTAGTCTTGGTTGACACTCGTTCTAGAAGTGGTAACACGAAAAGATTACCCCTTGGCGGTTAAGGATAAAACGCGACAAAATAAGGTAGATGTCTAATGATGAAATCTCATACCGGATCGGCCGTCACCCGGGTAAAAAAGGGCCGCGTCCCTCAGAGAGGAACCAGACTGGGGTCGAAAAATCAGCTAATGGTTCAAACCTTCCCATCACTTCGGAGCTGGAGACCTCCCATAACCGGAATACTCCTACTGTTGGCCCTCCATGCTCACCACCAAGAAATCCAAAGAAAAAGAGAGAAAAATGGTCAAGGGAAGATAATAAAGAAGTCCTTGAGGCTTTCTACACTGCCATGTACTACCCATCAAATACATCGAATACAGAGCAAACATATATCAACTGGAAAAAGAAACATCCCGAAAACAGAGGCTATATTGACAGTAACAAACTAGCCAATATACGAAGAAATATTGTAAGAAAAAAGTTACTAACTGATATAGAAATTGATCAGATCAAGCTAGTAGCACAAAGTCAGCGAAGGGAAAATGAAGCATGTGTCAGTGAAAACGAGGTAAACTGTAACACTTCGAATACCAGGGTTGGGGCGGAATCACTGGCAACAGAACAAATTAAAGAAAGGAGCGAAAAAGTGGAGGGAGTGCATGCTCAGGATGAAACTCCAAATGAAAATAATGAGATCGTAAATGATAAAGAAATGAATGAGAATGAACTTGCCAACTTGAAGGATGAAATTATGATCGAATGGATGAAAATGAAAGAATCTGACATGGGGGAACGAGACACCCTCCCTAAGATCCAGAACTCCAAACAGAACCAAAAGATAATACACAAGACTAACATAATTCTCAAAAACATTATCATCACAAACAAAATAAACATTACTGACTTAAATCATCTCTATTATGCATCGGCTAAAGTCACCACTCACTTATGTGGAGTGAAGATGAAAAAACAAAGGAATTCCCACAAGAAATCTACTTGGCAAGATAACATCAATCGCCAAATAAACCTTCTCCGATCTGACATAGAAATTTTAACAAACTATAAAGTAGGTGAACATGTTAAACAAACTAAACTTAGAAAATTAAAAAAAAAGTACAGTATAAGATCAACATGTGACATAGACATGCTGATAGAAACAATCAAGCAAAAAGTGTCGGCCAAAGCTGCTCGTATAAGGCGCTTTGAAAAACGATCTAGATTCTATAAGGACAATAATATGTTCAAAAACAACCAAAGAAACTTCTACAGAAAAATTGGTAAGTCAACAATAACTGCTAAATCAATACCACCCAAGGAGGAAGTGCAAGAATTCTGGGAAAAGATCTGGGCCGAAGAAAAAGTTCATAACATACATGCCCCATGGATAGACAGACAAATGAAAGAAACAGCTCACCTTGAAGAACAAACATGGGGAAATATAACAGTTGAACAGCTGCGCTTGGCTCTAAGAAAAACCAGCAAATGGAAATCCCCAGGAAAAGACAAAATACAAAACTTTTGGATAAATGCCTTCACAGAGTCTCATGAGCTGTTAGCCCAACTTTACAATGAAATAGTTAAGGAGCCAGAAAAGATACCATCATGGCTAGTTAACGGCATTACATTCCTGCTACCGAAGAATGATGAGACAAACAATCCCAAAAATTACAGACCGATAACCTGCTTGACCACAATGTATAAAATTTTAACATCAGTCCTAACTGAATACACATATGACCACCTGATAACAAATGACCTATTTCCCATTGAGCAGAAAGGGTGTAAACGAGGCTCATATGGCTGTAAGGATCAGCTTCTGGTTAACAAAATGATACTGGAAGATTGTCATAATAGACACAAAAATCTATCGATTGCTTGGATAGATTATAAAAAAGCATTTGATAGTTTGCCACACAGTTGGATTGAAAAATGTTTAGAGATTTTCAAAATATCCCCCGTTGTCAGGAGGTTTTTGTCATTCAGTATGAGGACATGGAGAACGACACTCCTTTTGAATAGTGAAACAAAATCACTGGAAGCTGGAGAAGTTAACATTAATTGTGGAATTTTTCAGGGTGACTCTTTATCACCGCTTTTATTCTGCATCGCACTTATACCATTAAGTAAAATGCTCAATGAAACAAAACATGGATATAGAGTCTATGACAAAACCATTAATCACCTGTTCTACATGGATGACCTGAAACTATTTGCAAAAAATGATGAACAATTGCAAGGGCTATTATCCACTGTGAAGCAGTTCAGTGATGACATTAAAATGGAGTTTGGACTGGATAAATGCGCCAAAGCAACGTTCACCAGAGGAAAGCTGCTGAAGAGTTCAGACATTAATCTTGATCGGGGGAACGTGATAAGAGAGCTTGATCAAGAACAAACTTACAAATATCTAGGTGTTTGTGAAGGAGACGGAATCAAGCACTCGACAATGAGGGAAAGGATAAGGAAGGAATGTTACCGCAGAGTCAGAGCAATCTTAAGAACGGAATTGAATGCAAGGAATAGGATCGATGCCATAAACACGCTTGCCATACCAGTAGTAACCTACAGTTACAATGTCATCAACTGGTCAAGCACAGAGATCCGTAGGCTCGATACAAAAATCCGAAAATTCTTAACCATGCACAGAATGCATCACCCTAAGGCAGACATAGATAGAATATATCTCCCTAGGAAAGAAGGAGGACGTGGGTTAATCCAGTTAGACATTGCGTTGAAAACTGCAACAATTGGATTATCCACATATCTAAGGGAATCACATGATTGGATGATCAAACTCGTTTTGAAACACGAAAGCACCAAAAGATCATATTCCATTACAAAAGATGCACAAAGATACAGTAATGGACTACAAATTTCAGAAGTCCCATTTACTGCTGAAATGGAAAACACAGAAAAAGCAAAGCAGGTAAAAGTAACTGCAAAGAAAGAACTGCTACAGAAACTGGCTAAGAAATGGCAAGAAAAGCCTCTGTATGGAAAATACCCAGAGCGAGCTAACAATCCTGATGTTGACAAAACTTTAACCCATCAGTGGTTGGCATCCTCTGGACTGAAATCGGAGACTGAAGGACTGATTATATCCGCACAAGATCAGTGTCTGCCAACAAAAAATTACCAAGCCAACATAATAAAAAATGGGTGCAGCCCACTATGCCGTGTATGCAAAAAACAACCAGAGACCATTGACCATATAATTTCAATGTGCAGTCCTATAGCTCCAACCGAATACCTAAACAGGCATGACAGAGCTGCACAATACATACATTGGATAATGTGTAAGCATTTTGACCTGCCCCATCAAAAGAATTGGTGGGAGCATCAACCACCTCCCATACTTGAAAAAGATCACATCTCAATCTTGTGGAACTTTAGCATCCAAACAGACCGAAAAATAGATGCAAATAGACCTGATATAATATTGAAGGACTTTCAAAGGAGGGTATGCCTGCTAATTGATATGTCTGTTCCAATAGACAAGAATGTATCTATAAAAACATTTGAAAAATTGAGCAAGTATAAGGACCTGGAGATAGAAATTGGAAAAATGTGGAAATTGAGAACTAAAACAATACCAGTGGTTGTAGGCGCTCTGGGAATGATACCTAAGGGGTCTAACGACTACTTATCGCAAATCCCAGGAAACCCGCGTATAGGAGAAATACAAAAGATAGTACTAATGGGAACTGCCCATATACTAAGGAAGATCCTGTCAATATAAGTACATCACAAGTCTAAACACTAAGGATGCATGTGTGAATATGTGTGTTCTTTCTTGAACATGGCGGACCTTGTTGTCTCTTGAGGTCACTGGTTGTGACTTGGTGATAACTCGTATAAACATAAAGCAAGATAAATGCAAATAATAATAATAATAATAATGGTTTCTTTATTGGCCACAAGGGTTAACACGAAGAAAATCATTAGAGGCGGCACAGAACAGTACAGGACGATACAAAGCGGGTTTTGGTCGTGATACATTTTATTATTGATTTTAATATGTTGTAAACAAAGTTGATGTGACTAACCAATGCATTGTGAACGAAACTGGTAGACAGCATATACGGGGAGACGAACAATTTGTGCGTCTCCAGGATTTCAAACTGCCATCGTTTGGGCAATCGACGACATTTGTTTAAGTCTTGCATGAAGATTATTTCAGAGCTCAACAGTTTAATGTAGCATGTTCGATATGACACAAGTCAGTATATAATTACATCTAGATGTAAATAACCCGAGGCTCTAACAGTTATACCAATACTTCGCATTGAGTCGATATAATCGACAATATCTTTTTCAATAAATGTGTGACATTGTTTGTCTATGTTAGAAAGCAATATTAATGTATTTAAAACAAAAACGTTTAAAACAATTCTAAATATATCTTTTTTTGTTATTTTCAGGTGAGTACACACGATGTTTGTTTCTTCTTAAAGTTAAATGGTGCAGCATGAATATAAGATTTGCCACTGCCAACAATGTAAGTAAAGATCAATAGGTTAACATCTTATCTCTCGCCAGTACTAGTCTAGAAATCAATACATATGTCCATCAGTGAGTGTCATATCAGATAGCCCCATTGTGTACGACCTGACAAATAAGGTGAACTCACACACATAATTGTTCGATCGAAAGTAACGTTACAACGAATGTTATCAATGATATTGGTGCTAGTTATGAAGGTGATGGTAAAGATAATGATGGTGACATCGTTCCCGATAATGCTAATAACATTGTTATTTTCAATAACAACAACAATAATCATAAACATTATAAGGATAAGGGTAAAAGGTTTGTCTTACGAAGCATTGTGGAAGTTGAAATTTGAAATTATAATCCCCACAATGGAAATAAAAGTAACGATATCTGATAAATAAATATCGGTTTCTGATTTAGGCTCACGGCCAATAATTATGGGGTAGAGGAAAATTGACTAAATAGAACCCAGTGCACTACTGGTACCTTACTTTATCGACCCCGAAAAGATGAAACACAAAGCTAACCGCGGTAGGATTAGAACTCAGATAATAAAGCATGTTGTACAATGCTCCACTGATACTGCCAATCCACCGCCTTAATATATGATAAATTTAATAATAGTTGAGTAAATCGAGTGCATTACTTTTGAAAACAAGCGGAGCACAGATTGCTTCGGTGAATCGCACCATGTATATCTCGTATGCGGAGCGAGAGCGTGCTCCCGTTACGTCAAAGCGATCCCTGGCCCTTTCGTATTACCTTTTGTACGTACACACTAATTATTCTGCTGAACTCAGCACCATGAATGTAATTTTTGATACGCTTGCACTTGTAACTATATTTAATTATATTATATTATATATTATACACTACGCTCCTAAAATGATCGAACGTATGTATTCAATATATAACACGACATTGATACTTTAAAGTATTTGGAAAAACTATATATTAAAAAAAATATATATTTACATTTGACACGTTCTTTTGGGATTCGACCAAGTTTTTAGACTGTACATAAATATATATTATATATTGTAACTTCTGACAACAAAATAATTAAGTTTTCCTTTCAGCCAATAGAAAATTAGTTTATCGATTCAAAAGTTTTCTATTTTTTCTTGAAATTCAGACTAGAATCGCTTTCTTTCTTTTTAATTTTCTTTCTTCCTTTACCTATCTTCCTTTCTTTAGTTTGTCTTTCTTTTGTTTCTCCTTCTTTCTTTATGTATTTATTTATACATCTATGTGTGCGCATGCCTTTTTATCAAATTTCATTGATTATCAAAAAATATAAAATTTCCTAAGAATTTTGATGACCAGGATTAAATAGTAAGAACATGAACAAATAAATTATAATTAATAAATACACTTTTTATGTTGAAAAACAAAGATATTAACTATGTTAATGTGGGATTGCTACATGACAAATGATGTACTGAATCATGGATATACATATAAAAGACAACCAATATGTGTCTGATTGAAATATATATATCTCTGTGTGTGTGTCTATATGTATATATATATATATATATATATATATATATATATATATATATATATATATATATATACATGTATATACATATATATATATAGAGAGAGAGGGGGGTAGTACACTGGAAGGTAATATCCGTAGTGGTAGGGCACTCAGCCATGGGACGAGTTAGGTAGAAGTGGTTACACAACAGTTAGTTCACCGTACCGAGAACAATTGTTTCACCTTAACGGATCCTCAGCTCGTAATGGTGTCCATTACGAACTCAGGATCCGCTAAGGTGAAACAATCGTTCTAGGTATGGTGAACTAACTGTTGTGTAACCACTTAAATATATATATATATATATATATATATATATATATATATATATATATATATATATATATATATATATATATATATATCTACACACATATATATATATATATATATATATATGTACACACATATATAGAAAATTCTTGATAATTCAACAAATATTTAAAGCTCAAATGTGGTTTATTCTATAGCCAAAGTAGCTCTTCATATTTCCCTTTCACAGCTAATATTTTTTAAGCCTAGTTCACCCTTCAGCATCAATAAATATAATTGTTTCTACTTTAGGCACAAGGCCAGCAAATACCCAGTGCATTACTGGTACTTTATTTTATCGACCCCCTAAGGATGAAAGGCAAAGTCAACCTCGGCGGGATTTGAACTCACACCGTAAAGCGACGTAACTATGCTGGAAAGCATGACGTCCGACCCTAAAATAAATATAAATATAATAAATATAATGTGACCTTATGTTTCATTTTATATTTAGTGTAGTTGTTACAATCTCGTCTTTTTTATATATCTAATACTACATTATCAAATGTGATATTACTAATTTAATACAATGGCGTGTTATTCGGAGGAAGTTAGCTGTTGTTCGTAGAATGTGGAGCGAGCACGTGGACTTGTATTTATAATTGAGATATGTTTCAGTCTTAATCAATTTGTTTGCCTACATGCTACCTCCACAGGTGCAATTTGTTGTGTAAATTTTTATTTTGTCCTAACAAGCGACAGTTTATATTACATATGTTACACTCTTCTTAGAAATATGTGACATTCAGCTAAAGTTACACATCTAATACTTATGTATTATTCATGAACAAGCACATTATATGCAGCGAATTTAATATACGTCAAATTATGCGATTTTACAACGTGTGTATATATAATTGGTGTTTGATTTCTCCCGTTACTAAAATTATGAACATCTGCGTAAATATAGAAATACCAGATAAATAATTACTGGATGTGCATGACACTTCTGAGTGATCCATCGTCGGTTAACATGAAGAACATTTAGATATTTCACACTTAGAGAGGCTTCTACGCATTGGGTGAAATCCAAGAGCCTTGGGATTCAGAAGAGAAATTCTGAAAGCACAATGATTATTCATGTGTTTGAGCAACTCTATGTCGTAGTGGATATATTGATATATAAGCTTGTGAATATTCGAGAGTCGTTTGAACATTTAAAGCGGCTTTCCAAATTGGGACACAATACATGAGGAGGCTGGCTCGTTGAATTAAAAAGGTAATCTGTCTAACGTGTTTATATGCAGTATCTGTCAACTCAATTCAACTCACATTGTTTGAGTCAACCTTTTGCTATATGGAAAACAGATATTTTCCCATGATACCATGAAGCATGATCGAATTAAGGACATCATAATTGAAAAGGGATTTGTACGGCAATCAATGCCTGTATTCCATGTTAAAATATAATTCATATAACATTATGTATAGATGTGTAATGTAGACAAGACATCACTTCTCCCCTAAAAACTGCCTCAGCTTGGCTAGACTTATGAACTATGGCCCATTAATTACCACTTACCTCAAATAATATCACACATCTATTATACCCGCTTCTACATATCACCTTTATTAAACTCGACTTAAATGCAGTATTTACCGACTTTTCTACTATCTTGTCCCCTACATCGATGAACACATTTATCCGTCCCTTTACTTAAATAATTGTTTCTACTTTTGGCACAAGGCCAGCAATTATCCAGTGTATTACTGGTACTTTATTCTATCGACAGAGTAAGGATGGAAGGCAAAGTTAACGACGGCGGGATTTTAACTCAGATCATAAAGAGCCTTGGCTCTTTGATGCAAAGCATGGCGTCCGACCCATCTAATGATACTGCCAATCCACCGCCCCAAATAATATGACTCATTTCCACCTATAATATTCACATGTATCGTTCAATATGTTCGGGTGCGCAGAGTTTCAGTGCAGAATCATACGCTTCACACTGGCCAGAGATTCCATTTGAACATTCTGTTGTATATTGTGATGATTAATGTAGTTTGCAGAAATAAATGATTAGAATAAACTCTTCAAATTCATGGCACAAACAACTCTGTTAGTTATACACTGAATATAGTGGTTTAACTCTATTCAATGAGTTTCCTAAATGATTAAAATGATGATCATCATCATCATCATAACCATTACTACCATCTTCGTCGTCATCACAATCATCATCAAAGATGCGCACAAGCGTAGTCATTGAAATAATAATCTTCTTGCGTATGTATGTATATATACATACATACACACACGCACACACACACACACATACACACATATATATATATATAATACATATATATATATATATATATACACATGTATGTATTCTTTTCATTTACGTATGTGTATCGCCTGTCTTGTATATCGTATCTGTTATTAACCTTTCGCATATATGTATATATTTTATTTTTTATATACATAAATACTTTCTATTCCCAATTCTTTTAAGTATTTTTCTTCATACCTATATTTCTTTTTCTATATGGAATTGTCAAGTCAATATAATTCCAGCCTTGCTTTAAAGTACGCTGGTTTCCTGTTACAGATGAAACTACTTCTCAATTTTATAACATACCTCCATTTTGATTTTTTCCCTTTGTAATTCATATAATTTTCGTCTATATCAAATGATGTAAAGAAAAAGAATATACATACATACATATATTCATATATGTATATATATATATACATATATATATATGTGTATATATATATATATATATATATATATATATATATATATATATATATATATATATATATATATATATATATATATATATATATATATATATATATATATATACATATATGAATATACTATTTTCCTTTTAGGAACATTACTTTTTATGTCTTAGCATTTCTTACTTTATTGATCTTATACGATATTGTCACCGTTCAATTTTATTTGCTTCTTGAATTTATAGCCTATGGTGTATATGTATATATGTATATATATATATATATATATGTATTTGTGTATGTGTGTGTGTGTGTGTGTGTGTGTGTGTGTGTGTGTGTGTGTGTGTGTGTGTAGGCCTATGATTTAAATCAATGATGTCTGACATTATAAAGTGCTGTTACTTTATATTTAACCCACCAACTTTCAGCTAAAGAAATGCGAAATGCAATGTTCCTGAAGTGTATATATAAAAATATCGTATTTAAAATTGAGTGGCACTGCTTCTAGTTTTCAGCAATTTTTAGACAACTCAATCATAGAAACAATTGTTAGACTGTAAATAAATTCCCCTTTTTTTTACTCTTGATCATGTTATTCTTCCCATTTTTTCAATTATATATACACATATATATATATATATATATATATATATATATATATATATATATATATATATATATATAAGCATTCGTGAATGCGTGTGCGTATTTGTGAGTTTATATACTAACATTTCTGATTCGATCCCTATGTTTTAACTTTCTGGTTATCGGTAAAATATACTGTCATGCTACAGTAGTGAATATATCTTAAGAACATACCATATGCTTTATCTATACCTAATTGTATTTGACTTATTTGTAATTAACTAACACATTGTCTATTCAGTTGTCTCTTCCTTTACTTTCTCACCTTCGAATGTTATGTCTTTTATGCTGCATGACATGTACAAGTCAAAATATTTCCGCCAAGCAATCTGTTATTTTGTATAGTCGAACGTTTCCATTATAGCCGTTAACTATCTTATTTTCTGCTTATTTTCTTTTGTGTTCAATTCGTGCGCAGATGTTTCTTTAAGATGGTTATACCTACACTTAATGTCACATTACAGAAAGCGTGCACTAAACTGGAGATATGCACAGACAAACTATATTCTAGTCAATTTAAGAAGTAAAATGAACCTCCCTCAGTTTCGATAATTAGTGGTGGATTTGAGCGCCCACTGTTATATCTATCATTCTACTTAAATTAACGAGTAATTATATTGCTGAGTATTGGGAAGGTACGTGTGCCCCTAATGTACTTCTTAGTGACATAGCTCGTGACAAAGATGGTCATTTTAATTATAATTCCTGCCTATCATTTTTGATAATATATGTGCCAGAATATTCCATAAACATGTACAGTGTTGGCGAAATTATCAGTCAGGCACATGTGCCAATACTGACCCTTTCAATTACAGGCAAAATCCCTCCGACGGTTCTTCATATATTTGTCGTATTCCCAAGTTAACTTCAGGCTAGAAACGTGCGGTTGTCCGTTAAATTCACATAGAGATAATTTAGTTGCATTATGCTGTGTGACTGACAAAAAGGAAAGGTGGTTCTGACGGACGAACAAATATATATCCCTTCCCATATTTGACTCACAAGGATTTGGTTAAATCCTAACGGAGTATTAGTTGAGGATACATGTGCAAGTTATCGGGGATTTGGGATCAAAATCGAAACCACGAAATTGCCAAGCAATCATCTAAACCACAAATTTAACCGGCGTTCAGAATACTACGTATTTATGTCAAAATAACCCGTGAAAAACACAAGGAAGTGCAGAACTGTATGATAACTCGGCCCTTAATCGAAACCGGATAACAGCTCCAGGAGGCGTCGACTTCACTTTGATTGTCAAACAAACTACGAAGTAGATTTATCGAACCGACTTTCACTCCATATTGTATTGTTTAGATAGGTACCTTGGGCTATAATTAAGCAGCTTGTATTATTGATTTTCTCTTGTTGAGTTTCTGTACTGTTCGAGGTATGTTAAATTGGATTGCAAGATACACAAGTAGAAATGTAAAGTATCTGTTGCTTCTCACACACGTCCACCTTCCACATGATATAACGTGAGAAATGTTTCGCGTATTCTAACAATTAATATCACTATGAATTGTGCTCGTAAATTCAAGCAAGGATGTGCGGTCATGAAGTTCGCTTCAAAGTTATTCTTACATAGGTATATCACAACTTCAATGTATGACTTATTAATTTCGTAGGCAAGTATTGTGTGAAATCTTGGTTAAATATGTATTTAGTAAAAGCCAACGGTCGTCCATTTAAACAAATCTAACCTGTCGAAATTACATAGTGTAGTAGGTTACAACCACATGGTTGACTGTCATATACCAAATTCTTCCGAGAGTAAATTTCTGAGGGAAGCCCATTTATAATACTGTTTGATAGACATAGGTCTTGTTCAGTTCAACGTTGACATTTATCCATTTGGTGGCATATTGTATTTTACTGTGGCGTAAGCATTCAGACAAGAAAATGAGCCTGCTTTTGTGGTTGATATCTTCCCGTTTGTCATAGAAAAGGCACATTGATGCGTCACTCCATCCTCAGACTTATTCGTTACTAATACATGTGGTACACTCAGACACATCCATATATATGTGTATATTATCTATCTCTCTCTCTCTCTCTCTCGTCTCTCTCTCTCTATATATATATATATAATATATATATATATATATATATATATATATATATATATTAGAAAGTGAGGTTTCTTTTTACAAAATTAAAAATAACCGAGGCCAATATGTATATATATATATATATACATGGTGGCTGCCAACTCGTTTTCGAGTACGGCCACTACTTTATATCCATCCATCCATCCATACATACATACATACATGGTGGCTGCCAACTCGTTTTCGAGTACGGCCACTACTTTATATCCATGTAGGAGAACCCCTACCGATGCGCTGAACGAGTGTGACTTTTAGTCCAGCCAGCGACTTGAAAACTCTGGTACAAACACTACACTTGTGACAAATATTGACACATAGTGCTGGGCCCATGGTACCATGTGACGACAAGTGCAGAGAGATCTCCAGATATAAAGCAATGCCTGTGCCGTGAAGCTTTTATAGTGAGCAAAGGCACTGCACAAAGCCAGTCCCACTCTCTAAACCAAGATGATATTTACCATCCATCCATCCATACATACATACATACATACATACATACATACATACATAAAAACATGAACAGGAAAATATATATATATATATATATATATATATGTGGGGGGGGGGGGGCGTGTGTCACAAATACAAGGAAAATAATTAAATAATAATTCGAAATGGAGACAAGCTGGATTTGTTTTGTTTCTCATTAAACGGAATCTTGATTGTTGTAAAGTTTTAATTCGATTTCTACATAAATTACTAAAAACAGAGAAAAGAGAGAGCTTCCTGTATTAACATGCTACTAATATTATTCTTATTATTAATAACACTAGTAGTAGTAGTAGTAGTAGTAGTAGTAGTAGTAGTAGTAGTAGTAGTAGTAGTAGTAGTAGTAGTAATAATAATAATAATAATGATTATATGGAGAACAAAGGTGTGAGAAAGATGAGGTATGAGATCATGAAAGAGGAAACTCAATCTCAGATGAGAAGGGGGTTGTAGAAGATGTAATGGAACTTACCGTTTATCCAATTATCTGATAAATTACTCGTCTTCTCTCTCCTACACCAAATAGCAATCTAATGAAAGAAAGTTTTCCTAGAAGTAAAAGAAAGACTGAATGAGATTAAAAAGTGTAGTAGCTGGTTCAGGTATCTATTTAGTAATTGTTATATTGCGAAAAGAAAAAAACAAAATCGAACACAATGGATGAGAAGGAATATAAAATAAACATAAATATATTTAAAAAAATAGAAACGGAAAGGAAAATATAAAGTATATTAAAGTTAAAAAAATAAACGTTTCGAACTTGAAGAAAATTAGACGAAGCAGAAAGATAATACGACTGAAATCAAGTAAATAAGGAAAGCAAATATGATAAAAAGAGGAAAATCAAATTTAAAACCATAAGAACCCACCCTATGAATAAAAATACAATGAAAATTATAAATAAAAGAAAATCAACTTGTTTACTCCAAATAATGTTTAATTGGATATCTCCTTCTTAATGAATTAATTAACTACTTGAATAATATTACATTTTTAGTTTTATTTCTTTGTTTGAAATTGATTCTCTTTGTTCTTTCCATTAAGTTAGAGGCAAAATTTAAGTCGGTAAACTATATAGTAAATTATACAGCAGATTTGATATATACACACGGACCACACATACACCTTATATATATATTGTTTGTGTGTGTGGGGGTATGTGTGTGTATGTATAAAACCATGACTGTTAATTGCTGCAAGGTAAAAGCAAACAAAGTGGCATAAACCGACGCTATGTACGAATCTAATCGAACATTGTCCTTATAGTTAAACTCTGTCTGACCTAAGATATACATATAGCATTAAATATAAAGTAAATCCATTCAAACTCATCAGGACTCTAAATATTGCATCCCCTTTACCATCCTCCGGGGCATCGCCTTTTCCATTCTGTCCGCCAAGGCTGTGGGGAGGCCAACACGTGGGACCCCCCTTGCTCACCATACAGAAAGAGGGGAGGGCGTGAGAGATGGAGCCGATGACAGTGGGAGTTCGGATCTTCCATGTTCGGACCATATCCTTGTGGTTATATA
Source organism: Eledone cirrhosa (assembly GCA_964016885.1). NCBI lineage: Eukaryota > Metazoa > Mollusca > Cephalopoda > Octopoda > Eledonidae > Eledone > Eledone cirrhosa. Next base: position 33,102,083 of record OZ024756.1, read on the forward strand.
CACTAACTCAAATGTATATAACAGAAAAAGGAAATCCCATCCCATTTTTATCATATCCATAGCTGACAACTTTTATTTTTTTATCTGTAATTTATTGACCTTTTGTTCTATTTCATTATTTTTAACATTGTTCAGCTAGATAATCCTAACCTATGACCAATCAGGTTTACACAAATAATAATTTCATGGCTGACTGACGTTATCCTGCTGAGGTTTCTGTTTCATACTGAATATTATATTTTCATGCAGTTAGAAAAGCTCTGTTATGACTGTGATTGTAAAATACTGAATCGTAATGTCGTATTCACGTACGTTTCAGATTCAAATACATATATCGGACTCTGCCACTAATTTTACCTTATTTTTCTCATGATTTTTGGATCGTCGCAAAATTATAGTATAAACAAAATAACTAAACACTTGCTCGAGCTCTCGATTAATGGGAATTAGCCAGTGGGTATGAAAACACCAAAATTCCGATGTTATTAACTGCTCAACTCCTTCGGCTATGTTTGCATTCACAAACAACTGAAATAGAAGAATGAAAACGAGCGAAGGAGAGTAAATACAAAAGAAATAATGAAATATATCAGAAATACGAAGGTAGGCAGCAAGTTTTATAGGCTGATTATGAGGGAGTGGTGTTAAAGCTGTGAAATCTTGCATGCATTAATTCCAACTCTTATTAATAACTGCAATGTTTGCTTCCATGGTATCTGATAAAAAATAAAGTTCATTTGGTCCTTCCATGAGAGGATATTAGTCAACCTATGAACGTTTGAGCCGACACTCGTAGTGTGTATTTGTTGGATCAAAGATGGTTTCCACAACAAGTGTTCAACTTTATCAATATTCGATCAACTTGCTCGTCAAATTAGCTCGTCAAATAACATTCGATTCATTTGCAATTATGCAAACAAGCCTCATTTTTTAAAGCCATATGAGTAGAACCTTTCATCCTTGCTCTTGTGTTAGCATGTAAACAGAACTGCAGACACTAATGTTTCTGAGTATCACCCTTCAGCAGTACAGCTCACTGTTCAGCTGCCAGCTGTGAGAGCTAGTAAAAATATGCAAATCAAGCCGATCAGTCACTGTATTTTTAGAAAATAGCATATATTTTCACTAGGTCTGGCAGTTGGCAGGTGAACAGTGAGCTGTAATGATGAAGGGTGGCACCCAGAAACATTAGTGTCTGCAGTACGGTTTACATGCCAACACAAGATCAAAAAATGAAGTGTTCATTCTACTGCCATAATTTTAAAAATGAGGCTTGTTTGCATAATTGCAAACGAATCGAATGTTATTATTAATATTAGAAAAACTCAGATTACAAATGTTATTATAAATATTATTATTATAAAGGTATAACTAAATCTTTACCTTTGGCAACTTGAGAAACCTGTATACATGCATCAGCAAGAATCGAAATGATGATGACCATCCGACCTGGTAAAAATAAGCCAGACACCAAATCATATAAAGAAGTAAATGAGCACACGCAACAAAAAAGCAAATAATAAATAAAAAGAAAAAGAAGAAGGAAAGGAAGAAAAATAAATAATGTATAATGTACTAAACAAAAAACAACATCGGCTATGCTGAAACAGCAATGAGTTAGAGATGTTTATTCTAATTAACACACGCACAATAAACATGTATATAGTTTGGTTTGGAAACAAAATAAAATAATCAGTCAGACTTAAAAATCAAAAAAGAGTTTCAAATCTTTCTAGCTAATGAATTCATTGCAGGAAAGTAGAACATGCCTTTGAACTATACATTCTAGCTGATACATTCAAAGTAAGCCAGGCGTCTACCGTTTAATATATGAATGACATTTCGCCATGTTTCTTTCTAATGCAATTTATTTGCTTTGTTTGCTTGTATATTCATTCACAGCAAACGAATTCAGCAACTTCATTAAGCATCTCTCATATATATATATATATATATATATATATATATATATATATATATATATATGTGTGTGTGTGTGTGTGTGTGTGTGTGTTTGTATATATATATATGTATGTATGTATGTATATCATGTCTTTGCTTTTCTCATCTTCATGTATATCTAACTGTATAGCCATCTAGCAGACTACCTACCTGTATGTGTATGACTATATATATATATATATATATATATGTATGTATGTATGTATGTATGTATATATATATATATATATATATATATATATATATATATATATATATATATATATATATATATATATATATAAATATATAAATATATATATGTATATATATATATATATATATGTATATATATATATATATGTATATATATATATATATATGTATAGTATTAATAATAAATTTGAAGATTAAATCCAAAGAGGGTCCGATAAGGATAAATATATATCAAATATATAAGAACCGTAGAGCAAATATTAATTAAAATAACAGATTAAAGTTTAAGCAAAGAATCGATGCTTTCACCCTTAACGGGATCTTCTGAAACTCAGAAGATCCCGTTAATATATATGTATATGTACACACACACACATATATATATATATATATATATATATATATATATATATATATATATATATATATATATATATATATATATATATATATGTATGTATATATATATATATATATATATATATATATATACGTGTGTACATATATACATATATATATATATATATATATATATATATATATATATAGAGAGAGAGAGAGAGAGAGAGAGAGAGAGAGATATACACACACATATATATATATACACACACACACACACATATATATATATATATATATATATATGTGTGTGTGTGTATATATATATATATACACATATATATATATATACAGACAGAGAGAGAGAGAGAAAGAGAGACGATGATGAAGCATGAATCATTGTCTATATAAATATCGAAAAGAAACTTTGCAGATATATTTTATATCCTCCAAAAAATGCATTAGATAAATGAAATAGAATTCTGAAAAATAAATATGTGTTAAAATAAAAATATCTATACTATATATAATACATTGATTTTCATATTAAGATATATTTCATATCGACTTTTAAAAGACGATCTTTATTTAGAAAATCTAAATATATTTTGTTTTATATAAGACTTCTGCGAATCGCAGAAGACTTAGTTAAGTTTGTATACGTATATTCACGCAACATTACTACGTATGGTACACTATAAACATATATATACACACAAACGTTCTATATGTCAAATTACGCACATGAAGATATACAGAAGTGTTTCTTAGCAAAATATCTTATGAATTAAAGATAGCTGTAAGGGGGTGCGCCGGGGTGCATCCGAGAGGGACGAAGAGAACTAGGAAGAATAAGGATGGAAATAGTCGGAAAATAAGAAGGGAGACACATTTTAGAAGACCATATTAACTTACCGCGTGGATTATTTAAATTCAAACGCGGAATCAGTATTTCTTGAGAAATAAAATATTAATAATAATATATCTTCTATGTCATGTATTTTATTGAATTTGCTGGCCGTGGATATATATGTGTGGTTAAGCAGTTCACTTTGCAAAAGGTTGGTTCCGCTTCACTGAATACTTTCTACTATAGCTTCGAAGTAGTGGCCTTTTGATTTGCATTTTAATTCTTCCCAACTATTAGTGTTATAACTTATTAATACTATATATACCTGCATTATATATAAGTTATAAACAGAATAGTTTCTGTATAAATTTTGTACGGGGGAGTATGATTTTTTATCTGTATCATTAATAAACAAGGGGCTACTGAGGCTTATATAGGTATACAACACTCTTATACAAACTTCATCAAGATACGCACAACTAGATTATAAAAAAATGTTTCTTATACATAAACCTACTGTATATTGCCCCATACCTATCATTATTTGAATTTACGCATTTTGGCTCTTCCTCCAAAATGATGATGCTAAAGAAAGTCTCCCTCCTTGAGGGCCGAATAGATGTGGGTGTTATAATGACGGAGCTGGTAGCCATTCAGAAACAGCATAAGGATAGATGCGTTAAATGTACAGCGAGGCAAAACGGGCCATATCTATATACATAAAACTGAGTTTGTCTGTCAGTCTGTCTGTCTATATGTCTGCTGTCTGTCTACTAAAATCTTTGGCACACATCTCCTCTTAAACCGTACGTTCAAATTTCGGTGAAATTGCTACACTTATAGATGAAGGTCCGGCGGAGTCATCGGTCAAATATTTTTTCAAATCGACCCACGCCAAGTGTAAAAATCAAATTTGTAATGTATTGATTTTTCAGTTCAAATGTATAAATAGAGATGAGAGACGAGTTATTTCCCTTTTATGGCGTCATTCTGTCTAATCTATTTACGTTACGAACAAACTACACATACAAAAATACGCGAACAGTTTTCGGGGCAGCAAAATTTTAACATGCAAAATTCATGAGTTTGGAAGTTTCAACATTAAGCATCCATTTTGCTTCATTTCCATTAAACAGTCTTTTAAAACAATATTTCAGTGCATCAGCCTCGCCACCACCCGAGGCAACGCTACGAGTGTGCTGGCTTGTGTCAAAAATCATTAGAGAGGTTGCCCAGTACTCGCGACGTTGCTGTCTTTTGCTCTGGTATTGGCTCCGTTATTCACCCCTTCTTTTACATTTTCTTTAATATTGTAACATTGAAGGAATATATCTTTCATTGTATCATCCTTTGTAGTGTTACCGAGGCATTTGTAATGTTATTTATGTATATATTTAAAACATATTTGTTATGTTATTCTACTGTAAATTTATTTATATGCTCTGTTTATATTTTCATTCTCAAAAATCTATGAAACTACATACATGTTGCAACTCTCTCTAAGAGAGAGAGAGGGGGTATGAGTGAGAGAGAGATAGAGAAAGAGACAGAGGGGGTATGGAAAAAAAGGGAGAGGGGTTGAGAAAGAAAGAAAGTTTAAGCAAAGAATCGCTGCTGTCA
>OZ024756.1:33119548-33124548 GCA_964016885.1 Eledone cirrhosa
GTATATGTATATATATATATATATATATATATATATATATGTATATATATATATATATATATATATATATATATATATATATATATATATATATATATATATATATATACAAGTAAAGATACACACACTCATATATATATATATACTGGCAAGTAGATACAATTTAACATGAATTTAAGAACAATAGGATTGATGATAACGAGATTGAGTGAGAGAGAATGGGAGAGAGAGAAAGAGAGAAAGAAACACGCGAATATATGTCTAATTGATGGCACTAGTAATAATGATTATTGTTGAGATAATCTATATAATTTATCTATGTTCAAAAGACAATTTTCTAGTGAATACGAAATATATCTTACGATTTACGAGCTAGATAATGAAGAGAATACTGTTTAGACTGAGGCAGAGTGAGAAGAGGACGTTGGAGAGAATGTGTGGAAAGATTGTTTTGTGATGAGTGATTTGAAGTTTCGAGGACTTTTGATGAATAAGAGATAAGAAATAATAGAGTAATGTAGTTAGTTGTGTAAAATTAGCGGTTTGTAATTTGTATGTAGCATCATTCCATTTCACCGCCATCTTGAGAGACTAATTTTAGGACGTATGTACGGTGTATATTTATGTTTTTGCTGACTACCACATTGTCGGATTCAATCATTCACTAAACTGTGATTTATGTTGAAATCTATGCTCCCACATATATCTATGTCTGATCTAATTTAATTTGCTACTAGGTGAGTAATTAGTTAAAAGGTGTGCCGAACAAATATATTCTGTTTTGGTCACATACACCTTGCTATACATGATTCTAAATTCATTTTGTTCTGACCTGTTGTTAATTGTTAATGATTTGTTTCTTTCTTTTGATATTTATTTCATATGTAGTTTTGAAAATATAATTTTTTATATGACTGTACATTCATTTATATATGTATATTCTCATGAACATTTTTGCGTATTCCTACGGCAAATGTGGCTTTTTCTTGTTGGTTTAATCTAATTGTTCTCAAGATTGGAAATACATGTTATCAGTGTTGTTGAAAATGAAGAAAAATGTGTTTAACCCAAAGGCTCTACAACTATTCTTAGTATACGCTGTTACATATTTTGAAATTATAAAATATCGATCGACCCTGAGCTCAACTTTAAGTAAATAAAATTCTGTCTTTCTCTCAATATAAAAAGAGATTTTACATGAACAAGAAAAAAAAAAAAAGGTCAAACCAAAGAAGCTATGCTGCGATTGTTCATTGCTTAGTTGATATTATCTGGCAGGCACGGCTCTCAAAATGAAGTGGAATTTGAACAATATGTTCTCCTCTATACCATCAATTCTGTCACATGGACGTAAACCAACTATTTCTTGGTGAGGGGTGAGTTTTGTAAAAATTATATATTACATCATTTTAAGATTAAACATGTTTTCACATTGTGGTGGATGGGCAGCTTTTTTGAAAGATCTGATGTGGCGTTTAGTGTCAAGAATATGTGGTCCAATATAATCTCTTAAAGGTAAAAGGGAAGAATCGTTTAAATGTCGGATAGGATTATTTATGTTATGGTTTCAGAATATATGCATTGTGTGTGCAAATCCCACCATGGCCAAATTTCAATTTAACGAGGTCGACAAATGAAATGTCCATTCAATCCTGGACACGATTCCTCATTTGTATCTTACTCTCAGGAGGAAATCGACTATGATCTGATCATGGATTTGAATGGAAGCTTTAATAATATTTAATTTACTTTCGTATTAAGTATAACATCTCATTATTCGATCTCTTATTCTGTCATGGAGCAACATTATATATCAGTGATTGGCAGTATCGGTAGGGAGTTTGACACCATGTTTAGCAGCAAAGAGTTACGGCCCTTTATGGCCTGAATTCAAATCCTACCGAGGTTAACTTTGCCTTTCATCGTTACGGGGGTAAATAAATAAAGTACCAGCAGCTTGGTCGATTTCATCGACTTTCCCCCTCTCCAAAATGGCTGACCTTGTGCCTATATAAGAAATCATTATATTATAAACTCTAATATCTAATGTAAAATGTTTATCGCAGGCGTCCATAATTCATATGTGGGGTTACATACTTGCAAACGTCCTCTGCGCCTTTTTTAATTCCCATTTTCCAAGGTGATTTATTCGACTTATTCGCCTATTTAATAGCTATTATGCATCATGGCTGCTTTTCATAAGAAAAGCAAATATAATTTCCAATATTAAATAATTTTTCATTGTCGATGAACATCACATTTTTTTAGCTGTCCTGATAGGGCATGGTCAACAAAAGGTGAAGAACCACTGATAAGAACTATTTTATCAAATATAAACTCGAAAAATATTAAAATAATTTTGATTCCGCTGAATATTAACTTAACACTTCGATGATGATGATCTCGCAAATACTAAATGAAAATAACCCCCATCCTCCCAAACAAAAATAATAAATAAGATAATATAAAAATCAGTAGGAAATTCCTGTTAAAGGGCAATTATAATCTAACACAATTTTATTTCCGAAGACGGTGTTCAATAAAACAGGCATCAAAATAAAAATAATAGTAAATAGAGAAAGTATAAATTGAAATTTAGCAATCTAATTAATATTTCCTTCCGTCGTATCGTAAGACCTTAATGGTATACAATAAATAGTATAGGTTCAACTCTCATCTGTTATATATATAAATCACTATTGACACTAAAATGTTGTAATTGTGTTTTGAACAATGGTTCTGATGTGCTCCTGTTGATCTTCTCTCTCTCTTTCTCTCTGTCTTTCTCTCACACACACACACAAACACACACACTCTCTCTCTCTCTCTCTCTCTCTCTCTCTCTCTCTCTCTGTATCTGTCTCTGTCTATTTCTCTCTCTCCTACACACACACACTCTATCTCCCATCTCCCATTCGCTTTCTTTCTCTTCATCTCTCTTTGGGAAAAACAAAGCAAAACTAAAAAATAAAAGAATGAAAAGGAAATGAAAAATAAATCAAAGGAATTGCAGGAAAGAAAATAAAACTGTCCACTCTTTTATTAAGGAAACAAAATGTATTGAAGGTGAAGTCAAATGTTTTGTATTTTCGAGATAATCGGTTTTTGTATTTTTTCCTACATTGCAATAACCAGATCATCTAACTATCTATCTATCTTGCTATCTTTACCCCCGCACACACTCTCTCTCTCTCTCTCTCTCTCTCTATATATATATATATATATATATATATATATATATATATATATATATATATATATATATATATATATATATATATATATATATATATATATATATATATATATATATATATATATATATATATATATATATATATATATATATATATATATATATATATATATATATATATATATATTTTTTATATATATATATTATATATATATAATATGGGCGGTGGATTGGTGGTATCGGTAGAGGGTCGGACGCCATTCTGAGTTCAAATCCCGCCGAGGTTAACTTTGCCTTTCATCCGTACGGGGTCGATAAAATAAAGTACCAGTAATGTACTGTGTAATTTCTGGCCTTGTGCCTAAAGTAGAAACATTTATATATATATAATATATATATATTTGGCAGTATCAGTAGAGAGTCGGACGCCATGCTTTCCAGCATAGTTACGTCCCTTTACGGTCTTAGTTCAAATCCCGCCGAGGTTAACTTTGCCTTTCATCCTTACGGGGTCGATAAAATAAAGTACCAGTAATGTACTGGGTAAATGCTGGCCTTGTGACAAAAGTAGAAACAATTATATGTATATATATATAAATATATACAGATGAGATTCTACAGGACTAGAACTGTTTCAATCTTTATAAATCATCAGGAATCTCTGATTCCTGATGATTTCTAAAGAATGAAACGGTTCTAGTCCTGTAGAATCTCATCTATATTAAAACGGTTATACTCTGCTATGTATTGAGTACCTTACTTACTGTGATTACCTCCGATTCAACCCGGAATAACGTAAATAGATATATATACATATATATAAGTATATATATATATATATATATATATATATATATATATATATATATATATTAAAAAAAAATATATATATATTATATATATTATATGTATATATATATATATTATATGTTATATGTATATATATATCTATTATATGTTATATGTATATATATATATATATATACATATATTCATATATATATATATATATATATATATATATATATTTACACACATATATTCATATCTATATATACACATATATTCATATATATATATATACACACACATATATTCATATATATATACACACACTTATTCATATATATATATATATATATATATATATATATATATATATATATATATATATGCGTGTGTGTGTATCTATATATATATTTATAATATGAATTGCAAGAGTGTCGTTGGAGTATCAGGAGACCAGTTCTTTTATAGGAATATGCTGTGGCACAAATAGCAGATGAGATTAAGTAAATTGTAGTGTCGATAAATTTGAATAATTCCTTAATGGTTTAACAGCAGAGGCAACGGGCAACGTTCTTGTGCCATGGCTTCAAACGAATATGGATAATTTTTTTATACATTATCACTATCATATGTATATATATATATATATGTATATATATATATATATAAATATATATATATATATATATATATATATATATATATATATATATATATATATATATATATATATATATATATATATATATATATTTATATATATATATATATATATATATATATATATATATATATATATATGTATATATATATATATATATATTTGTATATATAACAATTGTAACACAATAAATTGTGTCCAAATGCATCACTGATTTTTCGTTTTATATTATATCTCACACTCTGCTCCGTAAGAACATAGAGTGCTTAACTGGCATACCCTCTATGGAAGCATCATAGCTCCCATTAAACACACATATATATTTGTATATATATATATATATATACCCCTAAT
>OZ024756.1:33132048-33137048 GCA_964016885.1 Eledone cirrhosa
AATTGCTGTACATAAAAACTTCTCCAACGAAATGGCATTATTCTGCACATTAAACTTACTAACAGGACCATTCGAAATTCCCTGCAGTAACTCAGGAACTTATTTTAAAATAGATAATTAAAAGGAATCAGTACCCAGTACTCTTGATATATCTAAAGCTGGATGGTCAATGCCACAGTTTTTTTTATCACATTTTAGAAGCCCTTTACATGGAAACTCAATTATAATTTCAAATAGTATATAGAACATTATATAATAATAATAGATGGAGAACCGTAGTGTTCTCCTGCTCAACAAAGCTGTCGAATTATTATCAAATCATATTGTTTTGTATGTAAAAACAACATTTCCGAACCAATTATTCTACCCCTACAGCCGTGCATTTAAAAATAATTGCGTAAGGAAGATTCACAGGGGCGTAAAGATGTGCATTTTCCAGTAACACTATTTGCTGTGAAATCATTCTAAATGCACCCTAAAAGCATGTGGCTTAGTAGCTAGTGTGTTGCAGTCCCGATCATACCGCGAGCGTTTTGAATCTTCGGTTAGTTCGTTGTTTCCCTCAGCATTGCACATCATTTTATGTTGTATTTCCTGATAGGTGTGAATACCTTCTCATTAAAAGACACAAAAGATTTCTATGAGATACAGGTCAACTATATCTATATTAGTGTGAGCTGTGAAACTCATTTTACATTTCATTTTCCCAAGCCATTTAGTGACTTAAAATTGGCCACATGGTAGTAGAGCAGAGCTGAAATGTAAAACTCCATTCTGCTATGACACACTTCCTACATCGGTATTAGATTCGAATTGCTGAACTTCAAGTGGGCGTATCTTTCGAGTATTAGCCTTCACGACTTCTACAATTTTTATATCCTCTTCCACAGTTGCTAGATATTTAAAGGATCTATATTACGTTCATCTATAGTCTTTTCGGCGAATTATTTTTCTCTTGTGAATTTTTTAGTAATCCCCCTAGCTTAGCCTGGTGACCTTGCAACTCTAAACGATAGGTATGTGTATGTAAGCATTTGAAACACAGGACGGAATAACAACAGTGTGTGTATTTTCCCACTTTCTCTCTCTCTCTCTCTCTCTCTCTCTCTCTCTCTCTCTCTCTCTCTCTCTCTCTCTCTCTCTCTCTCTCTCTCCCTCTCTCTCCCTCTCTCTCTCTCTCTCTATCTCTCTCTTATATATATATATATATATATATATATATATATATCTATATATATATATAAGTGCCTTATACATTATTCATTAATACAGTTTTCCGACTTGTTTTATCCGTCTCAATGGACGACATTAGATTTCCAATTTACTCGAGAAATGCATTAGCAGGATAAATGAAATTAAAAAGTCACAATTGGGATTTTAAACTTGGACATAGAAGATTATTAAATATCTATCGAAGAAATCTTTTTTAACGATCGATATCAGCAACAGCATTGCGGTCGTGAGCCCTATAATTGTAAAGAATTAAAGGGACTGCTGACGGGTTCGACCTTGATTATTCCAATTGTCAAATGAACGAAAATATTTGTTCATATGTACCCTTATCTTAATGCTCAGTGACTTGCAATGTAATAGAGTATAGCAATGATGGCGTTTTAAATTAATAATTGTTTCTACTTTCGGCGGGATTTGTTATTAGGGCGTACAGAACCGGAAAAGATACAGTATAGCATTGTATGCGATGCTCTAACCCCACTGCCAATTCGACGTCTAATAAGATATACAAACGTAATAATATAATTTAGAAATGTTGATTGATTACATAAAAACAAGATTGGAATGTATAGAGAGAAGAAAAATCGATCATATCTATTTCATAACTTAATTGTTTTTTTATTTTATTGATCCCAGAAGGATGAAATAAATGTTGGTCAAGGCGAGATTTATGGTCAGAAATGTTAAATAGACGTAGCTAAATGACATGAAGTGGTTTTTCCAAAATTTTATGAATTCTGAAACTCATTGAATGCTTGAAATCGCTCACCAATATACCACTCCAACGTCTACTCCCTATTTAACTCAATCCCTCCGGTGCTCTCGATCTCTCTTAAATATCACTACCACAGTGTTATATATATGTATATATATATATTGTTATACTTTGGGAGGGTCATGTTACCAATAAGAAACACACGCACCAGGTGTTTTCACTTCAATTTATTATATATTTATAAATTTACAAATTCACAAATTTATAAATTTCTGGTTGGTTGGTTGGTTCCACAACCAGATAGTTGTTTATATATAGTCATAGTCCTTTCGTCACACACTATGTGACCTCTTCAGTGACTGGGGATTCCTTTCTTTGTTTCTGTGCCTCTCCTTTTTTCTCTGTCCTACGCCATTTTGTTTCTGTGTGTGTGTTGTGTGCTCAGTTTGCGCATGCGCCACATCCGGCAACATGACCCTCCCAAATTATAATAATATCGGTTTCAACACACGATTTCAGATAAAGAATCTTGCTAAACAAATTCAGAAACGAAATATATATATATATATATATATATATATATATATTAAAATGTTTCGCTCTACATGGCTGAATACAATAAATGTAATCTGAGGTTTTCGAATATTAATAATAACATTCGATGCGTTTGCAATTATGCAAACACGCCTCGTGGTTAACGCCATGTCAGTAGAATGAACCCTTCATTCTTGCTCTTGTGTCGGCATGTAAACAGAACTACAGCCGCTAATGTTTCTGAGTATCAACCTTCATCATTAGTATCTGCAGTTCTGTTTACATGCCAACACGAGAGTAAGAATGGAAGGGTTCATTCTACTCACATGGACTGTTTGCATAATTGCAAATGAATCGAATGTTAGTATTAATATTCGAAAAACCCAGAATACATATATATATATGTAGAGGTTATATTTAATTTGTTGGGATACAAAAGCAAAATATTTTTATAACTGATATAAAGCACTCAACAAATTATTGGAGTAAATAATATCCAGGAGATTCCAACCAGAATGGTTGCATTTTTTCAGAGTATGTCAATATTTATTCATAAAACTAAACTATATTATATTTTATCTGATGAAAGCGCACCATAGTTTGCCTTGGTGGCCCTTGAAATATGTATAATGAAATAAATATGATTTTATAAATATAGTTTCTATTTGTTAATATAGTTTCCATTTGTTAATAGATTGTATATATATATATATATATGTCTGTGTGTGTGAGTGTGTGTGTGTGTGTGTGTGTGTGTGTGTGTGTCTGTGTGTGTGTCTGTGTGTGTTTTTGTGTGTGTCCAAAGGTGGGCTGAACATTTCATAGGCAGAGTAATAAGGATTGATGCGAGAGCTGTGAAATATTGCATGTATTAATTTAACTCTTCCTATGGATAATAACTGCATTGATTCTTTCTAGATATGATGTTGATAAATAAACCTCATTTGGTCATTCCAAGAGAGTATCTTGGGCAGCCTATGCAACTTTCAGCTGACCCGCATATATATACTTTTCCGGATACCATATAGCGAACCACGGCGTTGATTGATTAAGCTGGAACCTAGCATAGATTGGTGACCTAAATTATCAACAAATTACTATACGGATATATATGCGTATATATATATATATATATATATATATATATATATATATATATATATATATATATATATATATATGTGTGAGTGTGTGTGTTTGTATGTATGAATGTGTATGGATTTTGCGCTCATACGACAGCATGTGTAAGCATGTGTGCCATTGGTTTTAGTTTTTGTTGTTTTTATTATTTTGAGATCAGTACAATAAATGCAATAAATGATTAAATAAAATCGATCAGGCAAAGGCCCTGTTTTGTATTTGTTCTTGGTTTCAGATGTCGACAATTTGTGTTAATAATGCGCTTTGGAAATGTCGGAAACGAAAAGAACCGCCCATTAACCTTTCCTCGATGAGAACTCATAGACAACTTCCCCTCTCCGCCCGAAGATAACTACCATAGATTACAAATAGTCAATTATAAAATACATTCATTTGATGAAAATTAGTTTGTATGCATAATTTTGTAGATCTAGGAAAACCAAATGCATAATTAAAACATAAACAAATGACTTGTTTTTTTATTCTCTTTTATTTCCTTAATACAAATCAATATTGTTCGACCAAAACATAATTGCACTACGAATTGACATTTTGTTTTCACCAGAAGCTTTGATATAATTGACGGCTAAAAGGAAAAAGAAAATTGTAATGAAAATTTAATTATACCCTACTGTTGATAAAATACATTTGAAAAAAGAGACAAAATGAGGGAGAATTAAATAATCAGATACGATGCTCAAATTAACAATAAAAAAAATAAAGACATGCATGTGGTTTAAATAATCTATATGTGATATTTGTTGAAACACTGTAGACCGATTAATCTTTGGGTTAGTTTCAAAAATAGCCATCTTTTTTATTAGCTCACATGGGAGTCTATTCATATCCAGTTATTCTGCGTGCTTTAACATAGTAGATGGACTTCGCAGTAAACTATTATCCTACTCTGGTAAATGGAGATACAGTGTGGCTGATTGTTTAGGGAGTTCGCTTTGCAATCATAATGGCTCGATTATCAATGTTTGTGCGTGTGGGAATGAATTTGAGACGTATATATATATATATATATATAAAGAGTCAGATCCCCGACGGCTAAGCTCCGGCCGATTCGACAGCTAGATCAGAACTTTTGCTATTAGCCACTCTACTACCCTAACTATCGAGTACTCTGTGCGTTATGGTCCAACTGGTATCTTACCACACCTTTTTTTGTTTTATATTTATATATATAAGCAAATATTTCACCAAGAAATTGATGTACTGAGACCGACTTTCGTTGCTATTTCTATCAGTCGCAAAAAAAAGTCACCTGGATTCTGACTATGGGAAGGATATGCTCCTCTAGGGTTTAAATACCTCAAACCAGGCTGTGTATCAGTACGATGTCTTAACCATTCAGGAGGGGTTAAGAGCCATT
>OZ024756.1:33147048-33164548 GCA_964016885.1 Eledone cirrhosa
TCATGATTCAAAATATTTCTATTAACCAGGAAATTAACTTTGTAGTGTTATAATGAATTCAATAAATGCTTTGGCAATCAACGCACAAAGGGCTGTGAACGATCTAGTATGTAAACTGGAAATATTCTACTCATAGACCTATATCTATATCATATATAAGGTGATATATTACATGCAAGATGTATATATATATATATATATATATATATGTATATATATATATATGCAGCAAGTGACTATAATAATGTGAGACTTATAAATATAATCTTTATCATTTCAGTATATGTGCAATCGCCTACAGTACCTAGCCATTTCCACGTCCCCCACTTGTCAAATAAATAGATTTATGGGACAGCAACATTTGCTTCAGCACCAACATAACCAACACCACCACCACCATTACCATCATAATCAATCGTACTACAACACTACACTATAGCACAACACTTTACCACATTACGTTTCGAAAGTATCCTCAAATGAAACATGCCCCCATCATCGCCAGCAAACCACATTACCCATCCCAGAAATTTGTTATCCCACTTTACACATTTACCTCTTGTAAAGATCCTCACATCACCCCAAGCAACCCATACTCCCCATCCCAGAATTTGTTATCCCACTTTACCAATTTACCTCTATAAAGCTTCCTCACATCACCACAAGCAACCCATACTCCCCATCCCAGAATTTGTTATCCCACTTTACGAATTTACCTCTATAAAGCTTCCTCACATCACCACAAGCAACCCATACTCCCCATCCCAGAAATTTGTAATCCCACTTTACAAATTTACCTCTTGTAAAGATCCTCACATCACCACAAGCAACCCATACTCCCCATCCCAGAATTTGTTATCCCACTTTACGAATTTACCTCTATAAAGCTTCCTCACATCACCACAAGCAACCCATACTCCCCATCCCAGAAATTTGTAATCCCACTTTACAAATTTACCTCTTGTAAAGATCCTCACATCACCACAAGCAACCCATACTCCCCATCCCAGAATGTGTTATCCCACTTTACGAATTTACCTCTATAAAGCTTCCTCACATCACCACAAGCAACCCATACTCCCCATCCCAGAAATTTGTAATCCCACTTTACAAATTTACCTCTTGTAAAGATCCTCACATCACCACAAGCAACCCATACTCCTCATCCCAGAATTTGTTATCCCACTTTACGAATTTACCTCTATAAAGCTTCCTCACATCACCACAAGCAACCCATACTCCCCATCCCAGAAATTTGTAATCCCACTTTACAAATTTACCTCTTGTAAAGATCCTCACATCACCACAAGCAACCCACACTCCCCATCCCAGAAATTTATTATCCCACTTTACGAATTTACCTCTAGTAAGGATTCTCACATCAACGCTACCATTATAACCCTAGTCACCATCACTATTCTTATAATGCACAATATTGCTCTACGACCAACGTCTCTCTTTCGTTTCCCTCCTCTCACAATTTAAAGTATCTCTTGACACTTTGGGTTTTGTTTCTCTGTTTCTCTATTTGTAATTGTATAATTAAATTCGATTTGTTCAATGTTTTCATTATGTATTTTTTTATTTTCCTCCTTCTCCTCCCTTTCTGCGTGTGTATTTCCTGATTTGTTCATTTCAATTAAAAAGAGGAAATTTAATATTTTGACAGTTGTTATCAATATATTTAAGGTTACAGTGTTAGGACCGTGAAGTTTGCGTGTCAAATCAATATCCTAATACTAAATACGTAATATTTGTTATTTTATTTAATTAATGATTTCAACTCTATTATTTCTTTTTTGTTTAAAAATTTCCGCTCTGTATCTAATGTTATACATACACTGTCATGCCCCGAAGATTGTTATGGCTTTATAATTTTTAATATAAAAAAAGATCAATTGTGTTGCTTCATCTTATTCAGAGAATCTTTAAGAAATATTGAACGTTATTTTATAGAGAATAATCTTATAAATATGATACATAAGATATATAAACCTATGATTGCTACCGTAATTCTTCTATTTCACCAACTACTATCTATTTATATTGTCGATGTGCTTCAGCATAGGGAATAAGTTATTAAAAACGTTTAATTAACCATATGTATTGTACATGTATACGCGAGTTCTAGTCCTTGAGTTGTTAATCCTACGGTCGTAGGTCATGTGCCCTGTCCTCGGAGCAGGCTGCTCGATGTTCCCTCTTAAATATGGTACTTTATTAATCATTGCCCAGTACTGTCAGCTAAAATGTGGGGTGGGACATTGCGAGCAAATAGGTGTCTTGATGGGGTCTTTTATTATCAGTCATCTAAAAATTGCTGTCTGTGATGATGATATAATCTCTGTAATGAAGTATCTTACACACTGCAGCTACCTTTTAGAGTGACAATGTACACTATTCCCTTTATATGCAGACAGATATCTAGTTATAATCGGCTTATTTTTCCTTAGACTTAGAGATAAACTGTCATACATGCTTCAAAAATGTGTTTACAAACCGTGTACTTTATTTTACTCTTTCAGTAGGATTGTTGACCTAAATATTGCAGATTAACAGAGCATTTGCAAAGCACATAGATTAGTCACTAAAGTTGAATCTTTGATGCACACAAAAACAAACACATACATGTGTGTAGGTTGGTTTGGCTGTGTGTGCCAAATAGATAACCGTAATAAATATATAGTTATGCGTTAAAGTCATTTCCATTGCGATTCTCTCTACGTAGTTACAGTTAAACTTAAAATAGTTCGCTTTCCAAATTCCAAACTTATATAATTAATTACGCGTAGCGTTCCACGGGTTTACACACTTCGTCTTGTAACCTGCATTCGTTAGTTTAGATTACATCAATATCCTTCGATAACTTGCATTATTTGAATAAGCTTTCAAGCAGCTGATACTGCTAAATTTTATTCAATGAGCAGAAAATAAAAATATTTGACGCCCATTTATCAAGGAAAAAATATATATTCATTCAAAATTCATCAATTATCGATGCATTATTCAGTGATTAACATCTCATTGAATTCCAATTAAGCTACGTTTTTAGATGCAATATAGAGTATGCATTCTACATTCCATTCAACATTTTTTCATTGCATCTTCGAACATTTTGTTTTTTTTGTACGCAGCATTTTCCGTTAATTTAATCATATATGTGCATGTTTTATTATATTCTCTTCACATATTTGGTTAAGTGTTACACGTGACAGCAATATCTCGGTTACAAATATTTAGTTAATTTCTTGAATTATTAATACTTTTTTTTCTTCAAAGTATGTAATGAAAGGGTATTATTATATTGTAGAGCAATTAGAGGTTACTTCATAATAAAATTTACTAAAGCTGAACCTGATAGAAGGTATAATGGTGTATCAGGTAATGTTATTCATTATGTATTCCAAACAAGTTTTACAAACTCATACAACATTCATACAGTTTTGCCTTTACTCAAGTAGTTAGTTTGAAATTGCGGAAATAAATGCGATTTAAACGAAATTAGTTACCTTCAATATTACACACCTGACTAATAAGAAGGCTGTGAACTATATTTATTATCCGACTTTTCCGAAATCTTCAAATTATTCAATATATTTCTTACTAACGCAATCATAGATCCTATCTTAATGAAATGGTTGTAGTTGTAAATGCATTTTTCTGTCTATTATTTGGTTTATTCCGCATTAGAATGATAATCGTTCGAAGAGTAAATATGTGCGTTATCAATAATTAAATAACATTGCTGAACTAACGAGCATTTCACATCAGACAGATGTTGAGAGTATGAAGAAAAGAAGGAAGCGTAGGAAATGGAGCAATCAGTCATTTCGATTTAGGAAATGATATATATTACGCTATGCCATCTAAATTAGAAGCAATTCAATCTATAACTGCGCAATTAGCGGCACATATATTCCATACAACCCCAGTCGTATTCTAGTATCGTTTTCTATGTAGTGAGGTTGACTTGAAGATCGATGTGGAAATAATGTAATGTTGTAATCCCAAAACGGGAATCAAATAATATAATATCCAGGCGCCACGTGACCTGACTAGTTTCCTCGTACCATTCTCCATATTGTGTAGTGAGGTTGATTTGAGGATGGATGTTGATGAAATGTTATCCCAAAAGGCACTCAAAATAGTTGATATGGTTAATTCTACCCCACCTTATATAACTGTATTCAATGTAAAATCCCATGGTGGATCTTTAACACTCAAATAATCTATTAATGCAATAGTAAGGTATTGCAATGTTCTAACTTGAAATATGTAATTACACTATTAACGCCTTAATATGTCAGAAAAAAAACAAAAACTATATTCTTGTATTATAAATCCAATGATTACGAATAGTTAAGAATAATATATAATATATACAATTGTTTACTCTATTAGATGTATCAAAGTATAACGTCCGATATTATACGTACTGAATGATACCACATTCTAACTATTAGACCATCGTTATATACTGTTTATTCTAGAAGCACTTTTCTATAGTATTATATGGTATACAGGTATATATATATAATATTATATGGTATTGTCAGGTCGATCTCGAGTGTTACTGGTAACATGTTACCCAGTACAACCTATCTCATGGTCGGGTCGTAGGCGATTAATCCGGCAACCCCACCAAGATTGCTTGGCGGGGAGGTTGATATTTGGACACCCTGCGAGATAAATTACAAGACTCGGCAAAGGGCGGAGGAGATTCAACAGAGTCAGTGACCATCCAAAACGTTGTTTTATTTTAAAGTTATACGGAGAGTTTAAACTCCGAGGTCTGTCGTTGTATTTTCCGTTGACTGTCGTTGTATTTTCCGTGGCAAACATTTGCACCGAGGATATGTGTTGTCAGTTCCAAAAAGTGTGGCTGGTCCTACACAAGCCTTCACCACTTAAAACAAAATTTTGTGGTTCACTTCTCACATTTCCGCCTGCCTTTTGCAGGCGGAGGCCGTAGACGATGAGGATTGAAATATCACATGAGTGAGCACCGCCATCCAGAGAGCTGAACTTTTGTTGGAGACTCATATGTCGGTTATCGACGGGAGAGTCCATCATATGGTATTCAAGAACTTTCCACAGAATTATTGTATAATATCATATACTATATATGGTCGAATATAAGGATTCTATACGCTCGGCAAAGGTTATGTACTGTGAATTGATTTAGTTTTCATTTAAAGTAGTATTTAATATTAGTGATGCACTTTCACTTAATATATTACGAAACTTTCTCCAATTTCATCTCGCTAATGTGTTTAATACAATGACTGTATTTAATAGGTTAGATATCTTAATGTATATTAACATGCATTGCATATCGTTTCTGGTTTCATTGGAAGCTAGATTGGCGAAACCATAGAACAGTTTTGTCGAGTGCATTCTAATGGTAATCTCCGTTAAAGTGTCTTAGAGTTCCCAATATATGATCAATATTGGTTTGATTTCAAACGTATGAGATTGCATCTTTCAGTTCTTCTCTTTACGAAATAGATCAGCAATAATCATTAATTTATTCAAATTGAATACACACAAATACACATACACACGGACACGCACACACTCGTACACTCACACACACATGCAAACACACACACAGGCACATTCACACATACACACACACACACACATATATATATTCTATTGTCTTTTAAAACGTCTATTCATAAAATTCAATGATAAACACCATTAAGCTTTCCTAATGAATTATAAATGAAATTTAAATGACGTTTATTCCTGTTACATCAAAATGGAGATTTTCGTCAAAGTCCTCTGAATGACTCTAAACAATTTGTAATTTTTTCCTACTGATTTGAATTGTTACATATACATATGTGTGTGTGTGTGTGTGTGTGTGTGTGTGTGTGTGCGTGTGTGTGTGTGTGTGTGTGTGTGTGTGTGTGTGTGTGTGTGTGTGTGTGTGTGTGTGTGTGTGTGTGTGTGTGTGTGTGTGTGTGTATGTGTGTGTGTTTGAATGTGTGTGCCTGTGTCACTCTGTGTCTGTGTTTGTATCTACTTGTGTATGCAATTTATAGCAATTAATTATGTCCATAATATATAGGTGTACGTATATCCTTTTATTTTACTACTATTAAATTAAAAGCAGATTTGTTGTCAATTATATTAATAGTACATGATCTTCATATTGTATGATAGGAATAAAACAATATGTTGCTTTAGTTTAATGTTCAAACCCCTCCTCGGCTTCTATATATAACAAGGTAACAATCTGCATGAGATTAGAAAACTAAAGTGCTTTAAATAATTAAAGTTAATCAGAACTCTATCAGGGGGTATAATTTATGGATTATCAACATTACTTCTCTTGTGCTGTGGATGCTCTTGTTGATTTTGTTGTATGAATACGGTTCAGTCATATTGATAAATATCTCCAGGCTCACACTCATACACACTCACTCCCTCTCATATATAGTTCGGATAACAGTTCGGATCTAGCTGTCGTAACAGCCGGAGATAAGCCGTCGAGGTCGTGAATATTTTCATATTACCCAATCTACTACCCCATGTATCGAGTACTTTGGTAGGTTATTCTCTACCTGGTTTTACCACACCTACCCTTTCTGTATATACCCACATTCAAACACACAATATCTCTCTATCTCCCCCTCTCTCTCTCTCTCTCTCTCTCTCTCGCTCCCACTCTCTCTCTCTCTCGCTCTCACTCTCATATATATATATATATATATATATATATATATATATATATATATATATATATATAAGCCAGGAATATTCCAGCACCTTTTCCTATAAAGGATAAACAAGCAAAATATGGCATTTTTGTGATAGGATGTCTAGCATAGGCATGATTCTCAACTTTAACTGGAGTGACGAAGAATTAAGATGGCAAACGTTTTGAAAGTAAAATGGACACGTTGGATAAAAATACAATATATTTACAGCTGAAGCACGTATGTTCATATGACTATTGGTTAAGGCCTTACATAGTGCAAAAGAAAAACGTTTTTTTTCTCTGAGATTACAATCAGGAATATATACTCGTTTAGAAAGGATTATACAATAAAATGAAGTACACGCGATTTAAAAAAAAAAAATAAATAAATAAATTAGTTTTAAAATACGAAATTCTAAATTCGATGCGTTAAAATCATTATTTATTTATCTAGTCATTTATTTTTTTCAATAATTTAAATTTAATTCCGATTTTGAAATTCAGTTTTATTTTAGATAGTTTATTTATATTGGTTTAAAAAACTATTTCAGATTCATAAATTTGAATTAATAGAGACAAAAATATATAAAACAAAATAAAGAGACCTTGCTAAATGAAAAGAAAAATCAAATATTGGAAAAAATTGAATCATAACTAAATTTGAAATTTCTCATTTCTGTATAATACGTTGCACCCACGTTTATTAGAATCGCAGTCGACAATCGTGATACGATTTTGAATATATTACGTAACTACAGCAACTAATATATAGTAAAATAACTAAAAATATCTAAAATTAAGCGTGCTTTAGAATCTACAATTCTATCTATGAATAAATGGTAAATAGTAACGGATATAAACAAATAATTTCAAAAAATAAAAATAAAAAGCATAACTAAGTCCATTGCAGAGTTTATCAGCAGATGATCTGAAATATGTTTAAGAGAACATATAGCGTGATAATATTGCTGATAGCAAAACGATTTCCAAAACCGGCAATATGAAACACTGTGAGATCTTAACGGCTATTATGCCGAAGTTAAATTATACGGTATACGTTGCATTCATGACCAACATACTTAGTGTGTTACTATTTGATAAATTATTTCATTCTATTTTCACACTCATACTCACACATACATATATAAGTGTGTGTATGTGTGTGTATATATGTGTGTGTTTGTGCATATATGTGTGTGTGTTTGTTACTATTTGATAAAGTATGTCTCTCTATTTGCACACTCATACACACACAAAGACATATATATATATATATATATATGTATGTATGTGTGTATGTGTGTGTGTGTGTGTGTACCTTTACCGAGAAAATGTATTATCTCCTCGCTATCAGCAACATTGGCAACAGGAACATGTTTCTCCAGGGATTATGTTAAAATGTAAAGCCAGTTAGCTAGGTGCCTCGATGTTAAAACCTTTGCTTGCTCTCAAATATACAATGTCATGCGAAAGTTTATATATCCACACACATATATATATATATATATATATATACATACATATATATATATATATATATATATATATATATATATATATATATATATATATATATATATATATATATATATATATATATATATATATATATATAGTTATGTAACAAACAACATAAGACAAATATTCCATTTACCAAAGGTTTCAGGAAGACAGACGAGCTTGACACAGACGTCTGAAATCGTCAGTCAGAATGTCAGGGTCGTCTGTCTTCGTGAAACCTTTGGTAAATGGAATAATTGTCTAATGTTATTTATTACATAACTAGATAGCTCTGTAGCCTACATAGAGCACTCTACTTTCCTTTACTTTTTCTACGGAAACATTTAATATATATATATATATAGTTATACTTTGGGAGGGTCATGTTGCCAATAAGATACACATGCACCAAATTTTTCACTCCAATTTATTATAAATCTGAAAAAAAATAAAAATTTGTATTTCTTTTATAAATTTCTGGTTGGTTGGTTCTACAACCGGACGGTTGTTCATATATTGTCAAAGTTTTTTCGTCACACATTCTGTGACCTCTTCGGTAACTGGGCATTATTTTCTTTGTTTTGGGCCTCACCTTTGTTCTGTCCTACGTCATCTTGTTTTTATTTAAAAGACACATAAAAACAAGATGGTGTAGCACAGAATAAAGGAGAGGCACAAAACCAAGAAAAGAAACCCCAGTCACCGAAGAGGTCACAGAATGTGTGACGAAAGAACGTTGACAATATATGAACAACCGTCCGGTTGTAGAACCAGCCAACCAACCGGAAATTTAAAAAACATTTTTTTTTTTTATAATAAATTGGAGTGAAAGCAATTGGTGCATGTGTTTTTTATTGGCAACATGACCCTCCCAAAGTATAACAATATCGGTTTCAACACACGTTTTCAGATAAAGAATCTTGCTAAACAAATTCAGAAACGAAATATATATATATATATTGGATTAAATTTTCCTTTCATCCTTATAGTAAGCACTGTATTGACTTCTTACACACACACACACTCACACATATATATAAACATTCACATACGAATTATATATATATGTGAGTGTGTCAGTGAGTGCGTGTGAGTGTGGGTGTAAATACATACGTATATGTGTATTCGAATTTCAGTAAATATCCAATACAGTAATAGTGTAAATAAAACGTGATATTAAAATTTCTCAATATTTATTTCTATAAACAGTGGAAGAGAGTATGGGAGAGGAAGAGAAGTGAAAACAAGAGAGTGAAAAAGATAGAATTATAGCTATATATATATATATATATATATATATAAATAAATATATATATATATATATATATATATATATATATATATATATATATATATATATATATATATATATATATATATATATATATATTGTTTATATAAGTATATATATAGTATTGTCATTTCATTACTTTCTTGTACATATTGTTTATATTTTGCTATCGTTACCTTATATTTACAGAGAATATGTTACAAGCATTACTTCGTATTTTATCATGCTAATACTATCTACGGGATATAGGAATTTATGATATAGAAAAATATAGGTGTAAAAAGTAAGTTATTAGTATGGAACAAAATTGATTTCTTTAATAATTTTTACTGTTAAATTGCAATGTCTTTATTAGTTAAGAAATATATAAAATGGAAACATTGGAATGAAATGCTCACAATGTCTTACTGTTTCAATATTTTTGTGGAAAATTCTTCGCATATATAAATTACTCGACCAATGAGATTATCGTTAATGGGACTATATATATATATATATACAGGTATCTATCTATCTATCTCTATCTTTCTCTCTGTCGCTCTCTCTTTCTCTCTCGCTCTCTCTCTCTCTCTCTATCTATATATCTATATATATATATATATATATATACACCCACATATGTATGTGTGTATGTATTTAGGTATATGTGTGCGTTTGCATATGTGTGTGCTGCAGTAATAGTAGAATGCCATCATCTAAATGTATTTATTAGTGTCTTCTCTTCTGTCACACTTTTAGAAATATCTTATAAGAATCAATAAAATGTTTAAACCAGCACAGGAAAAAGGAATACATAATTTATTGGTATTGCACTGAAATATATGTGCCTCCCACGTACAGATCTGTAAATATAAGAACGGGTTTAACTCAACTGTTACTGAAAATGTTTAGCAAATGGTACAAATGGACTTTCATCCCCCGCATTTTACCAGCTGATGTATGCAAAGATACTCTCTTATCGACCTCATCTTAGTCGAAACTCTTCATTAGGAAAATAAGCAAATTTATTCCCATACATACATACACACACACAATATATATATATATATATATATATATATATATATATATATATATATATATATATATGGGGAAGGCACGTGGCTGAGTGGTAAGAGAATAGGATTCACAATCGTGAGGTTTTAAGTTTGACACTTTATTTCACGTTGCTCATATATATGTATATTTATATACTGTATAGTCGATCGACTTTTTATCTAATCCGACCGAGAAAACAATGTTTCCGTTGGTCTTTCCAATTGCTAAAACTTTGTATATAGATATACAGTTATATATAATATGTATACACACAGTTACATACAAATATACAGACAGATGCACACACACACATATATATATATATATTTCGTTATTATTATGTTGGGCTAATTTTGGTCTGAGGCGGTGGAGAGTCGGACTCTATGCTTTCCAGCATAGTTACGTCCCTTTATGTTCTGAGTTTAAATCCCTAAAGTTACAATACGGTCTAAATCATGAATGACGTATACGATAATGTCTAACTTCTATACAGGAACGTATGACGGAACAGTCATAAATATACGAAAGAACCTCGCATTATAGTTGTGTTCGATTGATTGGCAGTATCTGTAGAAAGTCGAACAACATGCTTTGCAGCATAGAGTTACGAGCCATTACGGTTCGAGTTCAAATCCCGCCGAGGTTAATTTGCCTTTTATCCTTACGGGGTCGATAAAATAAAGTACCAGTAATGTACTGGGTATTTGCTGGCCTTTTGCCTAAAGTAGAAACAATTATTTTGGTCTAATTACATGTATTTTAGGATTATTATTGCATTTAACATAAGATTGACTAGTTTCTATTCAGTGACTTTTTAAAATGTTAATGAACATACTCTATCAGATACAAACGCTAGAACACCAGAATATCATAGCAACGGAACTGCGGAATGTAATAATTCTTTATCGATTTCATATATCATTCACATCTGATGAATGACGGAATGGATACATATCAATAAATAATTGATGTATAATAACTATGCGATTGGCTAGACAATACAATTTATGTTTGTATTCATTTTTTGTTTCAATTTCAGATCTCAAAGAGAAGCGTTCACAAATTTCTCTCCGTATATATGTAAACTTGTTTTACATATATATATATACACATAGGTACATACACATACATACATACGTACATACATATATAGATACATACGTAGATACACATACATACATACGTGCATTCTTATATAGATACATACATACACATAGATACGTACATAGATATATCGATACATACGTACATACACATATATACATCTATACATATATGGTGGTGGCTGCCAACTCGTTTTCGAGTACGGCCACTACTTTATATCCATGTAGGAGAACCCCTGCCGATGCGCTGAACGAGTGTGACTTTTTAGTCCAGCCAGCGACTTGATAATTATGGTACAAACACTACACTTGTGACAATTATTGACACATAGTGCTGGGCCCATGGTACCATGTGACGACAAGTGCAGAGAGATCTCCAGATATAAAGCAATGCCTGTGCCGTGAAGCTTTTATAGTGAGCAAAGGCACTGCACAAAGCCAGTCCCACTGTCTTAACCAAGATGATATTTACCAAAAAGAAGAACAAGTCAACATCATTGGATACCATCAGGGTTGCAGGTATTATATCAGAGTTTTCCTTCTCCTAGAATTCTGCCTTGACAAAGACTAAGGGGTTATCTCTCCCAGTGATTTTAGATGGCCATTGACTCTTAAGAGATCCTTTGCCCTTTGACAGGTTTTGTTTTTAGTGCTGCAGGATGTCCAAAGTCACCCTCCTCACCAAGAAACCTTGGTGGGGTTGCCAGTTTAGTCGCCAACGACCCGACCATGAGACGGTTTGTACTGGGATACATGTTACCAGTAGCACCAACTGGTAACCTGACATACATATATAGGTACATACGTACATACACATACATACTTATATAGATACATACGTGCATACACATACATACATATATAGATACATACGTATATACACACACGTACATACATACTTACATACATACTTACCTACATAAATAGACATACATACATACGTAAATACATATATATATATACATATATATATATATATATATATATATATATATATATATATATATATATATATATATATATATATATATATATATATATATATATATATATATATATATGTGGTGGCTGCCAACTCGTTTTCGAGTACGGCCACTACTTTATATCCATGTAGGAGAACCCCTACCGATGCGCTGAACGAGTGTGACTTTTTAGTCCAGCCAGCGACTTGAAAACTCTGGTACAAACACTACACTTGTGACAATTATTGACACATAGTGCTGGGCCCATGGTACCATGTGACGACAAGTGCAGAGAGATCTCCAGATATAAAGCAATGCCTGTGCCGTGAAGCTTTTATAGTGAGCAAAGGCACTGCACAAAGCCAGTCCCACTCTCTTAACCAAGATGATATTTACCAAAAAGAAGAACAAGTCAACATCATTGGATACCATCAGGGTTGCAGGTGTTATATCAGAGTTTTCCTTCTTCTAGAATTCTGCCTTGACAAAGGCTAAGGGGTCATCTCTCCCGGTGATTTTGGATGGCCATTGACTCTTAAGAGCTCCTTTGCCCTTTGACAGGTTTTGTTTTTAGTCCTGCAGGATGTCCAAAGTCAACCTCCTCACCAAGAAACCTTGGTGGGGTTGCCAGTTTAGTCGCCAACGACCCGACAATGGGACAGGTTGTACTGGGATACATGTTACCAGTAGCACCAACTGGTGACCTGACACACATATATATATATATACACACATACATACGTACGTATGTACACATATATATATATATATATATATATATATATATATATATATATATATATATATATATATATATATATATATATATATATATATATATATATATATATATATATATATACAATATATTAATAAATGGAAACTATTATTATAAAACCATAATTATCTTTGCTATCCCAACAAATAAAATATAACTTCTGCATATATATATATATATATATATTATATATATATATATATTTATATATATATAAGTTTACCCCAGGTTCAATCGGAGGTAAGCACAGTACACAATTCATAGCAGAGTATAAATATTTCATATAGAAATGGCTTCTATAGGGCTTGAAATGTTTTATTCGAGAGAAATCATCAGGCTTCCTGGTGATTTCTCCCAAATAAAACAGTTATTTTCATCTAGAAGGCATTTCTATATTAAAAACATACATACACACACACATATATATATGTGAGAAAAACCACAGACCCTCCATCTCAACTCTACTTTTGAAAAGCAGAAGAACTGCGAAACCGGTAAAGGAACCAAATAAATATATATATTTTAAAAAAAAATAAGACTCCAGTTGCATTTTCGATTTCATCTCTTTTTCTTTATACTTTCACTCGTGTAGGACACCTCGGTTATTTTTCAATTTGTAAAAAAAACCTCACTTTCTAATATATATATATATATATATATATATATATATATATATATATATTTATATATATATGTATATATATATATTATATAATGATAATTTTCGGATGATAATTTTCCAATCATCTTGTGTTACAGACAGCATAACCTGCAGATGTTCATTTATGTATTTAGTGTATTACATTCATTCATCTCGTTTTTGATCTGGGTCATTTAATTGGATTGATATATATTTATAATTGCCTGAATATTTAGCAGCATTAATTCTAACCAGAATTCGTGGTGTATTCGTGCTTTCTTTTTTTTAAATCTGATCATATTAATCCCAGCTATATGACATCAAAGATGTACAATGTCAGCCATGTAATAGAGGTGACAACATCAATGTTAATAAAGAAATATTTGTAATATCAAATTCAACTTGTCATCTATATGAAAATTATTTAAGGGAGAGCAACAGAGACGAAGAGTATTGATAACGTATGTTATTGATGTGTCATGAAAGATGCTTTTGTTCTTAATGGCTTAGCTAGAGGACAAATTTCTGTGCCTATTATGTTATTGTCAGACAAGCAATAACATAAAAATCATTTTTTTTCTCTCTCTCTCTCTCTCTCTCTCTCTCTCTCTATATATATATATATATATATATATATATATATATATATATATATATCCCTCTCTCTCTCGCTCTCTCTCTCTCTCTCTCTCTCTCTCTCTCTCTCTCTCTCTCTCTCTCTCTCTCTCTCTCTCTCTCTCTCTCGCACCCTCCCTCTCTCCATATATATATATTTGTTTTGCAAGGTCTTTTATACGAAATCGTGTGTTGAAACAAATATTATTATATATGTATACATATGTATATATGTATACATATGTATATATGTATACATATGTATATATATATATGTATATATATATATATATATATATATATATATATATATATATATATATATATATATATATATATATATATATATATATATATATATATATAAGTTAGGATAGAACCAGTTTGAAACTGTTTAGACCATTGCTATACGAAGTACTCGTTCCTCCTATAAGGAGTCGGGACACGATGGGTGAGTTGTTGTGGTTCCACCATCTGTGTCTGGATCTAGTTGTTGAAACAGTCATAACTCAGCCGTAGGGTATTGTTGATAAATGAAACAAAACAAAGCCCAAAAATGCTAAAGTACACAGTTATATTAGGTTTACAATTGGAGGAAGTGGATAAGGGCTCATCGTTGCGGACAGAAGTTCCTCTTCAGGATATTTCGGATAAGGAAAAAAGTGATGGACGTATGAGTTGTCTGAATCGGTCAGGATATTTGTGTATATATATATATGTTTGTGTATATATATATATATTTGTGTATATATATATATATATATATATCGTTATGCTTTGGGAGGGTCATGTTGCCAATAAGAAACACACGCACCATGCTTTCACTCCAATTTATTATAAATTAAATTTATAAATTTCCGGTTGATTGGTTTGTTCCACAATCGGATGGTTGTTCATATATTGTCAATGTTCTTTCGTCACACATTATGTGACCTTTTCAGTGACTGGGGATTCTTTTCTTTGTTTTTGTGCCTCTCCTTTGTTCTGTCCCACGCCATCTTGTTTTGGTGTGTATATATATATATAGTATTAGCAATGGCGCTCAGGAAAATCGGATTCAGAAAACAATCACCCAAAGCATTTAGTATCTTAGTCAGATTCAGCGAGGAAATATGATTCCTTGTATATATTTTTATAGGCGTGTTTCATCTATATTTATGGCATTACTTTAATTTGAACTCGAGGTTAGATATAAAATCTAGAAGTGAATACAGAAGTGCAACTATTAACCCAACAAAGTGGGTGGAATAAAACGATGCAACTTTCCAAAGAGTTTCTAGTGTCGAATAACTCGTTTGGACATTTCTTTTTAACTTTATTATATTTACATATATATTTGTTGATTTCGCTGTTTGTATTATCACCAACAGTGTTATTATTATTGTTATTGTTGTTGTACCTTTACTGTACTGTATACTAGACAATTGTCCGTATTTATATATCTTATATAAACAAACATTACTTGCAGAATTCAAAGGATAAAAACATCGAATCAGCGTCTAGAGGTCTAAAATCGAGTATTTCTTAATTTTTAAATGCCTCTTCTTAAAGTTTTATCTATTGAGGTACACAAATCTTGTATTCTTGTCTCTTCCTTTGTTCGGTTTTCTTCTTCTTCTTCTTCTTCTTCTTCTTCTTCTTCTTCTTCTTCTTCTTCTTCTTCTTCTTCTTCTTCTTCTTCTTCTTCTTCTTCTTCTTCTTCTTCGTCTTCTTCTTCTCATTATTATTATTACTATTATTATTATTATCATGATCATCATCACCTTCATTGTCATCATCATCATCATCATCATAATCATTATTATTATTATTATGATTATTATTATTATTAGTAGTAGTAGTAGCAGTAGTAGTCGCAGTAGTATCGGTACTACTACTACTACTACTACTACTACTACTACTACTACTACTACTACTACTACTACTACTACTACTACTGCTACTACTACTACTACTACTACTACTACGGTGCCTATTATTATAGATATTATTTAAATTCGTGTGTGGTGTTTACAATGTTAAAAACAAGCTGTAGTCATTGTCCATTACGGAAACTCTATTGAAAAAATATTGGGCGCCACCATTGAGGACTTTACTATATCGAAGTAAGTGCTGCACAGCAGATATACAAGTCAATGAAGCAGTGAGATATTGGCGCCATATCTCACACTATCTTTTATATAATCACCAGTTTTATTGTTTGCTGGTTTGCAATCCATCACACTCCTAGAAATATAACAGCAAATCGACCATTTAAAATTTACGTATAAATGTATATATTTGTTATTGTATGAAGTGAAGGAACGTGGTTTTCGCTAAATAATCATTTCCTATATATCTTCCTGTATTTTTTATATATATATATATATATATATATATATATATATATATATATATATATATATATATATATATATATATATATACATGTGTGTGTGTATGTATGTGTGGTAGTGTTTGTGTATATATATATATGTGTGTGTATATTATGTATGTATGTGTGGTAGTGTGTGTATGTATATATATATATATATATATATATGTATATTATATATATATTTGTGTGTGCGTATGTGACTGTATATTGGCGGGAGAAGTTGACACGGATTTTGAAATTCGAAGTGGAAGGGCAGCTTCAAATCCCATTATAGATAGACATCCCACACTCTAATATAACAATTGGGTGTACTTTAAGTTCAGTACATGTCCATACTTATAAGTATATTTATATTTATATAAATATATATATAAGTATATGTGTATATGTATATATCTGCGAGTATATATATATTTATATATATATATATATATATGCTATATGAATATATGCTATATCTTCACATATTTCTCCATGCTCCTTCAAC
>OZ024756.1:33177048-33189930 GCA_964016885.1 Eledone cirrhosa
TTCTCAGTATTTATGTCTACTTCTTTGTTACATGGAATATGTCATAGACTACAGTATATATAGGGTGGAAAATGGTATGTACACAGAAATTGTTGCAAGCTCTCCTGATAAACTGTGCTTGCAGTTAAATGAGACATTCCAGACACAGACAGTTTTACGCTGAATCTCCCTGAGTATTAAGTTAAGTGTATATGTGTCTGTGGAGGGTTAAGCAACTGAAGACTTAATTTCCTAAGCTTTTCCGTTGGTTGAACGAATGGAACTCACATCAACGTCTTCTGCAATCAACATATATCATCTATCTATATGTTTGATACATAAAATACGCTATGATATATATCTGTGTGTGGTTGACGACTGAGCGAAAGGAGTGTTCAAGACATTGTGGTAAACAGTCAAAACTCCAGAATTACAAGACTCACTATTTAGCCTTAATATAATGTATATATATACATATACATGTATAGACACATCTTTGCGTAAATATGTTAAATATGTATGAGTGTGAGTGTGTGTATGTATGTGTGTGCGGTTTTGTGTTTGTGTGCGTGTGTGTGTGTCTGAATGATGTTGTATGCGTTTCAGCAATTAAATTATATAATGCAGGTTGCTATGACTATTAGTTTCATGGTGTGCGTCAAAGGGGGCGATTTTCCCCCCAATTCTCTTCTCAAACGATTCTTTCGTTCGCCGACATTCTTATCTGGTATAAATATTGGGCCATTAACTGCATATTATGTATATACAGTTGACACCATCACATACGTTAATTTTTTTGTCTTGAAAACACTAGTTTTCTTTCAAATCATACATAGAATATATACGTCGCTGTACATTATTGCTTTTTCGATAACTAACATGCTGTATGGCTATGGCAAGTTGTTTGTTATCTAAACCCATGCCCGCCTCATTCCACGCTCCATGAAATGGGCTTTAGTGCATATGTTAATCTGGCAATAATGTGATAGGAATAGAAACTATTTAACGTATTTCTTCTGTGAAGTAACATGCTTGACGTTTATCATATGGTTTCTTTTTCGTTTATGATTCGTTGTTAGCGAAGTTTTTGGGGTCAAGAATTTTTTGTTTCCATTTTTTTCTTCCTCTTCTACGCTGTCTATGAAGTTTTCTCGGAATTCAATTTACTTTATGATTGGCAAAATACTGAGGGTCTTATGTTGTTATTGGAAAGATTTCCCCTTCCGTATCGTTACCCTTTTGTGTAAAATAAAGAGTAGAAACCAGTTATCATTTTTTTTCTTCTATTAAGTTAGACATAAGAGTGATTCTATTTTTGTTGAATGCTGAGCAACATGTTTGTTTTTATGATTATTCTTATAATATATATATTTCCTTGTTTTTGGCTAGCATATATTTTGCTAACAATGTTGTTAACTGCAATCTTTTTCCCTTACTTATAACATGTTTCTAAAGTGATTTTTGTATCAACATATATATATGTATATGTATATATATATATATATATATATATATATACATACATATGCCCATCATACACATATGTGCACATGTGTGTGTGTGTGAGTGAGTATTATGTGTGTTTGTGTGTGAGAGTGTGTGTGTAATGGTGAAGCTGTTTCAGAAATACCATAGGAGCAGAGAAAATCTATTATCATTTATTGCCGCGGAAATCTTGCTATTTTCTTTTCTTTAGGCCAGATTTTACGGGGATTAACTTCGTGTTTTAGCCCTCTGAGAGCGGTAAAGCATTACCAGTCATAAAGAGGTGTTGTGTAAATCGAACAGATCCTTTTTCTACCCCATATGTTGTTGTTATAAAGCGTTATTCGTTTAAGAGCCATTTACTTATTTCTTACATCACATAGAACAAACGAATTTGTTTGGTTATATTCTTTCAGTTTATTTAAGCTTTAGATATATCAAGACAGTCGAATGGTAAAGTGGTTTGATTTTCAATAAGGGCTCCATCAATCTGCCTGACAACGTGTGAGAGTGACATTTATCATATCCTTGTTTGAACGAAAGCCTTGTGACGGAAAACGGTGTAGGGTGGATTTTCACTGTAACATACAGGGACATCGTTGTTACACCAATACCCGCTCAATCTCTGAGAATTACGATAACGCTCCATACATCTATGGAACGTTTACCCACTTGCATTCTAATTTCATAAGTAGGTTGTTTTATTGATTAAATAATTCGTGCACTCAGCGTCGTAACTGACTGAGGTCTAACGTTACGGTCGATACAACTATTTCTGCCTTTCCATGAGAAGTTGCAATTTCTTGAAGTTCTTTAACCAATCTGAAGAAATCGATCTTTTTATAGCATTCAACTGTAGGGAGGGGTTTATGAAAAATTGTACAGAACCTCAAGTAATCAATGTAATTCCGTTGAAATATTAAAAGAAAAACCTAACACATCCGTAGAGTTTTTCTGTTTTATCTTTTTTATTTAATCTTACTACCTTTGTAATTCACAATATTTTGTCTCGAGAGAAACGGCTTCTGATGATAGAGATAAAGATTGTTCATATTTAACGAAGAAACATTTCGTATGTAAAAACAGATTTCTTCCTTTTTATTTCGCAGCCAAATTACGAATCAGTAAATGTAGAAATATAAAATAAAATAAAATAAAATTCAAATTAAAGAACAGAGTATGAATGTATTCGAGAATTTAAAGAATATAGGAATAAAAGTTTGAAAGATGCACGAAAGAACTAATACCATTATTTGAATACTTTCCCTTTTTTTCGCTCTCTCTCTCATTATTAACTCTTTCCAATAGCGATAAAGATGATAAAAATAAAATTGCATACAACGTACAAAAAAAATAAAATAAAAATATTTACTGATAAGCTGAACGAAATGATAAATAGTTTCCATAGAGGAGAACTGGATAATTTTATAAGATAATTATAAAGCATTCTGCTAGGTCGATATTCTTACCTGTATCTGAAGAGGTTCCGCTTCTTTGAGTTTTATTCTCCATATTTTGTAGTAGATTTGTCGTGCCTGAAGGGAATATTAGCAATACAAATCTTTATCACCGAGTCACAAATATAAAAACTGTTCAAGAACAAAAACACAAAAGAAATAAATAAAGAGAGAGAGAGAGAGGGGGGGGGAGAGAGAGAGAGAGAGAGAGAGAGGAGAGAGAGAGAGAGAGAGAGAGAGAGAGAGAGAGAGAGAGAGAGAGAGAGAGAGAGAGTGTGTGTGAGAGAGAGAAGGCGAAACAAAATAAAGAAAGATATAAAATGACGTATCGTTTTCAGTTAATATTAATTTCCTTTTTTCGTGACTGATGTTTCAGAAAGGGGAGGTAAGCTTCTAACTAATCCATTCCGTGTTCCGATTTCTTTATCTGGTGAAAGCAAATTCAATGTATTTCTACTTTGTCGAATAAAAAAAATGAATGTCAGCTCATATAATTTTCAATCAGTTCAAATATAGGGCATTTATGCCATGCGAAAATGAAAACATATCGTTGAGCAAAGTAGTACATACGTTAGTATCATAAACTGGAGCATATTTCGCTTCAAATCCTGCCAGACACATTTTCGGTTTATCTCGCCTCTCTCCATCCATGGACACTTATGTCTTAATGGTGTGGTATGAACGTTGTCCTGATAAATGCGGTCATCGACCTCTAAACCTCGCTGAAAAACAGCTGATTTCTCCCAGAACAGGAGGCAGGAGAGTGAAAGAGAGAGTGAAAATAAGAAAGGGATCTAGAGGAAGAGTTGACGCCTGCAGGAATTGATCTTAGTGTGGAGAGAGCCGAATTTATACTGCAATGTGTTTATATATATATATATATATAACGAAGGAAATGTGGTAAGGAACCAGGTGGACCATAACTCACCAAAGTACTCAATACTTAATCCAGAATTAGACGTCGAAACGGCTTGAGGTCAGCCGTCGGGGTCCTACTCGTTCCTATATATATATATATATATATATATATATATATATGTATGTGTGTGTGTGTGTGTGTGTGTGTGTGTGTGTGTGTGTGTGTGTGTGTGTGTGTGTGTGTGTGTGTGTGTGTGTGTGTGTGCGTGTATACAATTCATGATGAAGTCTGATCGAGAAAATACTTACTGGATACTAGATGATATAGTAAATATCTTTAATATCTTCTAATACATATAATGATTACATATTCTTTCTTTTTCCTGTGTATATATATATATATGAGTGAGTGTGTATATGAGTGAGTGTGTGTATGAGTGAGACTATTTGTGAGTGTACATGAGAATTTATCAGTCGCATAGTTTAACATCCCCTCATGGCTCTTGGATCAATTGAGGAGTTTTCATGTCTATGAGAGGGTTC
Source organism: Eledone cirrhosa (assembly GCA_964016885.1). Taxonomy (NCBI): domain Eukaryota; kingdom Metazoa; phylum Mollusca; class Cephalopoda; order Octopoda; family Eledonidae; genus Eledone; species Eledone cirrhosa. Next base: position 33,181,371 of record OZ024756.1, read on the forward strand.
GATCCTTTGAATCTATTATATATACCTTACACATTGTTTAGTACCTCTTCCGGAGTCCCTGAAAGTTTTTAATATGCCATGCGTGCAAACAGTATTAAAACCATGAAGAATTATTTGTTAGGTACGAATTTCGATGTATATAATATATATTTCTCCTTGATGTATACATTGAACTAGACTGAATTTGAACTCCATGCCTCAGTAGAGAGGTGAATAATTATAGGTCTTATAAAGGCAAAATTAACCTCGGTGAGATTTAAACTAGAAATGAGATGTTTTAAGCTAACAATTACGAAGAAGTTAGTCCACACACACAACTGAAAATATCTATATTATCCAATCCAGTGTGATTCATTGCACCCAGCTGTGAGTCATTTGATGCCAATCGGATATCATATCGGTTGGAAATGCACGGAAGACAAAGCAATATAGAAAACAAATATTTGCTCTCGTATCATGAGGTTAGGAATATGAACAATTATAATCCTATTAACACCAACTCATCTCAGAGAATGATATTACACAAGATCATGATCTGAGATCAGACGAATCGTAAAGTAGTGTAGATGTACATAACGAAAACAGCTTATTTCTCTAAGGATTAGTGTAATAATCTGAAAAATATTAATCTTATATAAACGTCAACCCATATCAGACTATAGAAGAAGAACACGTGATGTCAGTCAGAGATCAATCGTTGGAAACTTAGCGGAGATGTATAAATACTGAATAGACTTATGTCTGACCAATATAATCCCCATGCAATATCCGATTAACTATATAACTTCGACAACTACGTTATTCAAATTACAACAGCATGTAATATGAAAAATCGCCGACAATGTCTTAAAGAAGGTGTACAAACATAATATTAAAAACAATATTTTTCTCAAACAAATAAAATGTATTCAATTTTAAATCTATTTTCTGTTACTCTATGTTATATCTTATAAGAGAAAAGTACCTAGAATAAATATTTCAAGTGATTATACGTCTGAAAGATTTGTGTATAATTCTGTTATGCAGATTATCCAGGTATGTTTTATGAGAAGCACAACATGAAGTAAATCAGAATCGCAAAGAAGGTACTGCTTCAAAACTGTGTCTACTATATGCTTATTGCATCTAACAAATGTAAGTTCATCTCATCTCCTAGCGCTATCGTTAGCTTAAACATCTCATTCCTAGTTTAAAATCTCCCCAAGGTTAACTTTGCCTTTTCATCCTTACGGTGTCAATAAAATAAAGCACCAGTAACGCACTGGGCTATATATATATATATATATATATATATATATATATATATATATATATATATATATATATATATATATATATATATATAAATTAATATATGATAAACATTTACATGTTTTAGTTGTAATTGACTAATAAAATGGTTAGAATGAAATATCTTAATTCAAATACATATAGTTTGCCTGTACGATCTAAAAAATAGTAAATCAAAAGGCCTTGGTACCTATTATTAATTTATACTGCTCAGAAGCGATTCTTAGAGCTGAAATAATTGTAAATGACCCCATTGAGTGTAAACTCTAAGTTATATTATATATATATATATTATATATATATATATACATATACATGGCCTTTCCTCTCCCTTCAAATTTGTTGGACCTATGCCTAAATCAGAAATCATCATTATTTTATCGGTGTATTGGCAGTATCGGTAGAGCGTCAGACGCCATGCTGTGCAGCATAGGAGTTACGTCCATTTACCTTCTGACTTCAAATCCCGCTGAGGTTAACTTTGCCTTTCATCCTTACGGGGTCGATAAAATAAAGTACCAGTAATGCACTAGGGTAATTACTGGCCTTGTGCCAAAAGTAGAAGCAAATATTATTTTAATTGGTATCATTATTAACCCTTCATTTGCTCAGTGATAATCTAAATTATATGGGCTCATTTGATTTATTCCTATCAAGATAAGTTACCTCAGATAAAAAGCATGATCTGCAGGGAATATTCGGTTCCGTATATTATTTGAAGTATTTAGCTATTCCTTATTTCTTTCTGAGTTAAAGTCCTGCCAAGGTCGGCTATGCATTTCATCCTTGCTGGGTTGACAGACTATGTAACGGGAAAGAGCTAGGGTCAATTTGATCGACTTCTTTTCTCCCTTGAAATTGCTGATCTTATACCGAATCTAGAAATAATCCTTATTGTTGCAGTCCTTTTCGTTGTTATTGTTGTTGATTTTGCTGTTGGAACAATAAATACTCCTATTTCTAAGAAATCGAACACAATACATTCTATTTTAGATATGAAGAAAAACAACAAAGAATAAAAACACGTCTTATCCCTTGAGTGTAAATCTATGAGACATTTAATAGAAAGCCATAGACGTTTACCAATATATTCGATATCGAACGGATCTGAAATGTCACTCCAACGTGTCAATGAATATCTTGCGAGTAATTACATCAGAAAAACCCATTTTTAGACGAATCTGGCAATAGACAAGACATAATCACAATGCACTAACATATTGGTAGCATGGTAGCAATCAGTTACAAACACGTGCTTTCCGGTACGGACGCTGAATACTTTCATGCGTGAATACCTTTCCATACTGATACTGAACTAAACAATTGTAAATCGTTCAACACGAGACTATTTCCCTTTGCAGTATAGATGTAAGAAATAACTCAATATACACGCTGTTAATTTCATGCATTCATACGCACTCCCTTCCTACTATCTCCCTCTCCGCCTCTCTCTCTCTCATACACACACACACACACACACATACATATATATATATACATATATATGTAATTATGTATATGTATACATATATTCATATATATATATATATATATATAGGAACAAGTAGGACCCCGACGGCTGAGCTCAAGCCGTTTCGACAGCTAATTCAGTCCAGAATTAGCCGGCGAAACGGCTTGAGCTCAGCCATCGGGGTCCTACTTGTTCCTATTACCCACTCTACTACCCTAAGTATTGAGTACTTTGTTGCGTTATGGTCCATCTGGTTCCTTACCACATTTCCTTCGTTATATATATATATATACATATATATATGTGTGTGTGTGTGTGTGTGTGTGTGTATGTGTGTGTGTGTGTGTGTGTGTGTGTGTGTGTGTGTGTGTGTGTGTGTGTGTGTGCGTGTGTATGTATATGTATAAGAACTTGTGCAGAAAAGCATATTGATATATAAATAAACATACATATCTGCAAGAAATTTGTAATTTAAGAATTTAGCATAATGCCCTCACAAATACTCACGACTATATATATATATATATATATATATATATATATATATATATATATATATATATATATAATATATATATATATATATATATATATATATATATATATATATATATATATATATATGCATATATATGCATGCCTATATAAATGTATTTGCATCAGCTAATAGATCCATACTCACACACTCTTTTATATACTCATATATTAATCACTTTTATGTAACAGAATATTTCTACACTAAATCAAGAATCTATCTGAGGTCAAAACCTTATTAGATACGCTGCGGATTGTCACGTATAGCACCTCGTGATTATAAGCAGAGAGTTCTTACAGAACAATACTAATTCAATAAACTCCTATATTGAATTAATTCATCTATATGCAATATTACGGTGTTACGTTAATTTTCCTCCAATATACACCTCGGAAATATACACCTCGTCTAGAAATATATGGAATATTCTCTGATCTATAATTCCTGAAGCTGTATCTGCACCGAAGATAAGGCAACACCAATAGATCACATTTACCAATATTTGTTAAGTTCATAGACCACAGTATATATTCTGTGATGATTGTAATTCTGCTTTGTATCGATCCCAGAAGTAATATATGTTATGTATATATATATATATATATATATATAATATATATATATATATATATATATATATATATATATATAGTGAGAGAGAGATAGAGAGTGATACGCAGTCACATACTAAGTGATATACGTATGTATGTATATATATGTATATATATATATAATATATATATATATATATATATATATATATATATATAGAGAGAGAGAGAGAGAGAGAGAGAGAGAGAGAGAGAGAGGGAGATAGGGGGGTAGATAGATAGATAGATATGTGTATAATATAGATACATGCATAATATCTTCTGGATAATCCCACGGGATTTGGTCGATACTTCTCGTTCAAACATTTCTAAATGGACATATGGGAAAGGCTTGATTCATTACCGATTATGATCATGGAATCTAGTCAGGTCAGGAAACCTAAAGTTGTGCTTTAGTTTTCGTGTCTACGATTTATTTTATAATATATAATTAGCTTTATATATAAGCAGAGCTATTATATATAAAGCGGTTTATTTTTGCTGACTCACCGATTACGAATAATATTTGTTTAGTGTATGTGCCTGTGATGTGCGGTATATTTATGTATTTCTTCTTAGAATATATTAATCTCTGACGTATGTCACCACCGGTAACCAAATTATTGAGCGGAATAATCAGAGGCTCTTGATATTTCTTGGACCAGTTAAATACCTGCAATCTACTTAAAATGAGAAATGGCACATTTCATAGAGATATACGATGCCTGGTAGAATACGGTTTACTCGAGGTCTATTCTTGGTGTTAACCTAGTTAACTAGGTTTTTTTCCTCGACGATAGAATGAGACATTTATCAGGATCCAATGAAATAACATTCATATGATAGTTCGGACAACTTATGCCCTCATATAACACATTTTCTCTCCCCCAACTTCTCTCTCTCGCTCTCTCTCAGTTAATGAAATCTCTCTCTACAGCTCCCTCGCTCAATCGACCCCAGTTAATAAAATCTCTCTCTCAATCTCTATCTCTCTCTCTCTATCTCTATCTCGCTCTCGCTCTCTCTCTCTCTCTCTCTCTCTCTCTCTCTCTCTCTCTCTCTCTCTCTCATTCCCTATCGTACGCGTCGTATGTATAGAACCACTTTATAACATAAAAAAAGCACCAACAGATTCTAAATATATCACGGAGAAAGATTAAGAATTTATCTGAAGATTATATTCATCAAATTGTAATATGGCGTCATTTAACACCAAATTACTTCTCCCCGATGATTATTAATTGCTCCTAATTAAGCTAATGTGCCCAAAATAGTATTATTAATGAAATTTTCTGTTGTGTAATCTCTACGCATTTGATTATCATTCGTAATATATTTTGCTTTCATGAATGAATCATAAACCTCATACCAGAATCTTCTCTCAGGGGAAGACATGAATATATTTTGTTGAATATTAATTATTCCTTTTGTTATTTATTTTAAAACCTAATATAGTTATTTGCCGGTTTCACATCTCTTCCGCAATCGTTTCTAAATTAGTCTCAAATGTTCACATTCTTCACATTAATCCCGCCTCTTTTTTTTCTCTCTCTCTCTCTCCAGCTCTCTTTCTCTCTCTTCAGCTCTCTCTCCAGCTCTTTCTCTAACAATATATTTATATTTATATCCCTACCTATCTAACTATCTATTATTTTTACCTCAGTATATTTTTCTCAACACCCAGTAAAATATAATTCTATAACTTTTACTCAGTCCACATAAATGAATCATCAACTACCGCCCTATACACACACACACACACACACACACACACACACACACACACACACACACACACACACACACATACACACACACACATATATATATATATATATATATATATATATATATTATATATATATATGTATATATATATATATATACATACATACATATATATATATGTATACACTTATCTATATATTGTTTCCGAAGAAGACGGTCTGATCGAACTTATATATCAGGTCTGATAGTATACAGTTATATAACTGATATAGATCAGACAATATATCAATATGATCAACCCTCCGAAACGATCGTAAATAATGATATGAATAAATAACTTAACTTTGTTGTTTTTATTTTCATTATTAATTTAATACCTTATACACCGATATATCTATATCACATAAGAAACGGAGAATCAGTGTTGCGACGAATAAAATTTATTAGAAATATTACAATCGTTTCTCTGGCGATCAGCTCGAGGCACGATCGATGTAATGATCGAACCTGACTCTGAAGTCGCAAGGTCGTGGGATACGTCTCGATTCTACGAAGCGTATCTGACGACCTTGCGATTTCAGAATCAGGTTCGATCATTACATCGATCGTACCTCGAGCTGGTCGCCAGAGAAACGATTGTAATATGTCTAATACATTTTATTCGTCGCAACACTGATTCTACGTTTCTTATGTGATATCATACTCTGCTCTGTAAGAGCATTGAGTGCTCAAACGCCATACCGCAAGTGAGAAACTCGAGAGTTAAATATATTTAACGTTTTATAATTTAGCCAAAAATCGTTATTTCATTTCCTTATACTAAATAGTTCTGCGTATATCGTATTAACATCAATATATTAAATGTTGGTGGGATGGTAGGAAAGGCTTTTCTACTTTCAACGAAAGTTCTCAACAATTCAGATGTAATTCATGTTGTCTTTGTTCTGGCTTTTTTTTTTTATCGATTAACATTCTTGCTTGAATACAAATGTGTTATATGGTGGCGTCGTAATTTGGTGTATTATGTTGTTGTATGTTTGTATATTTGTTTCAATATTTTTTTTTTACTATTTTATTTTACTATATTCTGTGTGTGGTTCACTTTAATGGGAGTGGAATATTTAGAATTCTATAGATTTTCATAGCTTTAGTTCTATTTCCACATATTTAGTGTCTTTTCAGCTTTGTACTCTCTTATAATCAATTATCTCAGCTAATTTATAAACTAATGAAGGAGCATGAACCTTCTATTTGGAAGTCAATTATTATAAAACAGATTGCCTTAACCGATATGCATTTGCGTAAGGTATCTGCACACATACACTTTAGTACCTATATATATATATATATATATATATATATATATATATATAGAGAGAGAGAGAGAGAGAGAGAGAGAGAGAGAGAGAGAGAGGGAGAGGGAGATAGAGAGGGAGAGAGGAAGAGAGAGAGTGAAAGAAAGAGAGGTAGTAGATAGAATGTTACTAATTCAGACAAGTGAAAACATTCTTCAACTAAATACTTCATACATTAATGGAAGTAGAATGTAAATGTTATTATATAATATCTTACCCCTAGGGCAATGATGGGATTACACCAACATTACGACTCCTTGGTTGCTCGAAATAATTGAAATAGGAAAACTATCCTCAGAGCCGTGGATATGTCCGAAATACTTACAAATGTGTATACAACGTTAGAAGCAACTTAGACCAATTATGTATTAAACTTAATGACATCCTCCGGGAAAACGCCTTCTACATTCTGTCCGCCGGGGCTGTGAGGATGCTAGCACGTAGGATCCCGGGGAGGGCGAGAGAGATGGAAGCGATGACAGTGGGAATTCGGCTCTTCCATGTTCGGATCATATCCTTGTAGTTGTGTTCATTATCAATAGATAACTTTACTAGTGGTGTCCAACTCCATAATCTTTCGTTTTCTGAACCCTTTTCGATTATTCACGAATTCAACCTTTTACTGTCATAACAAGGAAATAATCTGTTGTTTAACATCGATGCAATCGTATACATCTATATATTTATAGATGTGTGAGCACACGCACCATGTAGATTATGAGTTCAATCCTCAGACCAGTAACATTTGTTTCTATCTTAAGAAAGACATTTTATGTAACTTTGCTTCAATCCACTTGATCGGGTAAAAAATTAATTTCGAAATCACTGATGCTAAGCAGTATCGATCTATGTTTTGTTTTCCTTTGAGGCACATCGTCTCCACATCGAGGAGAGGGGAGACTAGTTTACAAAGATGACTGCAGCTCTCAGACAAATTCCCATACCCAAGATTATTCTTCAATGAGGAAATATTCAGGTGTAAAATAATATTTTGTCATTCACCGAAATGAGACGGCGGGGTGGGGGTTGGCTAGGGGGGCGTTTTACATATCGCTTCTTCATAGATATTTTCTAAATCTAAATTCCCATTGTCATCAAATACTCTTGCAAATTATGTAGAAGTTTAGATATTCATATTCAACTTTACCTAACAACACATGCAATTATATTCCAACTTTTTAAAAGTTAAATTGCTAAACGGCTCCCAAGTCTTCGTTACCTAGTATTTATCTATGGCTGTTTGCTGTATAAATGATACTTGATTTTCAATTGAGTAATACAAAGGGAAGTTCTGCGAGGAGCTCCAAGGTATCAATTTCAAATACTTTCATATTGAATCGTTACACAATGTTAGCATAAATGCTGATACTTTAGGATTCTTTTATATTATTCTACATTTGATAGTCTCATTTGCAACAGCATTAATAAACTAAATGCCCAGACGAATAACTCTAAGCTATAAATTGAAACACAAACTGCTTGTGGAATGGAATTAGTACATTACACTAATTGTCTTAAATTACAGCGCCTGAAAACTTTTAAACGTTCTAACTTAACAATACAGAATTACCAGGAAACATTTCTTGATAGG
>OZ024756.1:33190130-33195130 GCA_964016885.1 Eledone cirrhosa
ATGGCGTCATTTAACACCAAATTACTTCTCCCGATGATTATTAATTGCTCCTAATTAAGCTAATGTGCCCAAATAGTATTATTAATGAAATTTTCTGTTGTGTAATCTCTACGCATTTGATTATCATTCGTAATATATTTTGCTTTCATGAATGAATCATAAACCTCATACCAGAATCTTCTCTCAGGGGAAGACATGAATATATTTTGTTGAATATTAATTATTCCTTTTGTTATTTATTTTAAACCTAATATAGTTATTTGCCGGTTTCACATCTCTGCCGCAATCGTTTCTAAATTAGTCTCAAATGTTCACATTCTTCACATTAATCCCGCATCTTTTTTTTCTCTCTCTCTCTCTCCAGCTCTCTTTCTCTCTCTTCAGCTCTCTCTCAGCTCTTTCTCTAACAATATATTTATATTTATATCCCTACCTATCTAACTATCTATTATTTTTACCTCAGTATATTTTTCTCAACACCCAGTAAAATATAATTCTATAACTTTTACTCAGTCCACATAAATGAATCATCAACTACCGCCCTATACACACACACACACACACACACACACACACACACACACACACACACACACACACATACACACACACACATATATATATATATATATATATATATATATATATATGTATATATATATATATATACATACATACATATATATATATGTATACACCTATCTATATATTGTTTCCGAAGAAGACGGTCTGATCGAACTTATATATCAGGTCTGATAGTATACAGTTATATAACTGATATAGATCAGACAATATATCAATATGATCAACCCTCCGAAACGATCGTAAATAATGATATGAATAAATAACTTAACTTTGTTGTTTTTATTTTCATTATTAATTTAATACCTTATACACCGATATATCTATATCACATAAGAAACGGAGAATCAGTGTTGCGACGAATAAAATTTATTAGAAATATTACAATCGTTTCTCTGGCGATCAGCTCGAGGCACGATCGATGTAATGATCGAACCTGACTCTGAAGTCGCAAGGTCGTGGGATACGTCTCGATTCTACGAAGCGTATCTGACGACCTTGCGATTTCAGAATCAGGTTCGATCATTACATCGATCGTACCTCGAGCTGGTCGCCAGAGAAACGATTGTAATATGTCTAATACATTTTATTCGTCGCAACACTGATTCTACGTTTCTTATGTGATATCATACTCTGCTCTGTAAGAGCATTGAGTGCTCAAACGCCATACCGCAAGTGAGAAACTCGAGAGTTAAATATATTTAACGTTTGATAATTTAGCCAAAAATCGTTATTTCATTTCCTTATACTAAATAGTTCTGCGTATATCGTATTAACATCAATATATTAAATGTTGGTGGGATGGTAGGAAAGGCTTTCTACTTTCAACGAAAGTTCTCAACAATTCAGATGTAATTCATGTTGTCTTTGTTCTGGCTTTTTTTTTTATCGATTAACATTCTTGCTTGAATACAAATGTGTTATATGGTGGCGTCGTAATTTGGTGTATTATGTTGTTGTATGTTTGTATATTTGTTTCAATATTTTTTTTTACTATTTTATTTTACTATATTCTGTGTGTGGTTCACTTTAATGGGAGTGGAATATTAGAATTCTATAGATTTTCATAGCTTTAGTTCTATTTCCACATATTTAGTGTCTTTTCAGCTTTGTACTCTCTTATAATCAATTATCTCAGCTAATTTATAAACTAATGAAGGAGCATGAACCTTCTATTTGGAAGTCAATTATTATAAAACAGATTGCCTTAACCGATATGCATTTGCGTAAGGTATCTGCACACATACACTTTAGTACCTATATATATATATATATATATATATATATATATATATATATATATAGAGAGAGAGAGAGAGAGAGAGAGAGAGAGAGAGAGAGAGGGAGAGGGAGATAGAGAGGGAGAGAGGAAGAGAGAGAGTGAAAGAAAGAGAGGTAGTAGATAGAATGTTACTAATTCAGACAAGTGAAAACATTCTTCAACTAAATACTTCATACATTAATGGAAGTAGAATGTAAATGTTATTATATAATATCTTACCCCTAGGGCAATGATGGGATTACAGCAACATTACGACTCCTTGGTTGCTCGAAATAATTGAAATAGGAAAACTATCCTCAGAGCCGTGGATATGTCCGAAATACTTACAAATGTGTATACAACGTTAGAAGCAACTTAGACCAATTATGTATTAAACTTAATGACATCCTCCGGGAAAACGCCTTCTACATTCTGTCCGCCGGGGCTGTGAGGATGCTAGCACGTAGGATCCCGGGGAGGGCGAGAGAGATGGAAGCGATGACAGTGGGAATTCGGCTCTTCCATGTTCGGATCATATCCTTGTAGTTGTGTTCATTATCAATAGATAACTTTACTAGTGGTGTCCAACTCCATAATCTTTCGTTTTCTGAACCCTTTTCGATTATTCACGAATTCAACCTTTTACTGTCATAACAAGGAAATAATCTGTTGTTTAACATCGATGCAATCGTATACATCTATATATTTATAGATGTGTGAGCACACGCACCATGTAGATTATGAGTTCAATCCTCAGACCAGTAACATTTGTTTCTATCTTAAGAAAGACATTTTATGTAACTTTGCTTCAATCCACTTGATCGGGTAAAAAATTAATTTCGAAATCACTGATGCTAAGCAGTATCGATCTATGTTTTGTTTTCCTTTGAGGCACATCGTCTCCACATCGAGGATAGGGGAGACTAGTTTACAAAGATGACTGCAGCTCTCAGACAAATTCCCATACCCAAGATTATTCTTCAATGAGGAAATATTCAGGTGTAAAATAATATTTTGTCATTCACCGAAATGAGACGGCGGGGTGGGGGTTGGCTAGGGGGGCGTTTTACATATCGCTTCTTCATAGATATTTTCTAAATCTAAATTCCCATTGTCATCAAATACTCTTGCAAATTATGTAGAAGTTTAGATATTCATATTCAACTTTACCTAACAACACATGCAATTATATTCCAACTTTTTAAAAGTTAAATTGCTAAACGGCTCCCAAGTCTTCGTTACCTAGTATTTATCTATGGCTGTTTGCTGTATAAATGATACTTGATTTTCAATTGAGTAATACAAAGGGAAGTTCTGCGAGGAGCTCCAAGGTATCAATTTCAAATACTTTCATATTGAATCGTTACACAATGTTAGCATAAATGCTGATACTTTAGGATTCTTTTATATTATTCTACATTTGATAGTCTCATTTGCAACAGCATTAATAAACTAAATGCCCAGACGAATAACTCTAAGCTATAAATTGAAACACAAACTGCTTGTGGAATGGAATTAGTACATTACACTAATTGTCTTAAATTACAGCGCCTGAAAACTTTTAAACGTTCTAACTTAACAATACAGAATTACCAGGAAACATTTCTTGATAGGGATAACTAAGTATATTTGCACATTCATACTCATACACACGCACACATACATACACACATATATACATACATAGATACATACACACACACGTACATACATAGATGCAAGCATGCATACATACATGCACACACACTTATTCACGACTACATAGGCACACACATACACATACGAACCCTACACAAGCACATACATACAAAAAAGTATGTGTATTATATATATGTTAATCGAGTATATGTGTATCTGTGCCTGTGGGGATGTTTGTGTGTCTATAATTATATATAAGGCTGAACTCAGATATATATATATATTTATATATGAGTTCAGCCCTTTTCGTTGTTATGGCAATGCGGCTGGACTGCCGATCGGTATATTTGATTTGCAATGCTGTCTAAACGTATTGTTATAACTCTGGGTATTATTCTCCATCGAGTGCTAAAGCTACTTTCCGAATCTGCATTCGTTAGCTTAGCCGCAGCCTAAAGCTTCGTTAATGCTGTACTAAAATTTGTATGTATATATATATATATATATATATATATATATATACAGAAAGGTAAGTAGTTTGACTTGTAGATATATTATTCTGGGTTCACTCTCCAGGCAAATGTTTCCTACCATAGTCACGATACATATCTGATTGGAATTTTCTAGGCAGAAACTGTCGGATGGAATGTATCCGTCACATCCTCTGTCTAAATGAATCATCTTAAGAATTACATCATGAGTACTTGTAACTATTGAATACTCAGTTACTACGATATACTAAAATTAGTCTGTGAATGTAATGGCGAGTGACGTATGGTTAACATGTACATAATGATGTACTGGCATGGTGAACTTCCGGACTTGTGACAGATTGTAAAACTTTTAACCTTTATCGGTATTTCAAAGTGTTGTGCCATACGTTGCTTTCAGAAAGACGTATCTAGCAGTTTTATCTCGTATTTGAAAACACACACGTAAGGATATATATATATATATATATATATATATATATATATATATATATATATATATATATATATATATTAAATAAATAGAAACTATATTTATAAAACCATATTTATTTTATTATATATATTTCAAGGGTACTAAAACACATTGGTACACTTCTTTCAGATAAAATACAAAGTTTATTTTATAAATAGAAACATACCCAGGAGAATCTTACCTTATCAGTTGAATATTCTCTTGATCCAGAGAATATTCAACTGATATATATGTAATAAACTTGAAATATATATAATAAAATAAATAGCTTTTATAAATATAGTTTCCATTTATTTAATATCATTGAATATTTACTCCAGAAACTGTCGAGTGCTCTAAATCAGTTATACACATTTATATTTGTCGGATTTCCAACAAATATCCCTTCTACTTATATATATATATAAATATATATATATATATATATATATATATATAGAGAGAGAGAGAGAGAGAGAGAGAGCGAGAGAGAGAGAGAGAGAGAGAGAGAGAGATTGTAGAACTTGGGTCGGAATTACGTTAAGAATACAGGTACAAGTTTAAACATGTAGAA
>OZ024756.1:33200130-33212630 GCA_964016885.1 Eledone cirrhosa
GTTTTCTATGATAAGCGTCTTCGAAACACACAGATCCAAATTAATCATAATTGTCCACGAGCCAAAGATGGCGCCTCTACGCAGCAGTCGCTCGACCTGAAAAAAATATCTCAGACAAATTTCTATTAAAACCATACACTACCATCTTAGGAAACGCAATGCCATATTGTACGATATAATCATTATCATTAACGTTATCATACACACAGGCATATATATGCCACTATATCTCTTTCTCACTTCCTTTCTCTGAATCTCTCTATCCTTCTCTGAAGAAATCTCCTGTATTCAGACCTGGAGAGGAGTTAGGCTCCGCCAGGTGTGAAAATGCCCTAGATATGCCGTATATCACTCTAACTTTCCTATAAATCCACCAGAAGTTACAGGACCATGCATGCAATGTATAGGGAATGTGTTGTGTGATATTGACAGATTGATGGTGATTGTGTAGAATATCTATGGTGTGATATTGTTTGATATAGATGTGTAGAATACGTGTAGAATACGTGTTACGCAAATTGTGTTATACATAAATATATTGTGTTATATATAAATATGTTGGGTTATATATAAATATATTCTGAATTTTTACGTTCTAGATTCAAATCTTACCGATGAAAACATTACCTTTCTTCTTTTCGTGGTCGATAAATTAAAGCACTATTCAAGTACAAGTTTTGATGTAACCGACTTAACCTTCTCCTAAATTGTTGGCTGTGTGCCTAAATTATATATGAATATTAATATTGCTATTAATATTATTCCTTTATTGATGAGGTCATTGTAGTTGCTGCTAGTGTTGTGGCTCTTTCTATTGTTCTGTTGCGGCTATTATTGCTTTAGCTGTTATTGTCAACAACAACATGATCACCTTTTTGAATTCAATGTGTCTAACAAATGTGGGCATGCCTACAAGGTCTTAACACAACACAACTCCTATGACTTTCGGAAACTTTTTTCACGCTCAGAGTTGCTGAAGCATGGAACAAACTACCTGCATCCGTTGTTAGATACCGAGACACTGCATCCTTTAAAGCCTCCATGCTTCCTGAAGTTGGCCAATACTACACCTAATATCCCCCCTTCCATACATACGCAAACATGTATATCATGACGCATTACACTGTTCACTTTCCTGACATTTGTACATTATTCTATGTACTATACATGCACATTTGATGAGTTGTAATGCTGTACACAATAATTTCATTATTATTATTATTATTATTGCCTTTCATCCTTACGGGGTGGATAAAATAAAGTACCAGTAATGCACTGGGTAATTGCTGGCCTCGTGCCTAAAGTAGAAACAATTTTTATTATTATTATTATTATTATTATTATTATTAACAATAATAATGCTTTGCCGCATAGAGTTACGGCCCTTTCTATTCTGAGTTCAAATCCCGCCGAGGTTAACTTTGCTTTCATCGTTACGGGGTCGATAAAATAAAGTACCAGTAATGGACTGGGTAATTGCTGGCCTTGTGCCAAAATTAGAAACAATTATTGCATATTATTGTTGCTATTGTATGTGCTGATAAGATGTTGTTGTTATTGTTGTTGTTGATATGGTGTTGTTGTTGGTGGTGGTGGTGCTGATCAGGATTAGCTTTCTATACTGGCTACACTAGTTTCATTACGGTTAACTGTGCTACTTATTGTAGCATTAAGACATCGTTGGACATATATTTTTACAACAAAAAAAAAAGTAAGAGGGAAGTAATAAGATTATTTCTCTTACTGAAGGAAGGATATGCTAAGAACATCTGCTTGAAGTTAAATCTCAGTTGCCCCATTAATTCTACATTTGAATCAATCAGGATGATATCTCTTGTCCCCTGATTCTGTACAAGAATAAGGGATGATGAATGGATACTTTCAATTTAATTTCTAATAACTTTAAGTTCAATTCTTAATTAACAATCGTATGATTTGCAATTTATGATGAAAATAAAATAATGGTTACAGATATAGTCTCAGAATATATTATTTATGCATAAATTACAGCATTTTTTTTAATTATACTATTAAAATTTTAAAAAGCATTCAATTATTGTATAAAAATGTTTGAAAATATTTCCTATAAGTAATTATAGATAGATCCATCTTTGTCAAGTTCTATCTGTCTATATATCTACCTACCTATATATCTATCTATCTATCTATCTATCTATCTATCTATCTATCTAGCTATGTATCTATCTATCTATCTACATTTCTATCTCTCTCTCTCTATATATATATATATATTATATATGTATCACGTTCTATCTGTCTATATATCTACCGACCTACATATCTATCTATCCATCTACCTGTCTATATATATATGTGTGTATGTGTGTGTGTGCGTGTATGTGTGTGTGTATTTATATGTGTATATATATATATGTGTGTGTCTACGTATATATATATATTTATATATATATATATATATATATATATATATATATATATATATATACGTATACATGTATATATTTATATATATATATATATATATATATATATATATATATTTATATATATATATATATATTTATATATATATATATATATATATATATATATAAACGTATATATGTATATATATATATAGACAGATATAAACGTATATATACATATATTTATATATATATATATATATATATATATATATATATATATATATATATATATATATATATATATATATATACGTATATATGTATATATATATATATACGTATATATGTATATATATATATATACGTATATATGTATATATATATATATATATATATATACGTATATATGTATATATATATATATATATATATATACGTATATATGTATATATATATATATATATATATATATATATATATATATATATATATATATATATACGTATATATGCATATATTTATATATATATATACGTATATATATGTATGTATATATGTATATATTTGTATATATATATATATATATATATATATATATATATATACAGGCCCTTGTACTGTTTTGGTCAAATCATGAATCGTTTGGAGGGCATAGTGGTTGGTCGTGTAATATAATCTATATTTTTATAATTCTCTATGCAAGAATTAAATTGAAATAATTAAAGAGAATTTAGAAGATACAATCGCAATTAATATCTAAAGCAAGTTTATCAGAGTTTTATCATTTAGAAACACACAAAAGAAAACAAAATATTATGAAATTAAATTCTAATAAAAGTGTGGAAAATATTTTTAAAAAATTGTATATAACGACATTTTATTAAACTTCCATTTATATTATTAAAAGTCTAAAAAAACTTTTAGACAATAACTCTTCTCTAAATAAATAGACATATATAAATAAATAAAGAAAGAAAGAGTGAAATAATGAATGAATGAATGAAAGAAAGGAAAAAACAAAGGAAGAAAGTAAGAAAGAAAAAAAGAAACTTTCTTTCGAGAAATACAACTACCGAATAACAAAGCTACAGAGACTATAATTGACTTTATTCAAGGTTAATTTTCTGATTTTCTTATTCTTTATTATCTTTTTACTTCTTCAGGTTTTTATTTTTATGTATTTCTTCATATTTTTTGCTTTCTTTTTTATTAATTTTCATTCGATACATGTCAGCATTATATTATGAAATATCGTTTTAGTAATTAAATTTTGCTAAATTGAAACCGAATTGATCCAATTAAATTGGCATAAATTGTATGATAAATGGAGTGGAATAAATAATTATTGATAACATTTCACAGAGTAACACTTCTTTGATTCATTGCAAATACTAGTTTCGTTGCTTAACAAAACGGAGAATATGTTTTATATTATATAAAGTAAACAAAAGGCCGGTGATTTGGCAGTGTTGTTATTGCGTCTGACATAAGTTTAACAGTATTTGTACTGACTATTCCCGTTCTGAGTTCAATTCTTGCTAATTTCTGTGTTCAATTTCAGCCTTCCGCAGCCAATGAAATGTAGAACCATCCAGGATTAACTTAAACGGTATTCACCTCCCGCAAATTGCTGGCCTTGTGATTAATTTATAAATGATAGTTTATGAAGAAAACGTCTCAATAATAATACATATATATTACGTTACTTTTTTTTCTCCCTCTGGCTATATTCTTGGTTTATTTATGGCGGTGTAAAGACTCTATAGAAACGACTGTATTAGTTTTCATTTCTCCATTTGTCATATAGAACGTACACAAATTATTTAGTAACCTGGAAACATAATATGAGAGAGAAAATAAATGAACACGGGGGGGTAAATATTCGAATGTTTTTCTAAAGTGCGTTTTCTATCAAATACTCTGTGCATGTCAACCATCTCTCTCTCTCTCTATATATATATATATATATATATATATATATATATATATGTAAACACACACACACACACACACACATATATATATATATATATATATATATATATATATATATATATATCTGTAAACACACACACACACACATGTATATATATATGTATGTGTGTGTGTGTATCTGTATGTGGGTTTCAGTATGCGCGTGTTTTCGTGCGTGTGCTTATGTTTGTACGTGTGTGTTTGTGTGTGTGTGGTTTATAGGAAACTATGATTTTATACAATACGATGACACGTATGTATATATGTGTTGTAGCAGCCCGAATCAGACGTAAAGAGGGGGGAGTAGTGTGAGGTAGTCTTAACATCCGTGACAGCAGCCTGCATGGGTCGTAAAGAGAAATGAGTAGTATGATTTAGTCATAACGACAGTGGTAGTAGCCAGCATTAATAAATATTAGACGCTGTTTTCCGTAGTTTGTCATCACCCCTTCCTCAATCATCTTTTTTGTGTGATGTCATCACCCCTCTGTCCTTAGTCATCTCTAAAGTGTGACGGAAGGACGGACGGAAGTGGCTCAGATTTATATATAGATTCTTGTGTCTTTAACTTCATGATTTTTCTCACTGTATTCTTGCAAATATGTTTGTTATTTATTTTAAATTACATCTTTTATAATCATATACAAAAATGATAATTTTCAACAATAATCAATAATTGTTATGTGTTTGTTTAATCTATCTATCCTCATGAATATTTCATCTGCAAAAATATCTAAAAGCCCCGTTGTAACTAACTACACTCTTGTCATATTTTATTAGCTAAACTATAGAAATTGTCTATTCATATATAATATATTATTCTGACATACTGTATTGTCGTATATATAATATAATATTCAATGCTACTGTATCAATTAATAGAACGAAACATTAAAAATACGTTAGATTTTACAAATCGTTCCGATAAATCAATTTGCTGTTTAATAAAATGTCGTTCTCGAGTAAAATATATTTATATTGATTTATAAAACTCTTGTTTAATTGGTGTATACAACAATTTCTCGCACTTTATTTTCTGTATGTGATTACGCCTTATTTTAAATTTTTACTAAGGAATATAATTAAAGTTTTAAATTTTCTCCTCGGTTAAATTTAAATAAATTATTTTTTGGAGTAATATGATTTAAATTTTATGTTACTCTCCTGCTAAAATTTTGATTTTATCTCGTATATATACAATCAAAATATTAAAGTTGTTCTTCTTACTAGTGTTGTATACCTAAAGGCCAGTTACGATCGAAACCTTCTAAGCATCTCCATCATTTATCTGTTGTTTTCCCCCGAGATATATTCTGTAAAGCACTAGTGAGCACTTGACGTAACTAATTGTTTCTAATGTTGGCACAAGGCCAGCAATTATACCAGTGCATTACTGGTACTTTATTTTATCGACCTCTTAAAGATGAATGGCAAAGTTAACCTCGGCAGGATTTGAACTCAGATCATTGACGTAAATAATTGTTTCTACTTTTCGCAGAAGGCCAGCAATCAAACCAGTGCATTACTGGTACTTTATGTTGTCGACCCCTGGATTAGAACTCAAACCATAAAGGGACGTAACTTTATGCTGGAAAGCATGGCGTCCGAGCATCTACTGATACTGCCAATCCACCGCACATTGACGTAATAATTGTTTCTACTATTGGCACAAGGCCAGCAATTATCCCAGTGCATCACGGGTACTTTATTTCATCGACCCCTTAAGGATGAAAGTCAACGTTAACCTCGGCGGGATTTGAACTCAGAATGGCAAGGACCGTAACTCTATGCTTCAAAGCATGGCGTCCGACCCTCTACCAATACTGCCAATCCACCGCCCTATTTACAGGCGTAAATAATTGTTTCTACTTTAGGCACAAGGCCAGCAATACACAGTGCATCACTGGTACATTATTTATCGACCCCGTAAGGATGAAAGGCAAAGTCAACCACGGCGGAATTTGAACTCAGAACGTAAAGGGACGTAACTATGCTGGAAAGCATGGCGTCCGACCCTCTACCGATACTACCAATCCACCGCCAGTTATACTGCCAATAAATAATGACAGCAAAAGCGTAGCTAATTTTTTGAATCCATGATTGGTATATCATATATACAAGCATTGCTGTATTTAATGGCAATCACAGAGGCTGGTACTAAATTGGTACATAGGAGAAACCTTAAAATGTATGTTGATTACTGGCGTGGAAGTAATTAAATATAACAATAGGAATTAATTATTATATGTCTAGTACATTTGGACAGATGACATAGAAGATTAAATATAGGAGTAACTTTGGAAAAATAGCTATTTACAGAGGCGAATGTAAGATTAAAATGGATGGATTTGTGATCAGAAATTGATATTCTTGTTGTACTTAATGATTGAGATATGAAATATATATATATATATATATATATATATATATATATATATATATATATATATATATATATATATATATATATAACGAAATATATATACATATATATATATATATACATATGTATATATATATATATATATATATATATATATATATATATATATATATATATATATATATATATATATATATATATATATATATATGTATATATATTTCGTTTCTGAATTTGTTTAGCAAGATTCTTTATCTGAAAACGGGTGTTGAAACCGATATGTTTATGCTTTGGGAGGGTCATGTTGCCAATAAGAAACACACGTACCAGTTGCTTTCATAAGGGTAAATTAGAGAACATAGAAATAAAAATAGAATCTGCACACAGAAAAGACGCAATGTTTAGACAAATCACAGAGGCAATAAACATAAATGAACTCCAACCAAAATTAAATAGAAAATATGAATGGAATAGCAACATCACAACTTACAATTAAGAACAAAATGAAAACACACACACATGTAGAACAAACAACCAACCAGTAACATGTAAATAAGCAAATATAAACACACACAGACACCCGGATGTAACACATGCGCAAACTAAGCACGCAACACACACAAAAACAAGATGGCGTAGGACAGAACAAAGGAGAGGCACAAAAACAAAGAAAAGAATCCCCAGTCACTGAAGCGGTCACAGAATGTGTGACGAAAGAACTTTGACAATATATGAACAATCGTCTGGTTGTGGAACCAACCAACCAACCTGAAATTTATAAATTCCTAAATTTATCAATTTAATTTATAATAAATTGAGGTGAAAGCAACTGGTGCATGTGTTTCTTATTTGCAACATGACCCTCCCAAAGCTTAACAATATGTATATATATATATATATATATATATATATATATATTGAAAGAGTGAAGAATAGCATGGTCAACAGTACAAAAAAGGGTTTTATTTACAATCTGTAAATAAAATTATTTACAGACTGTAAATAAAACCCTTTTTTGTACTGTGTACCATGTTATTCTTGACTCTTTCAATATTATTACTCCGAGTTAAACTTACATAGGAATACAAGAGAACTCATTACCTCGCCACCTACGTAAACCTCTTATTCAGTCGAACAACGCCGTACGCTACAACTATCCATAATACGAAGTATTCACAACCTCTAACTGGATTACCTATAACGATATCTTGTTATCCCTTATATATACTTATATATATATATATATATATATATATATATATATATATATATGTATGTATATATATATATATATATATATATATATATATATATATATATATATATATATATAAATACATACATACATAATGTGACATGTAATAAGTGCAATGACATAGACCATGCAATGAGGAAAGCAGTGGTGGACTAAATATTCCCTACGTGGAAAGAATTGTGGCAAATAGAGCATCCGGCGTGACATAAGACTAAGAGCTGACTATAGTATGTTCCTTAACAAGTAATTACACAATACCACCTTAAATACTGAATGAGAAATTTAGCTGGCGTTGTATTACTTACACATACGGAAAGATTTGGGCTGAAATGCCTTTGGTCAAATATTTGCTGTAATAATGAACAAAATAATAAAAAACTTTGCAATGTTCTTTCATTTTTAAAATAAAATTTAGTAAGAAAAAATAAGAAAAAAAAGGACAAACAAAAGGAAAAAAAGAATAGGGAAATTTTTGTCGTGCAAGTAACATTTGGAATAATGGCTATAATATCATCTCTTTAGAAATACAATAAAATTTAAGATAAGTACAGTCCTGGAACATTTTTATTATTCATATTAATAGCCAACAGCATTTTTGATAATATTACATTAAGAATTTAGTTTAGTTGTAAATTTGTTTAAAGGGAACGATTGAGTATGTTCGATGTTTCTTTTGTCGATTTTGATCTGCTTGAAATAAATATCTGATGAATAATAAAGGATAAGAGTGTATCTAAATAATCCTTTGACAAGCTAAAATATCTTCCATTTATCAGCTGAACCTTCGTAGAAGGAGGGATAAGTTAAATAAATTTGGCCTTGATACAATATCCGATTATCACATATTAAGATAGATATTATATCGTATCTTCAGATCAGGGTTCACCAAGGTTCAACTAGAACATCACAAACAAGAGCTGTATTAGGGGGTAGATATTAAATGGACGTATTCTCTAAAGTATACATTGGCTGATTAGCCTAATTAGCCGGAAATGAATGACAACATTAGAATATGCTTTTTTGCGCTAACATAGCGGATACGTAAAATGTATTCGTGAGGTATATCGAGTAATAATTGTTTCTACTTTAGGCACACGGCCAGCAATTTGAAGAGGGGGAAAACTCGATCAAATCGACCCCAGTGAATTACTGGTGCTTTATTTTATCGACCCCGTAAGGATGAAAGGCAAAGCTAAACTCGGCGGGATTTGAGCACAGAATGTGAAAGCCCGTAACTCTATGCTACGAAGCATGTTGTCGACGCTCTACCGATACTGCCAATCCACTGCCCTTTATCGAGTAATAATATTTGATTCGTTTGCAATCAAACAGAATCATTCTAATTTTGACTTACTCTACCCAAATGAGAAGCAAAATAAAATAATAATAATTGCTGGCATTCTGCCTATATTAGAAATCATCATTATATTACTAAAAGGTCGGTGGAATGACAGCATCGGTAGACGGGCGGCCGCTATGCTTTGCAGCACAGCGTTACGGCCCTTTAGTTCTGAGTTCGAATCCCACTGAGATTAACTTTGCCTTTCATCCTTAAGGGATCGATAAAATAAAGTACCAATAATACAGTGAGATAATTGCTGGCCTTGTGCCAAAAGTAGAAACAATTATTATATTACTAAAACCAATATCATTATTATTATATATACTTAATATTTTTTCTGTTTCTCTGTTTCAGGTAAGTGTCCAGCTATTCTTTGGATCTAATATATCACCTACAAAATTTGGCTGCATAACATGAAGACTCGGATACATCACCTCGTATATATACGTATTTATATAGTCATTTTTTTTATGTCACACAATTCTAAAACCACATGTGTGCTGTTGTTGTTGTTGTTGTTGTTGTGGTTGTGTGTTTAGAAAGAGAGATATGTGTACGAGTTAACATATATATATATATATATATATATATATATATGCAGAGAAAGAGAGAGAGAGAGAGAGAGAGAGAGAGAGAGAGAGAGAGAGAGAGAGAGAGAGAGAGAGAGAGACGTGCGTGTGTGTGTTATACACAAAAATATGTATATATGAGTGTGTATATATATTTATCTCTCGCACACACACACTCTCTCTCTCCATACATATATATGAATATATATAATTCTGTGTATGTATGGTTTCTTATAGAAATAATCAAATCAAAAATAATATATAAAACATATATGCGCTAATCAGAATACCCCCAAAAATATAAAGAAGAAAAAAATTAGACTTAAAAAACAATGTTATCGTTAGATATTTATGTATTATTAATTTATATAGCTTAAGTATATTCCTATGAGACAAATTTCAATACGAAGGTGACATTGATAAATGTAAATATATTTTTCTACCGATTAAACGCTGTCCATCATAAGCACACTCGTTATTCGGTGATGAACACACACACACACACACATATATATATATATATATATACATATATATATATATATATATATATATATATATATATATATATATGTGTGTGTGTGTGTGTGTGTGTGTGTGTGTGTGTGTGTGTAAAAGGTAAAGAGAAATAGAAGACAAAATACAATTATACGTATATGTATTTGTGTATATATATATATATATATATATATATATATATATATGTGTGTGTGTGTGTGTATATAGTGTATATTATATATTATATATATATGTGGTGGGGGTTTCTATATATATAGATATGTGTGTATGTATATAATTGTGAGTTGATGGCTTCTGAAATGTTTTTGTTATTTTACGGTAGCTGAGTAATAACAATGAGTTTTCTGTCATATCTAACGTGTTTATTTTCTTGTCTCATAGAACTGCCATTTTTCTATATTTTATAGAATCTCTCTGATATAATGATTTAAATATATTATTTCATATCAGAAATGTTGTTCCAGTCATAGGTATATATAGACGAGAATATTGTCTATTGATAAAACGATTAGTGAACTTTTGTGGAAGACCAACAGTGGCCCATGCATGAACGTCTTCCTTCACCAAGACAGCGATACATGTCGAAAAGGAAGTAACGAAATAATAGGACATGCTAGCAGTGACATTGCAACTAAGTCTTCTCGTCTGAATGGACTGGAACAATGCGAAATAAAGCGTTTCTGCTTTTTCCGGAATCGAATTCAATCTCATGACCTTGCGATCACACGAGCCTAACTCCTGATACACGTGTTTTCACGTATATGGACCATGTACATATATTAACTTATTTTTGACAAAGATTTCATTTCCATTCATTAAGGAACGAAACTGATCATCATATCCGATTAAGGTATACATATTTCCAGGGTTCTTCTATTTGCTAAAGACATGATGTTATACCCACATTCCTCCACTGGAATGCTACTTCATTTATCGGCCTTAAAATGATGAAAAGTTGAGTTAAACTCGACAAGATTTGAGCTCAGTGCGCAGTGATGTCGAATTAATCCCGACGCCTATAATCCGACACTCTCATAACACTTCCAATTCATTGCCACCATCAATAATTCTATATACTTCGTCAGAGTGGTTTCAAATTACATTTGAACACTGTAAACGAATTATTGTAACGCAGCAGTAGGTAAGACAAATACATCAATGCTCGAGGCGAGTTGACTTGGGATTCTGATTACTGGAGAAGATAGACATATTTTGATCTTTAGGAAGTTTACTTGACTTGAGAATAAGCAGGATTAGTCTTGTTGGTATGGTCAGTTAAGAGCATCTGTGTAGTCATTAGATGTCGTAGCAATTACAACCAAATCACACTAAATGTTCTCTCTTCTATCTTAAGAAAACATATTGAATTAATTATTATGTATAATGTGGGATTTTAGAAAGATGAGATATACAGATACGAGTTAGACACGTGTTTATGTCACGACTACAGAAGTGCTATTCATTTATATTTCAAGTACTAGATATAGTAACAGAATCACAATAAGATTTCCGCCTACAATCACGTGAAAACAGATTGTCTGAAGTGTTTGATATACCTGTATAAAATATATCGTACTAAATATAAGATATATGGTCGTGCCTGGCAAGCCATACATGGTAGTCCAGCTTGAAAAGAAATATAGGTTTAGGGGTCAAATACTTTGACGGCTGAGCTCCGATCTAGCGGTCGAAACGGCCGGAGATCAGCCGTCGGGGTCTTGACCCTTTTTCTATTACCCACTCTACTACCCTATATATATATATATATATATATATATATATACATATATATATATATAAACAAGGTTTAGTAAATAATGAAAAAGTTTCAAAATAAATTTTAAAAAATTGACTTTATGAAACTTTTTCATTATTTACTAAACCTTGTTTATATTTGTTCTGGCTCGTTAATTTATTAACCCGCCATTGAACCACATTGGCACTTGGTTGGACAATACATGCGTACCTTGGCGCCTTGTGCGTGAAGGGACGTATTTAATATATATATATATATATATATATATATATATATATATATAAGCAAAGAGTTATTTAATTTGTTGGTTGT
>OZ024756.1:33217630-33237630 GCA_964016885.1 Eledone cirrhosa
AAATTAGCTTATTTTGATTTCGTTTTCTATTGCTGTTGTTTCATAATGCTGCATTGTTGATGATGATGATGATGATGATGATGATGATGATGGTGATGATGATGATGATGATGATGATGATGATGTTGTTCTTGACTGTGATGAGGGTGATTATGGTGTTGATTGTGTGATTGATGATTATGATGATGATGATGATGATGATGATGATGATGATGTTGACTGTGCTGATAACGATGGTGACGGTGATGATGATGATGATGTTGACTGTGATGATGATGATGATGTTGACTGTGCCGATAATGATGGTGACGGTGATGACGACGATGATGATGATGATGTTGACTGTGATGATGATGATATGATGAGAATGATGATGTTGGTGATGAATGAGTATGGTGGTGGGGGATGCTGATGAATATGGTGATGGTGGTGGTGGTGGTGGTAGTTACTATGGTGGGGGGTGTATGGTGGTGGTGGTGGTGGCGGTTGTGGCGATTATGGTGACGGTGATGTGTATGGTGGTGGTGGTGGTGGTGGTGGTTGTGAGGACTATGATGCTAATTATGATAATGGTATAATGGGAATTGAGATAATGATTATGAGAATGATGATGATGGCTGTGAGGATGTGAATGATTACAACGGCAGGAATACGAAAAATGATGCTGATGTTGATGATGATGATGATGATGATGCGGTGGTGGTGGTGGTGGTGATTGTGGCGGTTGGGATTGTGGTGGTGATGATGATGCTGATGCTGTTTGTTTTTTGTTGTTTTTGTTGTTGTTGTTGTTGTTGGAGTTCTTGATGGTGGTGGTTGTTGTAGTGGTGGTAGTGGTAGTGGTGGTGGTGGTGGTGGTTGTGGTGGTTGTGGTGGTTGTGGTGGTTGTGGTGGTGATGATCACAAGTTTCTCATCATTATGATAATGATGATGGTGAAATAAGAGTAATGATGCTAGTGTTGATGCTGATGCTGTTTGTTTTGTTGTTTTTATTGATATTTTTATTGGTGGTGGCGGTGGTGGTTGTGATGATGATGGTGATGATCAGTTTCTCATTATTATGATAATGTTAATGATGATAGTAAAAAGTATAGTAAATGAAGAAATCAGTTTTGATTTGACGTGAAATAATTATGATGTGACTGAGATGATGATGCTGGTGTTCTTAATATTGATATTGACAACGAACCATTGCATGGTGTATGCCGTGATAATATCCCATTTCCATCTTGTTATTATTTATACATTGATATCACGAGAATATGAAAGATAATGCACTTCCGACAACACATTAAATGCTTCCGCCTAAGAACGTTAAATTTACTGAGCTATTAACAATAGAAACCATACAACAATTACTAATAGAGTACATGCATACATATATACATATATATATATATGTGTGTGTATGTGTGTGTGTGTGCGTGTGTGTGTATATGTGTGTGTGTGTGTGTGTGTGCGTGTGTGTGACTGTGTGTGCAGGTGTGTGCGTGTGTGCTAATGCATTTGTGTAAGGAGTGATCATCTTATAAGTGTGAATATATAAATAAATACATTATATTATATATCCCCGAGGTTAACTTTGCCTTTCATCCTTACGGGGTCGATACAATAAAGTACCAGTAATACACTGGGGTAATAGCTGACCCTGTGCCATTATTTAAGGGTATGTCAATATTTGTTTATAAAACTGATTTATTATATTTTATCTGATGAAAGAGCACCATAATTGGCTTTGGTGTCGTTGAAATATGTATAATGAAATAAATATGGTTTTATAAATATAGTTTCCATTTGTTAATATAATGTATTTTTACTCCAATAATTTGTTGAGTGCTTTATATCCGTTAAAAAAAAAGCAAAATTGGCCACACGTACATACCTTGTGTTTTTTTTTAAACAAATAACGATCGATTTCAATACTTGTTTCTACTTTAGGCACAAGGCCAGCAATTACCCAGTGCATTACTGGTACTTTATTTTATCGACCCCGTAAGGATGAAAGGCAAAGTCAACCTCGGCGGGATTTGAACTCAGATCGTAAAGGGACGTAACTATGCTTGAAAGCATGGCGTCCGACCCTCTACCGATACTGCCAATCCACTGCCCTTCGATCGATTTCAATACTGAAGTAAAAATGTATCAAATTTAAAATTGAAAAAAATTATAAACAAATGTTCTAGTCAAATGTTTGTGAGTTAATATGTACAAAAAGCCATTATGTAATTTGACAATATTTTGATAAGAAAATAATTGTGTTTTATAATATATTCGTCTAATATTTTTCATTTTAGTTTCATCTATAATATTTTTTCTCGATTAGATTTTTTGAAAAGATGTGTATATGTTATTTACATAAACTCTTTGTCAGTGCTACTTTTATTGTGATGTTATTACCCGTTTATTCGTCGTAATTTCATTTAAACTCCGTTAAGACTTATATTGATTGGGTATTTAACGAACCTTGTTGAATTATTCAAGGCCAACAATGTTTCGGAGAGGGGAGTGTCAATGTTAATCAACTCCAGGAAATTACAGGTACTTCGTATTATCGACTTCATATCGATGGTCGGATTTCAACACAGAACGTAAAGGACCGTAATAAATTCATTGCAAAGCATATTGTTCTGCGTTCTACCGGATAATCCCAATCTAACACCCCCATTATACATCAATAATTGTTTCTACTTTTGGCACAAGCAATTATCGCACTGTATTACTGGTACTTTATTTTATCGACCCCGTAAGGATGAAATATCTCAATAATGAGATATTGTTTGTTTTGAACACTCTCCAACAAAAGATCATGTACATCGTTGTTTGGTCCACTAGAAATAGCAGCCAACCCTCTGCCTCTCCCCGCCCTCTCTCTCCCCTCTTCCCCTTTTGTTTCCAGATCGAAAATGAAAAAACAACAAAAGAAGAAGGAAGAATGAAATTGTATTTTTACTTAAAAGCATTGTTTATCTAACAAGTCAAGCGCACACACACACATATAATTTATATATATACATATATATACATACATACATACACACATATATATATATATATATATATTAGTATACATGTAGATAGGTGTGCATAATGTGACATATATAAATAAACTGGCTGTCTTTGTGATTCGGTATATTTCGTATATATATATATGTATGTATTTATTTATGTATTTATATATATAATTGTTGGCTGTATAGAAACTCCTTATATTTGTCTACCTGTGGAAAACTATCAGCACTGAAAGGAAACAAAAAATCAACATAAACTAATGTATAGGAAGAAAAAATTGAAATTAAAATACAGGAAAGGAAAAGTAATGAAATGAAAGATGGTTATTTCAGATCTGTCTTCAGGAAACAGACATTTCGAAAACCAATAATTACACGAGAAAAGCAGCACATAACAAAGTGAATAAATAAATAAATAAATAAATAAATGGTTAACAAAATATAGAAATAAATAGTTAAATAATGAAATAAATAAGCATTCAAGAAGCAGTTTAATAAATTGATTTCAAAAATAATTATTTTACTTTTACGAAAATTCTTAATTTGAAATGTTCTTTGAATATCTGGGGAGAAATATATTTGATCAATTAACGAGAAAATTTAAGTAATTTTCGCAGGAAAATAACCTGCCTCTGTATAAAATGGAATAAAACATGATGGCAAATAACAAGTCAAAAATTAAGTTTAACCAAACCAAATGTGTTTTACGTTTGCTCCCCTCGAGAAGTAAAACAAAATAAAATAAAAAAAGGTAAATAACATTGAGAGTAATAATGGCAATAATAATAATAATAATAATAATAATAATAATAATAATAATAATAATAATAATAATGCTTTCTTTATTAACCACAAGGGTTTACATAAAGTAGACATTAAGGACAGTACAGGACAATACAGGACGGTACAAATGTGCATTTCTGAGTGTAAAAAACAAAAACAGAGGATATAACAAAAAGATAACAATGAAAAATTCCCCAATACGGGGGAGACTTCCGAGGGACATTCGTGGAGAAAGCCCATTAAAAAGCCACAGTGACCCTGACCACCAGGGCAAGTGCCCTCTCCCAGTTTTCCACCTTTAATTTACAGACACATAATCAGAGTATTCACTCGGGCCATTCTTGCCTCTCTCACCCATCTTTCAACAAAATGCTGGGAAGAGAGCACTTCCCTCTCTACCATGATTTTCCTTTTCAAATGAAATTTGAAAAAGTTAATCAGGGCACCACCGAAGAGGTAAGTGCTCGTCTTCAGCCCTTTCAAACGTGTCCACCATACTATCTCTTTCGCCATGGCCACCACACAGATAAAAACTTCCTGCCCTTCCCGGTTAAAGGAAGAGGACGGGGCAATCCTCACGATGGACTCAGCTGATAGCTGGATTCGTCCTACACGCGACAGTAGGTGTTCGACATAAACCCACAAGTCAGCAATACTCGGACACTGGACGAGTGCTTGTAGGACGGTTTCGTTGCCCTGCGCGCATCTCGGACATGCCCGGCTGACGGCACCTCCATGCGTGTAGAGTTTATCCCGAACTGGCAAAGCTCCTCGGTAGCACTCCCAGGCCAGTGATTTCTGTAAGTTGTCCATAGGCCCCGGCCCGAAAGTTCTTCCGGAGAGATTGGCTAGTTGATTTTCGTCGACGCCTAGAGTTTCTCCAAGTACGTCGTCTCTCTTCCCCTCCACTAATCCTCTATAGAACGCCAAGGTGGAGTTTCCACCGATCACATTGCCCGATTGGTCGAGTGCCGTGAGCGCCTGAAGACATTCCAGTCAATAATAATGATGATGATGATGATGAGAAGAATAAGAATAAGGACAACAACAACAACAACAAAAACAACAGCAACGACGACGTCGAAAAAAAAATAATGATGATTATTATAACTGTAAATTTGAAAGAAAACCGAACAAAGAAGAGACAAGAATACACGATCTTTGTACCTCAAAAGGTAAAACTGTAGTAGTAGTAATAATATTAATAATAATAATAATAATAATAATAATAATAATCGTGTCTGATTGTGGATGTGGCCTGCCCTTTCGACACGAGAGTGCAAGAGAAGGAGAGGGAGAAAATTAACCGATGCCAGGACCTAAAGTGGGAGGTGAAAAGGATTTGGAACTGCCATGAAGTCAAAGTGATCCCGATTGTCATAGGCGCACTGGGGACTATCTCCAACAGTTTCCAGGGATGGTTAAAGAAAATCGGCCCCTTCACGCTTTTTGGAACGCTTCAAAAGGCATGCTTGCTTGGAACAGCAAGAACTCTCCGATACGTCCTGAATATCTGAGGCTGCAGGTAGTGGCTTGATATTCATTCCAACGGACTTTCCAGTTAACCAACATCAATGACTGAGATTCAAGGAATAACAACAGTAATAATAATAATAATAATAATAATAATAATAATAATTATAATAATAATAATGATTTCTTTATTAACCACAAGGGTTTACATAAAGTAGACATTAAGGACAGTGCAGGACAATGCAGGACGGTACAAATGGGCATTTCTGCGTGTAAAAAAACAAAAACAGAGGATGTAACAAAAATAACAATGAAAATAACAATGAAAAATTCCCCAATAGGGGGGAGACTTCGGAGGGACATTTGTGGAGAAAGCCCAGTAAAAAGCCACAATGACCCTGACCACCAAGGCAAGTGCCCTCTCCCAGTTTTCCACCTTTAGTTTACAGATATATACTCAGAGTCGGCCCATTCACTCGGGCCATTCTTGCTTCTCTCACCCATCTTTCAACAAAATGCTGGGAAGATAGCACTTCCTTCTCTACTCTGATTTTCCTTTTCAAATGAAATTTGAAAAAGTCAATCAGAGCATCACCGAAGAGGTAAGTGCTCGTCTTCAGCCCTTTCAAACGTGAATAATAATAATAATAATAATAATAATAATAATAATAATAATAACAGCAACAAGAAAAAAAGAAGAATCAGAAGAGGATGTGTTATTCCTACAGGTTATTGTGTTGAGCTTCTGGTCATAGGTTGTTGCTATTTTCAATTCCTAAACCGGTCTATGATTCGTGACCTTTGTCCTAGTGTTCCATCCCAGACTCACATTCATGATAGTACTAGGGGCACTATAATTTTTAGAAAATACGAGAAATCTCCTGTGAGATGAAACCTCGTGGAATGCCCGCTAAATCTACATAAGTAATTTTCAGCCCATTTCCTTTTGGCATAACATTCATATAATTCTTAATTCACATGTTTCGTGTGTTAGACACATACAAATGAGTTTAAATCTCAAAATGAATGACTGGCTATGCCTAACCTGCGGAGAAACAGCAACGACATAACTAACGAAATAAATATGTTTTTCGATAGAATATACAGATTTGTTGTTTCCTTTTATGTATATTAATCAAAACTTCCAGAATTGTGTTTATTCTAAACATCAGTTATAATGTAATGGTACAATAAAGAAAGCGTATATGGTAAATGTTTTTTCTGTACTACATGTAAAGAGTAAAAAGTAACATTACTAAAGGAAAAAAAACATTCAACGTATGACAACGTTATGAAATACGAAAGAACATAGATAGAGTAACAGGAGTCCGTTTAAACTGAGTTAAGATATACCATATCTTCTGCAAATTCCAGCCGACTGAACCACATCTGCCAGATATGACACCACTTCCAACCCGACTGCGGTCTTCAATCTTATTCATAAGAATGTCACTGTTGCAATTATGTCACTGTTGCAATTATATATATATATATGTGTGTGTGTGTGTGTGTGTGTGCGCGCGTGTGCGCGCGTGTGTGCGTGTGTGTGTGTGTATATGAGTGTGTGTGTGTGTGTGTGTGTGTGTGTGTGTAAAAGGTAAACAGAAAGAACAACACAATCGGGACAGTATATGAAATACAATATATAATATTAAAACGAAGTCATCGGAAAAACCGATATATCTTCGACCGCTTTCTCACCCAATCAATACTTTAATTAAGCCAGCATCCTAAGATACGAACCAAAATGTGAATACGTTAAATATATACATATGTGCATGTGTGTGTGTGTGCGCGTATGCGTGTATGTATGTATGTGTGTGTTTGTGTGATTGTATTCCTGTATATTTATTTGCCTACTGGTTTCTATGTGCGCATGTATAGGTTTGAAAATATATCCGCTTAGCATAGTGCTTATGACTTTTACAGAATTAAGTGACAAGTCTGTTAACAAAGCCACTACTTTACACTGTTATTACATAATAGGTAACAGCATTGTAATGAAGTAATAATGAGTGCTATTCACTAAATTCAATTATTTACAGAAGAATAATTGAATTAGTGTCTCCATTTACAAGCAGCTCTTATCGTTCAACAACATTTGATAATACCTTCTATTTGGGTGCGTTTTTTACAAAGTACAGGTAATATTTTCATTATTCACGCAGTTAGTTAATCTTTCTGTTATTGTTCTCGATATTTCTTCCCCTCTATTTCAATCTCCTTTATCTAATTTCCTAAGTCACACGCACATTATGCAAAAACAAATTCTCTCTCCATTAATATATATATATATATATATATATATATATATATATATATATAGTAAAATTATTTCTACTTTTGGCACAAGGCCGACAATTATTCCAGTGCATTACTGGTACTTTATTTTATCGACCTCGTAAGGATGAAAGGCAAAGTTAACCTTGGCGGGATTTGAACTCATACCATAAAGGGCCGTAACTCTTTGCTGCAAAGTATGGCGTCCGACCCTCTACCGATACTGCCAATCCACCGCATAATTATTGTTTCTACGTTTGGCACAAGGCCAGTAAATTACCCAGAGCATTACTGGTACTTTATTTTATCGACCCCGTAAGGATGAAACGCAAAGTTAACCTCGGCGGGATTTGAACTCAGAATGGCAAGGGCCGATGAATATGAAGACTAAAATCCGAAGAGGGTTTCGATAAGTATAATATATATATATAAAATATATAAAACTCGTAGAGCAAATATTTATCAAAATAACAGATTAAAGTTTAAGCAAAGAATCGCTGCTTTCACCCTTAACGGGGGGGGGGGTGAAAGCAGTGATTCTTTGCTTAAACTTTAATCTGTTATTTTAATAAATATATATATATATATTTAGTTTTGCCGTCTTGAGGGCTCAGGTTATCTTAACTGTTAGTCCCCAGTGAAATATGTAAAACGGAGTTTTAAATAAACCTGAATCAACTGAATATGGCCGATCTTTATTAATATAAAAATATATATATGTATGTGAAGGCGTGTGGCTGAGTGGTTAGAGAATTGGATTCACAATCTTGAGGTTGTGAGTTCGATTTCTGGACCGGGCGATGCGTTATGTACTTGAGCAAGACACTTTATTTCACGTTCCTCCTTCTACCTGGAGTTGCGACCGATAGATAGTACTAGCAACTGGAAAGACCAACGGAAACATTGTTTCCTCGGTCCGATTTGACGAAAGTCGATCGATCCTCTCATATGTATGTATGTGAGTGTGTTTGTGTGTGTGTTTGTGTATGTATGTATGTATGTGTGTGTGTAAAGATATGCTTAAGCTTGACCATATACAACAACAACTACTACTGCTGCTACAGCTGCTGCTGTTGCTACTGCAGCTGCTGCACACACATACACACACACATATATGTATATAAATATATATGTATATATAGAGATAGAGAGAGGGAGAGAGTGACTAGTGTATGTACTGTATACCTCTATATGTTTATGTGTTACTATTTAACCGAGATCTCTTAATCCTAATTAGTTCAGATAATATTCCTAAATCAATTTATCTCTTCGAATATTTGTATTTCGTGTGAATTGACTCGTCTCTGCTTATTCTCATATATCTCTTTAAGTATCTATAATTATTGTCTATAATTTCTATGTTTCATTTGTTTTTGTCACTTTCATCCTGGCTTTTTGACATCATTCAGATTCGAATGTAATAAAGCGTTATGTCTTCAAATAAGTTTAAACTCCTGTGTGAGTGCCAAGTTAATCGTGTGCTTAAAGAGGAAGTTACACAACCGAAGAAGCACGACATTATTCATATATGTTTCGTGGCTATTCGCCAATAATCTTCACGAACTTAAGTTGCTTAAGTCTTGTTTAAAGTAAATGGCATTACGAGAAGACAGACAGGGAGATAAATAGATAAATAGATAGAGAAAGTGAAAGAGCGCCTATTTATTTAACATACTAAAAGACATCGTTTAGTTGAATTATTATAAAACAATTACTGATGCTTGCTCGTTGTATCAAACTGAGAATGGAACGAAAAAGCTTAAATAAAATCCGAAATCTCTACATTTGCATGCTAAATATTCTTAGTTGGTCGTTTAGTTTGTGTTATATATTGTAGCTAAGATAATGCCAAAGGAAGGTTTTGTTAATGAGAATGTTGAATGCTATTTAAGATGCTGAATATGCTGAGGCAAGATTTTGTCTTCATAACTTATTTGTTTATTATAAGATTAGTCATTAGTGGTGATTATTGTCTTCATTTTGAGCATGTATATAAATTGAACTATGATGAATGCATCCAGATTTATACAATAATTAACATGAGATAATTTAGGCTGAGATACTCTATGTCGTCAAATATATAACGTCTAGAATATCCTTCATTCGTTCAGAACTGTTCTATGAATGAGGAAAAATAACATAACAAAGCTGAATTTAAATACATTACTGTAACAAAACGAATTGTAGTTAATGTATACGCTGTTTGCACATGCCAGCACTATGTCACTTTATTTGATAATAGTAGCTAAAGGTTTTACAACTGCAGGGTATGTTGTCTAATGTAGTCCTAATTATCATAGGTTTTTTTGGGGAAAAAAAGAAAGCTAGTTATTTTTGATTTTTGATGGAAACTCTTTGATCAAAGGCGTGCTACATGAGAGCTGACATGGTCACAACAAAAAATTGTAACACAGGAGATATAAATGGCGCATTTCATGATTTTGAATAGTCGTGATTCTAGAGCTATGGAGAGCACATATCACTTCGCTCAACGACAATTCATAACACAAGTAAGCTTGCTGTTAAAGAAAATACTTGAATAAAAATAAATCGCTGTGATATTAAAACGTCTTCCAAAGTACTACATAGGAAATTTAATGAAGTATATATAGGGAAATATAACAATGCTGTAATGTTTTTTTGTTTTTTTTTTTACTTTAAGCACAAGGCCAGTAATTTGGCGAAGGGCAAGTTTAATTAAATCAATTCCTGTAGAAGACAGATGCCTTACTTTAATACCTTGAAAGAACGAAAGTAACGTTGACCTCACTGGGATTTTAAGTTCATATGTATGGCACTAGGATGTAACCAAATATTGTAATGCATTTCATTCAACGCAGGAAAGATTCTGCAATTCCTAAAACCTATATAGTTACATGAAATACTGGTTTCGGATTTGGGCACACGGCCAAAGTACATGAAATAACGAAAATGCTGCACGTTTTCATAAATGCAAACACGCCATCGTTGAGATAGGGATTGCACACAGTAAGCTAATTATGGTCCACCGTATCCTACATGTTCTAATAATTCTTAAAATGTCACGTATATAACAGCATCTGTTTTAAGCTCCAGGCAACCTTCGAAACACGACATGATTTTGGATTCGTTTTACAAATTCCGTTGAATACATGTCACTTCAGTGAGTGATAGCTTTGGGTAAATATTGAACGAGAATGAAATATGACGCCTACATTAAAATATAATGCAACTGAATTTTCAAGATAATATAAATCAATATATATAAGAACCATATCTAATGGGAATTGAAGTTGGATATATTTTCGTAGTTAGTCAACCTGGTTATAATTAGTAGACTATACTAATATACATAATAATAATTACACCAATAATCAATAGAAGAAATCATGTTTTACTGATTAATTCTAACCAAGAAAACCAAGCGAGGCAACCACAGAATTGAAATACAGTGAAACTATTTTAAACTAAAATGTAGCAGGGACAGGTTTTGATCTTTCTTATGGTGAAATGTCTGGAGATGTTTCGATTTTATGAGATTACAATAACATACCAGAAGCATATTATATGTGTTACTAAAGTGGTGTACAAGCTTACATATATAAACATGTATGTATATATACACACACACACACACACATATGTATATATATATATATATATATATATATATATATATATATATATATATATATATATATATATATATATATATTGCTCATGTATCTTCTGTTTTCTATGTGTATATAAAAATGTGATAGCTTAAGTATACATGCAATTAAAGGATTATGTTTCATACGATCCTATTTTATTGTTATTATATGATGCATTTGGGAATATTGGAATGTTATTTTTGGAGCTCAATGTGGATCTATTTCTCATATCATCAACAATAACCATGTTATACTTACGAAGCTTTTAATGTAACTCCAGTTTAAGAATCCTTATACACAGCATTGATGAATTCCTATTCGGATTCCATTATAAATAAAATGTATTTACATTAGGTCTTTATTGTCAAGATTCTCAAAACTTCGTTTTATTTACAATCCTCAAGTTTCACGTTATGTTTATTTAAATGCTTCTATAACCATTAACCTTTTTATTATATTCAATGAAAGAAGCAGTGGCGCAATCTAAACATATGTTATGATTGTGGTATTGGCAGTTTCTCAAGTTCTTAATGTGTGCATGTGAATACGGATTGCTTGTAGATTATAGAAACATATGCATTCGCAACATTTCGCTTTCAATAGACATCTGTGCTTGTATGTATGTATCAGATACATTAGGCAAGCCTTCACTGTTTATCTTATCATGGAATCACGTTTGCTGATATATGTAAACAGAAGACCCTTGCAATAATAGCCATATTTAGTTCAACATAAATATAATTTGTTATAATGTATAATGTTGATTTTTACTTCAGGCAGAAGGCCAGTATTTTTGCTGGCCAGTACATAAATCAAAACGAACCAGTTTTATTTTAACAACCCGGGGTAGAATGAAAAGCCAAATTGGCGCTGATGGGGTTTAAACTCATTATGATAATAATATAATAAAATGTGTGCGAGCGGGTATAAATAAATCGATTCAAGTTATTGAAACAATGAATCAGCTTCCTCACAAGTTTAGAGTGCATGTGGTTGATTATTTCAAAGACACGTACAC
The DNA here is from genome assembly GCA_964016885.1 of Eledone cirrhosa. NCBI lineage: Eukaryota > Metazoa > Mollusca > Cephalopoda > Octopoda > Eledonidae > Eledone > Eledone cirrhosa. Next base: position 33,229,826 of record OZ024756.1, read on the forward strand.
TATTAATTCATCTTCCCAAGGGATCATGTTTGACAAATTGCGTGACAAAGGCGGCTTTTAAATAAAAAGTATTAACTGAATAGCAGTAGGGTTGCTTAAAATAGTTTGCTCATATATACAACGCACCTCCGAGAATCTAAGACATGACCGTAAGCTGAGTATCCTAACGGAACCATGCATCTTTACATAACACCATGTACATAAAAAGAATCATACACAAGCACATACATACATGCACATAGGTATAGTGATACTCTGAGTCCTGAGTTCAAAACTTGCTCGACCTCGAGAATACATGATGGACATCGTAAAACATTAAGACATTCCAAGTAACCTATATATTTATATATATATATATATATATGAAAAATAGAGTGTTGCGTGGTTGTACAGGGGTTATATATGAATAAAATTAGTTCTTCATCAGTGATCTTCCAGCCTCCATTGGTATTTCTTCGCTTGAAGAAATACCAATGAAGGCTGGAAGATCACTGGTGAAGGAATAATGTTATTCATATATATATATATATATATATATATATATATATATATATATATATATATATAGAGAGAGAGAGAGAGAGAGAGAGAGAGAGAGAGAGAGAGAGAGAGAGAGAGAAAGGGCTTTTACGGGGCTAGAACTGTTTTAATCCATGCCTAATATATTAATTCTTTAAACACTTTGCTGTATATAAAAATGTATTTACAATCCGTAACCAACAAAAGAACTGTTTTAATCGAAGCAAATCATCAGGAAATCACCAGAAAAGTTTTCCTGGTGATCTCCTTCCAATGAAACATTTCTAGGCCTGAAGAAGCCAGTTTCTATATTAAAAATTGATACTCTGCTATCTATTGAGTCCCTTACTTACTATGTTTACCCTCGATTGAACTCGGGATATATATATATATATATATATATATATATATATATATATATATATATTGTAAAGTGAAATGACAGGAGCTATAAAACCTGATTCCTTTATCCACGATGATATCTGATTTATTTTGTTCTTCTCTGCAATAACTCTATGTAGTATAATATAATCAATCGCCATTAACCCTTTCATTATACATTTATATGTAATACATTTGAACTTCTCAGTGTATTTTCAACATTTTGCGATGTTTTTGTCTTTCTGTTTCGGAATTTCTTTGTATTTATTTTTACAGTTACCTTTAAATATTTTCATATTTGTTTATTTTTTATTTTGTTGGTTACGGATTCTAAATACATTTTTATATAGAGCAAAGTGTTTAAAGAATTAATATATTCGGCATGGATTTCTCGCTTTCATAGAAATGCGATTAAATTAGCAGTATTTCAATAGACTTGATGCAGCTTCAACCAGTTTCAATTATGAGCACATGTCATTCTGACACTGAATTCAACTATTTCCTTTGAACATCTAATAAAACCAATCCCATCACTTTCATGCACAGTTGTTCATATCATACACACGCGATGCTTTGTACATTGAATTGTATCCTCCTTCTAGGATCTATGCAATGGGCTAATGCTGAAAATTCTTGTCAAACATACATATAAAATTTCTCCCACTACAAACAGGTTTTTCAGGCATATCAATCACTGATTACCTTGCATCGTATGCACATAACACTATTCATACAATGGCGCATCACAAACATTTACCTAAATACCGAATTAGTTATGACTATAATAAATATACATGCATAGTCAAAAATGATTGAACTTAATGAATGTTAAATATTTTTATCATGAACTGATTACTAAAATGAGGGGAAATATATATCTCTAGTATATAATACCTGATGGGTTATTCGGTTGGTCGGTGATTCTGAAGTCACACGAGAAAGAGCATGGGGATAAAAACAGTGAGATTTAACATACGGGTTATCCTATTAGTAATTTACATTACTTTATACATACTATTGTATTTTTGTGGTAAAGGCTTTATCTTACATAATTATCTCACTTAATATCGAATCTACGAGATTTTAACGTCATTTATTTTGAGAACAATACCTTAATGTCAGTATGAGTGGCCAGTTATGGCCTGTGTGAAGTGAAAGATGTTTAAATGCTAAAGGGTTAAAGAAGGTGTATACAAATAGACCACTCTGGATTGTAAAATAAGACAGAGTGTGTGTGTGTGAGAGAGAGAGAGAGAGAGAGAGAGAGAGAGAGAGAGAGAGAGAGAGAGAGAGAGAGAGAGAGAGAGAGAGAGAGAGAGAGAGAGAAAGAGAAACAGACGAATAGTTGCTGCACACATACATAAACACATATACATGCATACACACAATAATTGTTTCTACTTTTGGCACAAGGCCAGCAATTACTTCAGTACATTACTGGTACTTTATTTTATCTACCCCGTAAGGATGAAAGGCAAAGTTAATCTCGGTGGCATTTGAACTCAGAACGTAAAGAGCCGTAACTCTATGCTGCAAAACAAGGTGTATAACCTTCTATAGATTCTGCCAATTCAATGCATACACACATTAATAAAAACACTAACGGTGATCCGCTTATAGATGGAGCTCCATCTGGTGCCACGGCTTTTAAGTGGGTGTCTCTGGCCATTCTCAGCTATTAAAAGTTTGCCATATTGACCACAGGGTGGTCTGGGTCACTGCTCACCCACGGGTGTAGTGTTTATCCATCACCCTCACCATTTCCTTCCTTGATTAATCATTTCTTTTTCTTTTCCTTCTTTTAATTTCATTTTCTTCCCATCCTTTATGTTCTCTTTAATAGTTGTTTCTACTTTTGGCACAAGGCACATTACTGGTACCTTATTTTATCCACCCCGTAAGGATGAAAGGTAAAGTTAACCTCAACGGGATTTGAAGTCAGACCGTAAAGGGACGTAACTATGCCGGAAAGCATAATAGTGTGTTTTGTTTTTATTTGATACAGCTTAAATATAGACGTCAGTTTTTGATAATAACGCTTGAAAATAACGGGTCTACTATTCTGATCTAGTAAAAAGGAATAAATATTCTAAAAGTTTCAAGGCTGATTTATTTTATAAAAGGTCAATCAGTAATTTTAAATCAACATAGCCACAGAACCAATGGCGTAGTAGTAATGTTTGGTGTTAGTGTGTGAGAGGAAATCTCGTAGGAGAGGAGAAAGAAAATAAATGTAGAGAGAAAGAGAGATCGCCGAACTGTGTATAGAATGAATTTCAATGACAATCGCTATAGGTCTGTGGTCTGTGATCTAGCAGTCTTTGTGAGTAGTCGAAGTCAAAGGATAGAAGGTGAATGACTCCAGGAAAGTGAGATTGTGAGGAGGGAATTGCGTGAGGCGTGGACGAAACAGAGATTTATTGTTGTTCAGTCAAGGGATATTTATATATTTCCCATCTTTTTCTTTTTTTTTTTTTTTTTCTAATTCTTTACACTTTTATAGCATCAATTTCTTTTAAATGTTTTTCACCGTCACGCTACGCTGGTTATTCAGTCAGGGTCTACAGACACAAATTTAGTACCCCTGACGTGTTGTAGCAGCAAATTGTTGTTGATTAATGGTGTGGTATTATCTGAGAACAGCAGAATTGCTATCACCCCCAAAGAATCCCCGCCCTTCTGTCGTACTCACTGACCCGCAATGTTTAGCATTGATGAGTGTGTACCATTTGCAGATGACTCACTGCAGCAATAATAACACCGCACAAACTCACACACACAAACACATACACACACATGCACACATGAGGTGGGGGTTCTTTAGTGGCGATATAAATTCTGATTTTCTCAGATCCCTTTTATTAAGTCCAGTTACTACAACGAACCAATACCAGCTATGTACATTTAGTTAGACCTCAAGATCAACTTGTTCACCTTTTGCTTTATACGTTGGATATAATTTCCTTTCTATTACTACACTATATATATATGTGTGTGTGTGAGTGTGTGTGCGTGTGTTTGTGTGTGTTTGTGTGTGTTTGTGTTATCCCAGGTTCAATCGGGGGTAACCACAGTAAGTAAGGTAATATAGAAATGGCTTCTACAGGACTAGAACTGTTTCATTCGGAGAAATCAATATATATATATATATATATATTGTTATACTTGGGGAGGGTCATATTTGTGTAATATTGCCAGATTTAATAACAGAACACACTCACTGTTTGGTTGGTTTTCGCTTCTCGCTGTCTTTTATCTAACTTAATCGGTCTTAAATGTTGCCATTGACTGACCGACGGTCAAAAATAATACAGATACAATATAGACACAAGCAAATATATATAGTTTATCATAAATCTTTCGTTGCACATCTGCAACATCGTCAGTGGTGTTATATTTTCCTCCTGTTGTGTTGTATGTCTACGCCATTTTTATTCAGTCTATTATATTTATTTATTTATTTGCTTGTTTGTTTATTTTATTTTGTCTTCATCGCCGCTATATATATATATATATATATATATATATATATATATATATATATATAGCAGTGTGCGCCACGTTGGAAATTTGGAAACATAAATGTAACTATGCTAATTGAAATGTCCAAAATATGTGATGGAAAATGTATTAAGTAATAAATCAACGAATAAATTTAAATGATTTACTACGACATGATTCTCTAAATTTCCGTTACGTAAAGTTTTATAGGGTGTGTAATAGAAGTATTATGTAAAAGCGAAGATTTAAATTATTCATTAATTACATATACTTTTCTACTGAAGACTTTGTTGATAGTTCTCTTATATTTTGATATGAAGAATTAAAATAAATTTGTGTAACATATGTAAAAAAAAAATCAATTTAATTTATGACAGATAGGTTGTTGAGAGACTATATAATATTATGTTAAATATCCATATAAAGAAATATTTTTGAATTTTATTCACAATACTTAAATAAAATTTTGAATATGAATTCATTAAGTTAGACATTTATATACATTTATATACAGAAAATAATAAACTTTAAGTCGGAGATTTAATAATAATCTATTTTTTCTAAGAACTAACCTTTCATATAAGTTTAAACGATAGACAATTTTAAATTTAAATATAGATTTTTACTTAACAAATACACAAAATAATAACATACATAAATGTATACGTATGGAAATGCATACGTACGTACGTACATGGGTGGGCGTGTGTCTGTGTTTGTGTTTGTTTGTATATATGTATATATGAATAAGATAATAATTACAAAAGTAATATTCTTTGAAGTGAATGTTTACAAGAAAAGTAAAATTGAAGAATTTATGAAACTGCTAGAACACATTTTTTATGGATGTGACAGTAACACAAGTTATATATATATATATATATGCTTCCACAGTCGCACACACACACACACACACACACACACACACACACACACACACACACACACACACACACACACACACACACACACATATATATATATATATATATATATATATATATATATATATATATATATAGTAGCACCAGCCACAATAAATTCCTCAATTTAAGAATGACCTGTAGTAGCTATTTCATACTATTAACCTTAATTGAATATATATCTGACCAGGAATGCTTTTTGTGAAAATCAGTCATATGGAACTATTGTCATCTTGCTTGACGGTTTGAACTTTACAACACCACCTGCCTCTTTGAGGTCAAATACCAACCCTACTAGCACCTACAAACTGTCCAATGAGAATTAAGACTATTCCTGCTGACAACATTAAATTATTCCTAACAAGCTCATATGTCCCAAGGCTCTGATACTATCAACACAGAGCTGGCATATCTAAGAACTGACTAACTGCCTGATGAGGTCATAGCCATTCAATGGCTATCATCGAAATATAGTGTTTGACGTGCGTGTTAAGACATTGTACGTAGACATCTTGAAATAAATATGGTATATTCTCATACCTCTCGTTATATGAAAATTACAGTAAATGGCATCTTTGAGTATATATATGTTTTATATATATATAGTATGTGTACAAACCAATCAATAAGGAGAGATAGGAGATTAGTTGTGAGAATTATAAGTCAGGTTCAAAAATTCGGTACTGTATTCTCTAACATCTAACATTAAATTTATATATATATACATATATATATATATATGAATTGAAATAGATTAATCTTTTCAGGAGATACAACCATATTTCAACACACTTTTTCTGTTGGTGTTTAGGATTGGCAGTATCGGTAGAGGTTCGGACGCCATGCTTTTACGCATAGAGTTACGGCCCTAGCCATTCTGAGTTCAAATCCCGCCGAGGTTAACTTTGCCTTTCATCCTTACGGGGTCGATAAAATAAAGTACCAGTAATACACTGGTGATTTTGCTGGCCTTGTGCCAAAAGTAGAAACAATTCTTATAATTATCATATTGAGAAAAATATGGTTTGTTTTGGAATATGTAAATACACAGACAGAGATGTCGGTCTGATGTAACTGGCTACCTGGTTTCATCATATGGTGTTGGGCAGATATAGATATATAAAAAGTACATGATAAAATGGCATGTCAGTCAATAATATTGATGGCATCCCCACAGCCCCGGCGGACAGAATGGAGAAGGCGTTTCCCCGGAGGACGGCAATGGAGACACACTGGAAGAGCCATTCCAACTCGCGAGGCTCACACCTGCGGATGGCCAGCTCAGCGCCTAAGGTGGTGAGTAGGGAGCTAGCCCTAGGGCTGAGATCATAATTTTCGGATAATTTCTTTTCTAATTGTATGTATTGAGAAAGATTTGTGTCGAAACAATTGCAAAGATTAACTGAATCACGAATTTATGTGTGTTATCCTGATTTGTTGCTTCGTGTTAAAATCGCATTTTCTCCTCGCTATATTTATATTTGCAAATGCTTAAACATATCAAGTTTACGTTTTTCACTCACAATTTGTCTTCAAGTTACTATAGGTGTATGTATGTATGTTTCTTACATGACATTAATATATATATATATATATATATATATGCGTGTGTGTGTGTGTGTGTGTGTATATATGTATATATATACTTATGTATAAGTATATATGTGTGTGTATGTGTGTGTGAGTGTGATTGAGTGTATATATAAATGTATCTGTATGGGTCTTTTTACGTAATTGATGCAACCATATATTTACTTCTTACGCATATTATATATATACGTACACACACACACACACACACACACATATATATATATATATATATGTATATATATATATATATATATATATATATATATATATATATATATATATATGCGTGTGTATATATATATACAGAGTTAGATAGATAGGTAGGCATATATATAGATAGTTAGTTTACGACACTTTCTATTGTATTCTAACTGAGGTTGTTACTATATAACCCGTAATAAAATAACACAGCTGGATGAAGTGCTTGTCGTGCGTGTTAAGACATTGTACGTAGACATCTTGAAATAAATATGGTATATTCTCATACCTCTAGTTATATGAAAATTACAGTAAATTGCATCTTTGAGTATAAATATGTGTTATACGTGTCTCTGCGTATGAAACTTTAAAACAGTCTTATAATGGCTATGTTGTATTATGAATTGTGAATATGAAAGTAGTTATTTACGAAGTTTGGTATCTTGAAATCCTTTTACAAATATGTTGATAGAAATCAATGTTTTTATAGTAGATGTACTTGAATACTTGAAAGAATGACGTTTTCATATATTTTAAAACAATATAGTACGATCACTTTAATTTTGCTTTACCTTTCTGGTATTTAGAAACAGTATATTTCCTATCGATGGTCTTCGTGGTTGCATTTTGTAAGCCAAAGGACTGACAAACAATATCATCCCGATGGAGGTGTGTAAGAAAACAACAATA
>OZ024756.1:33245130-33250130 GCA_964016885.1 Eledone cirrhosa
GACGCAGCCAGACGTAAGCTACAATAACATATAACAAAATTAATTGTGGAGTGTTTGCTGTTTGTTTTAATTTGTTAAATCCCACTTCTTATCTTAATTACACTTTTAGTGTTTTTCAATAACATAGTTTTCGGCCTTTTCTAAACTTAAATAATACATTTCTTGCACTTATAACAGGATTATAATTTCACGATTGTGGAATTATTTATTGATTTATTTATAAACACACATATGTATATATATATATATATATATATATATATATATATATATATATATATATATATATATACATACATATATATACGTATATATATATATGTATATATATGTATATGTATATATATATATATACACATATATATGTATTTATATATATATATATACATGTATATATATATATATATATATATATATATATATATATATATATATATATATATATATATATATATGTATATATATATATGCATATATATGTGTATGTATATATATGTATATACATATGCATGCAGTTAAGACGATTAACAAAGAAAATACAAGATCACGAACGATAAACAAGCAAAACGAAAATCAAATTTTTGAAGAGGAAAACTTAAAAAATTATTCTTTGAAATCAAAAATAAAAGCGAAACGCATAAAACTGCAATAAAGAGACTGAGAGTGAGAGAAAAGGGGAGAGACAGTGAAAGAAAGTGAGAAAGAAGGAAATGACTTCTACAGGATTAGAAGATGTGTTTCATATTTAATCAACAGAATATTCCCGTTGACTTCAGCCGATTGAATTAGTTCTAATCCTGTAGAATGTGTTGCTATATGAAATAATTGTTTCTACTTTTGGCACAAGGCCAGCAATTATCCCAGTGTATTACTGGTACTTTATATTATCAACCCCGCAAGGATCAAAGGCAAAGTTAACCTCGGCGTGATTTGAACTCAGACCATAAAGGGCCGTAACTCTGTGTTGCAAAGCATGGCGTCCGAGCCTCTACCGATACTGCCAATCCACCTCCCAATGCGTATTCACTACTAGCGTATTGAGATGTAATTTGTGTGACGTAATGTCTAACGAGTGATAACTTCTAACGATCAACGGCTCTGAAACTCATCTGATTAATGAAACAATTATTAATACTGTAAATAAACCCTTTTAGTACAGCTGACAATGTTATTCTTCCTTATTCTATTATATATATATATATGTGTATGTTTGAGTAGGATATGCTTATCCCAATTGATACAGAGCGAGAAGTAAACAGCCGTCAGAAGGCTCGTGGCGGTATGTATCAACAAGTGTAGTGAATGGGTCCGTGTAGGTGAGCGAGAGACGGTGTGTGAGTATATATACTTCAATGTATGTATGTGGGGTAGGTTGTCAGCGCATTTAGGCGTACGTGTGTGTATGCATAGATGGGTATGTGTCTGCATGTGTGTGTGTTTTATGTATGTATCTTAGTATGTGTGGGTGCTTACTCTGAAGTGTGAGCAGACGTGTGAAGTACTGAACCCAGCATGACTCCATTGAAATGTGTCGGACGAAAAATGTTTGATGAACCGTGTGGCAGCAGATAATGATCAGAACTTGTGATGACGTGGAGTAAAAACAGCCAATGGCATGACAATAGTGGAAATAGGGTTTTTTGAGAGTGTTTTTTATGATAACATCCCAGTGATAAAATTTGCTGCGGACGTAACACCCGTGTCTGAAAGAACCCTCAGAAGTAGAATCAGCCAGATCCATACAAGGACCATGACTCGAGCTACATGCCAGCGAAACATCTGCAACACGAAATAAACTAAGTCCAGATGCATTACTGATTTTTTCGTTTTCTTTATAATATATATATATATATATATATATATATATATATATTGTTGAAAATGAACGAACAAAACACAGCAATTGTAGACAGTTATATCAGGTTAACACTAGGTGGAAGTGGAGGATGTATATGTATATATGTATTTATTTATTTTATTAAGGCTAAATAGTGAGTCTTGTTACTCTAGAGTTTTGCCTGCTATCACAGGTTCATTAGACAAGAACAATATATATAATGTGCGTATACATGTAAGCGTGTGTGTACTATTCACACACAGTCATCTATGCATAGTGTTCAATGACAGACATTAATTTTAAACAATACTAATGTATTAAAAATGGCATATATATATTTATACATGTGTTTGTGCGTGTGCATCCGCGTGTGTTCGTCCGTGTGTTTGTAAAGAAAGAGAGAAAGAGCGAATATATCTGTCGGTTTATTTCTGGAAACTTCATAATTGCGTAGCAAGTCATTTTACTATGTTTCACTCCAAAGTCTGAACGCTTCCTTCAATTTCCTCTGAAATGTCTTCACTTCGATACTGCAACCATCATCCACTAAGTAAGGATTGATCGTGGCGCCAATATCTTCCTGTGTAATAGTAATAAATTCTAAGTTGCATCACAAAGGAAAGCCATTGACATTATAGAAATAAGTTAAATAAGGAAAAAATAAATGTATTTTTTTTATATACTTCAATGACAAGAAGACAATGTACAACTACGTATGCCAATTCCAATAAAGGATATATGAAGTTGAAAAGAAATAAAATGAAATAAAATATTTAAGAGAGAAAACAGTACGAAAAAAAAAAGTAAAGTAAAGTAAAACGGACTTTACAAAAGTGGATGACATTTGCAGAATCGGATAAACGTTCAGTTGTGATTAGTGGGATAGAGACATAGTGACGTTGGCACTTTCCTTTTCATATTGCCTCTCCAACTCTTTCTCTCTCTCTAATATATATATATATATATATATATATATATATATATATATATATATATATATATATATATATATATATATATATAATATATGAATATGAATATATACGTGAATATGAATATATATATATATATATGAATATATACGTGAATATGAATATATATATATACAGGAACGAGTAGCACCCCGACGGCTGAGCTCAAGCCGTTTCGACGGGTAATTCTAGACTAAATCTTTTAGTCCAGAATGAGCCGTCGAAACGGCTTGAGCTCAGCCGTCGAGTTCCTACTCGTTCCTATTACCCACTCTACTACCCTAAGTATTGAGTACTTTGGTGCGTTATGGTCCACCTGGTTCCTTACCACACTTCCTTCGTTATATATATATATATATATATATATATAATATGCGTGTGTGTAAAAATCTATGAATACGTATATACATATATAACGCGTGTGGAGACAGATAATTAATAAAGACGGTAAATACCATGAAAAGAGAGATAGGGGAAGAGAGAATGTGGAGAGAAGTATGGGATTCAATATTCAGTTCAGTATAATGTATTTGTTTTTCCTTCTTTTATTGTCGTCTACAAGTTCTACGCAAATATAGATTTATTTGATGCATCTACGGATATCTACGTCTATCTACTTACTTTTTTGTCTCTGCGTATTGTCAGTATCTTAACTAACTGCACCAGTCAACCATTATCAAGTAATACACTCTTTTTAGATCTATTTTACTATTTAATTTGACATCTGTGCTGGACAAAAGAAGTAATAGATATTGCTAATACTACATTGGTATAATATTTTAGCGACCTCAGAAGAACAAATTGATACGTTAACAATAAAAGGACTTCTGTAGGACGCAAAATGTTTAAAGTAAATAACAAAAACATAGGTTCCCCACATACTAACGGTTCTGTATAACCATCACGGGTGTTCGTAGATGGTATATATATATATATATATATATATATATATATATAGAGAGAGAGAGAGAGAGAGAGAGAGAGAGAGAGAGAGGAACGAGTAGGACCACGACGGCTGAGCTCAAGCCGTCGAAACGGCTTGAGCTCAGCCGTCGGGTTGCTACTCGTTCCTATTACCCACTCTACTACCCTAAGTATTGAGTACTTTGGTGCGTTATGGTCCACCTGGTTCCTTACCACATTTCCTTCGTTATATATATATATATATATATATATATATATATATATATATATATCCCTGTCTTTTTTTTTAAAAACAGCGATAATATTGGTATTTTGCTGAACTCCTTATATTTGTAGAGTTTTTTTTTCGGAATGATTTTTGACTGCTCTTTCCCGTAAACAGACATTCCTCTCATTCTGACGTCACCAGCCATGTCTCTCCATGTACGTTTATTTTCATTGTTACGCATGAGGTGAACTAGCCTGCTTTTAAATTCCCTTTTTGGCATATTCTGGCAGTGGTTTGGATTATCGTGTTGGAGCTCTACTGATGAACGGTTCCAACTGTCACCATCCCCACTGAAAGTTTCGTGAAATAGTCTTTTTAAGACTATTTAGAGCTTTTGTAGTTTTACCAAATTGAAGTATGAGTATTTAATCTTTATATTTATAGAGTTAGGGCTCTATTGATTTTTCACTGGATTTCACAAAATTCTGTGGATAATTCTATGTCATGATTTTTATTGTTAATTGCGTTTGAATTATTTTCCCACGTCTTACGTTAATTATTTGTCCATTTTGATGTTATAGTCACTTATATATTATGAAATACTGTTGGCTTCATGCTCACAATAATTTCTATATTTTCATTTATATATATATATATATATATATATATATATATATTGTAGATGTTGCTATAATTTAGCTTCCAGGGTCGTGTGGACCCATATGACATATGATCAAATGCTATACATCCATGGATAATGAGTTCTATCAATAGATAATACTGAGTAATGCGGAAGAGATTAAGTTAGTTATTATGTCCACCTACGTACATTCCACGAAAAGAATTGTTTCTAATATGTCAAGATTTTTCTCCCCCATAAGCAAATATGGTTATTAACACCTACACACTAAACTCAATATTATTATAAAACCTTAGGCGGTGAATTGGCAGTATCGGTAGAGGGTCGGACGCCATGCTTTGACGCATAGAGTTACGGCCCTTGCCATTCTAAGTTCAAATCCCGTCGAGGTTAACTTTGCCTTTCATCCTTACGGGGTCG
>OZ024756.1:33257630-33262630 GCA_964016885.1 Eledone cirrhosa
TTTGGTCTTCCTAATTATTATTACTATATATACATACATACATACAAACATACATACATATATATATTCACAGATTAACTTTGGCTTATATTTGCCTCGTATTGCGTTTTATATATTGATATATCTAGGTTAAAATATGGATGTATGTACACGTGCATATATATATATATATATGTGATCGCATGTATGCGTCTACTTTATTGTAAGGCTGTTTGTTTACTGATCATCTGCCATCAAATTATATTCCTATTATACGATTATCTCTTTAATTATAGCTTCTCTCCCGTCCCAACCATCAATTATATTTCATGGACATTCTTTATTAATTATTAAAATTTCCAGTAAAATGCCTATTTCAATTACCTAATGCTCCTTAATACATAAACATTTATATATTACATATTTTTTTAAATTTCTAATCTCTGTGGATATCTTTACATGTAAACAAGACAATATATACACCTCTACGTAGTTATTCGCCTTGCTAGAAATAGCATTCAAATGTTAGTAAAATTTCACCCATTATCTGAAATGATATAAGGTTGTCATACATAAACGATGAGACACTCACAGCAAAAACTCATTTGATGGTAGGTTGTAAACAAGACAATGTATACCCCTCTATGTAGTAATTCGTCTTGCTAGACATAGCATTCAAATTTTATTAAAATTTCACCCATCATCTGAAATGATATATATAGATAATGTTGCCATATATAAAAGATGAGATACTCACAGCAAAAACTTATTTGATGGTAGGTTTGATGAGTCTGGAATGTCCTGGGTTTGACGAATTGGTGAACAGAAAATTTAGGAACACTAATATATGACCAATCCAGACGAAATCTTCATATTCATACAGTGCGCACCATCATATATCCGCTCATGAGAACTGAAATGGTGACAATCAGTTATGTAATTTGGAAACCAGTTTTGTAGTAGGAGACGTTTAGAAGGGAGGTACACCCTAGAAACCGTGACATAATTTAATTCCTCCAGCTGGAACACTTCAGATCTTTGATTGTTTTGTACCAGTTATGTACTAAATCCATATTCTCTGAAAGTGTTTATGATCTGCTTAGAATTAGAAGCAGCATTACTGTATTATAATTAAAGCATTTTCTACAGAAGAGTATTTATATGCCAAAAGTAAAGGGAACACAATGCATCAAACAATGCAGTACGATGCAAATATATATTAGTTTAACGCTTCGTATGGGAGGAAATTAATCCCCCACACATGTATATATATATATATATATATATATATATATATATATATATATATATATATATATATATATATATATATATATATATATATGTATATATATATAGAAGTGGTTACACAACAGTTAGTTCAGCGCACCGAGAACAATTGTTTCACCTTAGCGGATCCTCAGCTCGTAATGGGCATGTTTATACGGATACGGATACGTATAACCATGTCCACTACGAGCTGAGGATCCGCTAAGGTGAAACAATTGTTCTCGGTATCGTGAACTAACTGTTGTGTAACCACTTCTACCTAACTCGTCCCATGGACTGAGTGCTCTACCACCACTATATATATATATATATATATATATATATATATATATATATATATATATATATATATATATATATTAATTCAAATATTAACAAAATAGATATTCTTGTGATCAATTACATTTTATTATACATATTTCAGAGGTACTTGAATCAAGTTCAACAGTACGTCCTCATCAGATAAAATAAAATGATACATGACATACCCTGACATGTTAGATGGTTAAGATTTAATCATATATATATATATATATATATATATATATATATATGTGTGTATATATATATATATATATATATATATATATATATATATATATATACTCTGTTATATATATATATATATATATATACTCTGTTATATATATATATATATATATATATATATATATATATATATATATATATATATAACAGAGTGTTGTAGTTTGCTTGAAACATTGTTGAATAGGAAACACAAATTAAGTCAGCTCTCCAAACGAGCAAGTCAATTCCGATCGATCTTTTAAGTCTCTCGGGGATGCTCCGTTGATAATGGGTTTTTAAACCCGTTATCAAGGGAGTATCCCTAAGAGACTAATCCTTGGGGTTATCAAGATATATATTCACACATGTATATATATATATATTGTGTATATATATATATATATATGTGTGTGTGTGGGAGTGTGTTTGTAGACACCTGACCATTAGCCATTGTTAGCTTAAGTGAACCTTAAAAATCAGGAATAGCACCCCTAGGGTGAACTTGTCTATAGAATTATTTCTGTCTTTGTAAATATAGTTTTTAAAGAATTCACTTTTCTTTAAACCCATCAACCAATGACCTCCTCACATCTCAATCACCACCCTCTACTACCATCACCCTCTCCTACCACCAGAAAAGTTATAAATACCACTATATTACTTGGATAGTCGGCTTCCTGATGATTTATCCCGAGTGAAACAGTTCTAGTCCTGTAGAAGCCTCTTCTATATTAAATATTTATACTCTGATTTGTATTGAGTACCTTACTTACTGTAGTTACCCCCGATTGAACATGAGATAAACTTATATTTATATATATAATTATATATATATAAAATAAGTAAGTCAAACATGTAAAATTTGGCTTCATTTATTATAAATTATAATTTTCTGCTATATATATTTCGGTGACAGCTATTATTGGCTGTGACCTCTTTATGCAGTCCGAATTGGTGTGGAAAAGACAGGTACACATGTTGTTGAAGTGTGTTTTACTCCATCAATACATCGATATGTCCAGCTCCTGGGTGTGTTGTTAGTCCTCCGAGGAACTGGAATCATATATATAAAGGGAATGCGCCTATGTTCTTCGTTTGTAGGCTAGTTTTTTACCTAACTGGGTTGATATTAGTATGCCAGCGAAATATATAATGAAGAACCGTTGGGCATGTGCCTTTTTCTGGTTGTTTCTATGTTGTTTGCCAAATTGTGAATATTCTGTACCTCTAATCACTGTAATAGACATTGAAAAAACGTTACTGATTAGAAAAAAAATTCATTGAGAGCAATTATGTAAATTAGTATTGAATTTCGCAAAAAGCATGTTTTCCCAGAAAAATTGTAAGAACACATTTTGTTTTAGGTTCTTTATATTTTGTATATTCTTTCACACAGTTTTTTTTATGTTTCCCAACTTTAACCATCTTTTATATTGCTTGGAGGCAACAATTCTAAGTGAATCGACATTCCTGAACAAACGAAAGATTGCCACCATTTTTTAAAAGCAATTTCTAAAAAATATATTGAATCAACGTGATTGCATTTAACGTATTAGTAAACCCGATCGAGACCGACTATTGCTGCTACTATCTATATACGTACGTACGTACGTATGTACGTATGTACGTATATATGTATGTATATATGTATGTATACCTCTCCCTGTGTATATATGGTTGTATGTACGTAGGTACATTTGTAAATGTGTAATTATGTATATATATATATATATATGTGTGTGTGTGTATGTATGTATTATGAGCTTGCATTATATCATTCTATTATTTTACTACTTCAGCACATTGCATCGTAGTCAGGCCGAGCCACTGTTTTCAAGATAGTTGTTCAAACCAAAATATACCATATTTTCGTTTGTTACATATTTTATAGCAATAAAACTACATGATTCAGACAAGTGAAATTATATAGACGTGATAGAAATCAAGATGTTATTTGTTCCTGTTGTCCGTTCGCTGATTTCAAATCCCATCGATATTTACTTGGCCTTCCTCATATATTTGTTGTTTCGGTTGCTGAATACACTCAGGGGTCGCTGCTTCTCCTGAAGGTCAATAGTTCTCTTCTAACTCGAGAGGGAGCGCCTTTCCATTGTCAATTTGCATTGATCATCTGCAAAGCCGCATTGTTCTCAGAACCACTACACCAGTCTTTCGATGCGTGCAGCTGGAACTACTGCCACCCATTGATTTGGCAGAATGTCTTTTCTTTTAGATGGCCGTTTACTGTTATGAGTTCTGCCCTTTGTCAGGTTTTGTTTTTCGTCCTGCAGGGTGTCCATAATCACCTTCCTCATCAAGTAAACTTGGTGGAGTTGCCGCTTTAGTCACCGGCGACCCAACCATGCGACAGGTTGTACTGGGTTGCATGTTACCAGTAGCACTCAAGAGTGACCTGACCTAGACAAATACGAAGGTTGATGTTTTTTTAACATGTTATCATTCAATTTCTATTTAGTGTCAATTATCTGTCGAATCTTATAGCATTGCTCCGAAGAATATATCAGGAATTGAAGGCTCGAGGAAGAAATTATACAACATGCTTCTCTACAGATTTCACCTAAAAGATTTTCCCTGTAATGGAAGTATGAGGGTGTGAACTTTGCCAGGGGGCCTTGACGTGAGCTCAAACTAAAAAACAATCATTTTTTTAGGCTAATATTTTGAGGCCCTAAATTATATTGTCAGAGCTTTTAGCAATTAAAACATTGTTCAAGTTGAAGTCAGTTTGCCTTTGGTTCATGACTTACAATTGCTTATATCACATGACAGACAGAACATAGATTTGATTCAGTCAGGCACAAACCTGAGAACGGTGGTTTATAGGAGACCAACTATTGCCCATTCATTATAAGCCTCTTTTTCTCCACGACACACATGTTGTCTAAGGAAAAAGCATAAACCGATACAGCTTGGAATAAGTGTCATTGCGACGCATTTGTACCAGATCATTTGGCAAGAACAACAGGACAAACAGAAGTCTCTTGCTCAAGGACACAACTTGCTATAGTATTCGTGAATCGAATACACGATTGTCAGGCCAGCGCCGTACCCAATATATCATTAACCAGACGCTTTGTATACGTTTTCCCTCGAGCTATTAGTCTATGATAATTCACTTCCTAACAGACCATGATCTTTGGCTTTTGAAATAAAAAAAAACCGCTAGACGAACTGGAACCACC
>OZ024756.1:33265130-33287630 GCA_964016885.1 Eledone cirrhosa
CACCGGGATTATTTTTATTAGTTGGGAAAATATATATGGACAAACTATAAAATACACATGATGTAAGCTACGATTCATCAATTTCTACAACAAAATACACGCATTAGTTTCTAATAGTTTAATATATTTACAAGAATGATTACACATAAATTAATTTCACATAAAATACATTGGGCGAGACTACAACACATAAAGTAAATTAAAGTAAAAACATAAAAAATAATGATATAACAAAAAACACAGTAAACAGTTCTTGAAATTTGCATATTCCCTTAAGTAATAATAACGCTTTCTGTTTGAAGCAAAAGCTGAAGCTATTTTACAGTTTTTTGTTTCCATTTTTCTTTTTTAAACACTGATGTGTTTAAGTAGATAGCTGGCCAAACACCAATACATAAAAGCCATCTAAGCAAGATGCATCTCAAAGGACTAATAACTCGGCAACGAGGCTACAAACACGAAATATTAAATAAGAGCATACTTCTATTTTGTTTTGGTATTTTTTTAAATATATGTTTATTTTAAGTCTAAATAATTTCCCACTGAGATATTTGGAAACAGCGAATTCTACATTCGGTGTTTCCATTTACATTTAAGCCAACCTATCGTTTTATTATTCACATATATTAGCCGTTTCAGGCAGTAAATATGCTGTATCGTGCTACCCAATGTACTTAGAGATTTGATAATTGAAAATGTGATTTTTCTTAATAAAATCGTTAATATTCAATATTCAATATTCCATTCCCCTCTAAAAGGTTGTATACATACATATTTACATACATTCATACACACAAATACACGAACACGAACACACACACATATATATATATATATATACATATATATATATATAGATATATACTTATATTTGTATACATACACACTAATCGACACAAACCATCACACTCACACAAAAACTTACACACATGCATATATATATAACATTGAAATGCGCAAAACATACCTGACGCCTATACCATTTCCTCCATTACCTCTATGACGTAGAAGGCCTTTAATGGAATGGATGTTGCTAACAATATTAATAATATAGACACAAAGCCAGAAATGTTATCGACACTGAAATGACAGTGATCGACCTCGGTGGATTTTGTACCCAGAACCTAATTACTTGGAACAAATATCACGACGCATTTTATTCGACACCTTGAGGATTCCGCCATTTCACCACCGTAATGTGGACAACAAAAGCAACAACAGCAATATAAAATAATAATACTTTTTGTTTGTTTTGTAATGGTTCTCTAGCAATCGGTTGTGGCTTGAAGTGTGTTAATTGGCCTCAGGTCAGACCTGATCTCAGAGGCTCAATATATCACATAGAATTCTGGCAGTGCTAGTGATTTTAGAACCCTTGGGCACTTCCTAGGAAGTCAGACATCCCAAGTCTTTTGATGAAAGAGGTAAGGCTTATAAGGACTGTATTTTAGCGCCCCGATGTCGATTAACACTACATGTGTATCTATATTGTGTTCATAATAATGATTTCTCCTATAGACACAAGGCCAGCAATTAACCAGTACATTACTGGTACTTCATTTTATCGACCCCGTAAGGATGAAAGGCAAAGTTAACCACGGCGGGATTTGAACTCAGAATGGCTAGGGCCGTAACTCTTTGCGTCAAAGGATGGCGTCCGACCCTCTACCGATACTGCCAATCCACCGAATTATAATAAGAATAAAAATATGGCTGAAGAAATGTATGTGTATTTCTGATTAATAGCACATACCCAACTTTATTGCTCCTCAATGAACAGATCATTCGCTTCAGTCGTCTCTTTTATGCAGTTCTACCAAACCTTGAATATCTCCTTGGTTTATATGATTTCTTTAATATTTAGAAACCAATGATCACACAATGCCGCTACTTCTAATATGTCAACTTCTCTTATAAAAGATTCCCACTTCAGTTTGTTGATGTTGTTGTTCAACACAAGAAATGATCAAAATATAATCAAAGGCATCTCCTGTCAAATCACTTCCTTATCTTCCACCCCAAAATACTATATAATATCATAGGGACCCTTAACATTACTTCAGGGAAAATAGTGTTAGAGACGCCAGAGCATCGAATTAAATAATGACTCGGTACGTTTGTGGTTCAATACGCTCTGAGTTCAAATTACGCCAAGGTCGACTTTGCATTTCACCCATTCGTGGTGGATAAATAAAGTCGCAGTTGAGTACTGAAATTGATCCATATATCTCTGTCTGTGTCACTCTTCATTGGGTCTTCTCTCGTTTTGGGTTTTTTTTCTGGAAAGCTGAGTCTGTGTCCCGAATCCTAGAGCTGGTCTCCGACAGGTTTATAATGGATAAGAAATGTCCTCTGTCATAAATGGGACCCTATGGTACTCCATCAGTTAAATTCTCATGGAAGAATAAATAGATAGTGGGTCTTGAGTGAATTAGCTGTCATTTCTCGCATATCTAGCGACTATAAGATACAATGTCCCTCTCCGAGATTTTGTAAGTTGAGCTATTGCAGCCGTTTTCAGCGATGCCGTTATATTTTTTTCCCATTGCCTCTCATAAATCTTTATTCTGGCTATTCAATGTGTAGCTACTAAAAGTTCGCCATTGTCACCATTGTAGCAGCAGAGTTGGAGTATTGCAGCCAAATTGCTTTTAGATTTGCTTCGGTGGTTAAATTATGGCATCAGCTTTGACTTACCTTAATATATATATATATATATATATATATATATATATATATATATATATATATATATATATATATATATGTATATATATATGTATATAAATATGTATATATATATATATGTATATATATACATATATATATGTAAATATATATAGGGTATATATATGTATATATATATATAATGCATATATATATATATATATATATATATATATATATATATATATAGATATATATAATGGCAAGGCAACATTCGATGTCTTGTTCAGAATTACGTTTCTAAGTGAAACAGTATCCACCCAAAAATGAGTTTCAGATGTCATTACTACGTATCTGTATGCATAGTTATACACACACCAAGATAAACACACTCACACACACACATGTATATATATATATATATATATATATATATATATATATATATATATATATATATATATATATATATATAAATATATACATATATATATATATATATAGGTATACACACATATATAGATGTGTGTGTGTATGTATGTGTGTGAAGGTGTGCGTGCCGAACTTTTATACTACCAAATAAACAAAATATTCATAGAAATAATAATGGACTGTGTAGTAGATTATTTTGTTTGTCTCATGGAATATTCTGATACCTATCAAACCTAAACTGTCGTTGCTAAATGACGACAATTGTTCACTTTTACTTTCTCTCACCACAGTATCTATCTATCAATATACATATATGTATATATATACATATATATATATATATATATATATATATATATATATATATATATATATATATAATTTGAACGCATATAATCATATATCTATCTTCGTCCCCATTTACTGTGTTATATATATATATATATTTATTTATTAAAATAACAGAGTATTACTAAATATATATATATATATATATATATATATATATATATATATATATATATATATATATACAAATTTACCCTGTACTTTTTTATATGCCATTTGTGTATTGTACCTCAATTTTATGACCATATATAAGCAGTTGGTGTAATGTAACACGATACGTATATGATAATCTTTATCCAAATATTTCTTCTTTGTCAACATGTAGGCTATTAGTTTTTTTTTTTGTTTTTTTATTTTATTTTCATACATTTATATCGTTCTGTCTATTAACGTAGACGGCGATCTGGCAGTTAGAATATCTGATAAAATGCGAGGTGTTATTCTTTCCAGCATTCTGAGTTCACATCGTGCCTAGGTTAATGAGGCATGTCACCCATTTTAAATATAATACCAGTCGAGTATGGGAGTCGATTATTTCTCTATATTGCGTTTTCACTAACCTTTTTTCATTGAAAGAAATAGACTGAGCTGGAGAATCATAGGCAAAACCATGTTTAAATTGCAAGGCACACCGCTTATGCTTACGGCTCCCCTACCATTGATTCGTGACCTGGCATATAATTCTGTACTTGCGCACTTCTTATGTTGTAAATATTGATTGAGTAGATCTATGTGCAACAATATTCCAATACAATTTGTCTCATGCATATCGCACACTGGAACCAACTGCAAATTATTGAAAGTTCTACTGGCATATGTACCCTTAATATAGTACACTAGGGACTTCAGATCTCGTTGCTTTGTGTAACAAGGCTGTCACTTTGATTTACAGGTATACATCACTTTTTGTTGTACAGCAAAGGGGGATAATGTGTTTTGATCAAGGACACAAAGCACTACCTAGCATCGAACTTGTGACCTTGCTACCATGTGTCGATCACTCTAATCACTATTTTATGTATCTTAGCAATACGATGTACATTAACTTTTCATCATACATACTGGGTTCACATCATGACAATGTCCACTTCGGCTTTCCCCATTTCTGCCTCGTTAAAATAAAATACCTGTAGATATAATGGTTTCTGATATAGGCACAAAGTCAGCAATTTGCGGGGAGGGTAAAGTCGATTAAATCGACCCCAGTGCGTGACTGGTGCTTTATTTTATCGACCCTGTAAGCATGAAAGGCAAAGTTAACCTCGGCGGGATTTGAACTCAGATCATAAAGGATCGTAACTCTATGCTGCAAAGCCTGTTGTCCGACGTTCTACCGCCCTAGATATAAAATTTGGAAAGTTGGCTAATATCTCGGAGCAGGTTCATACAATTGCATTTATCACTCAGAATGAGGTTAAACTATTTCCAATTGTGCATAGAGTATTGTATAATTCGCAAGCCACATGGTAGCAAACCTATCTTTATTTATATTATTTGATGGATAGTTGTATTTATTTACATAATTAAGTCTCTCTATCTATGTATCTATCTATCTATCTCTTCTGCTCTCTCTCTCTCTCTATCTCTCTCTTTCTCTCTCTCTCTCTCTCTCTCTCTCTCTCTCTCTCTATCTATCTATCTATCTATCTATCTATTAATCTCTCTCTCTTTGGACGTCTCTAAAAGAAGAAAAAAAGAAAACAACAGAATAGGGATTCAAATAGGCTATCCTTTGTTGTAACGAAAATCTAATGAAACAATATTTTAGAAAATTTTCTTAAATGTAAAAAATCAATACCAAAATATCTGACAATACAAATGATAGGCCGATTTTAAATGTTCATTCGAACGACTATTCATCACAAAGATTTTGATAATCGTTTCTTCAAATGTTCTTCTCTCCTTAAATAATTATATTTTTCCAATGAATTTGTAAACAGATAGTAGATTGCTAATCAATAGTGTAATTAATTTCGGCAATCACCACTTTACAAGTATTGAGATTATTCATTAAGTAATATAAAGCGATTATGGAATTAGGGATCTTAGATGTCTTATTTTGATTTCCCAATACAACATTTAGCAGCACTATTTACGCCTTCATCTAACTGAATATAAATTGATGGATAACCAGGCTATATCGATAATGTAAGATTTGACAGGAGATTTTAAACTAAATCGGTTTATCTTATATTAAACATTTCATAGCGGCATTAAATTTAATTACTGTCTACAGCATTAAAAGAGTGAAGTTACGTGCCTATGTGTATCAATTGAGTGCTTATAAATGTGGAATTATATGTATGCCCTCTCGAACTGTGATTATAATGAGTCGGGATCACCAGAATCGTATTCCACACATGCCGACCACGTATGTTCAGCGTAATTAGCACTTCATCATCTAATATCTTCTGTACTTCATCTAATACGACACAGTTTGAGTTGAAGGGAATTGGAGTTCCATTATATATATGGTGGCTGCCAACTCGTTTTCGAGTACGGCCACTACTTTATATCCATGTAGGAGAACCCCTACCGATGCGCTGAACGAATGTGACTTTTTAGTCCAGCCAGCGACTTGAAAACTCTGGTACAAAGACTACACTTGTGACCATTATTGACACATAGTGCAGGGCCCATGGTACCATGTGACGACAAGTGCAGAGAGATCTCCAGATATAAAGCAATGCCTGTGCTGTGAAGCTTTTATAGTGAGCAAAGGCACTGCACAAAGCCAGTCCCACTCTCTTAACCAAGATGATATTTACCAAAAAGAAGAACAAGTCAACATCATTGGATACCATCAGGGTTGCAGGTGTTATATCAGGGTTTTCCTTCTCCTAGAATTCTGCCTTGACAAAGGCTAAGGGGTCATCTCTCCCGGTGATTTTGGATGGATATTGACTCTTAAGAGCTCCCTTGCCCTTTGACATCCTGCAGGACTAAAAACAAAACCATTATATATATATATATATATATACATATATATACATATATACATATATATATATGTATATATATATACATATATATATATGTATATATAGACCTTTATTTCCCTCTGAAGAAGAGATATTATCTCGAAAATTAAGGACATTTAAATAAATCTAAGTTAAAAGACTAATTATAAACAATATCTTTTGCATTTACATTCTTTATTCTATGTCCATACCTGCATTGTTTTGGCTTTATTATATATATTCAAACGTTTATATACATATATATATATATATATATATATATATATATATATATATATATATATATATATATATATATAAGCAGAAGGGATATTCAATTTGTTGGTAATTCAACAAATATAAATGTTTATAACTGATTCAGTGCACTCGACAGACTTCTGGAGTATAATATTCAATGATATTAAATAAATGGAAACTATATTTATAAAGCTATATTTATTCTATTATATATATTTCAAGGGTACCAAACATTTTGGTACGCTTTCATCTGATAAAATACAAAGTGCGTTTTATAAATTTTGACATAGTCAAGGAAAATTACCTTAACGGTTGAAACTATCCAAGGAAAATTTCAACCGTTAAGGTATCTTCCTTGGCTATGTCAAAATTTATAAAACACACTTTGTATTTTATCTGATGAAAACGTACCAAAGTTGTTGGTACCCTTGAAATATATATAATAGAATAAATATGGTTTTATAAATATAGTTTCCATTTATTTAATATCATTGTATATATATATATATATATATATATATATATATATATATATATATATATATATATATATATATATATATATATATATATATGGGGTGCAGGCTAAGACTCAAAATATGTACAGTGTTCTTTGGTTTGTCACGATATTCATGGAAATTTATATAACACCTTATCGAAAATACACCAAGTTATAGATACGCAAGACGAGCAACACTACAAATGGGACATTTGGCATAAGTATATATATATATATACACACACATACACATATATATATAGAGATACATATACATGATCATATACATAAGTATATACATATACATAATCATATACATAAGTATATATATATATGTATATATATATATACATATACATGATCATATGTATATATATATCTACTAGAACAATAAATAACCCTTCCACCCTTACAGACGTTTGCAATAAAACATAGAAAAGTAATTATTCTGTCTACTAATACATGAAAGTGTACTTAAGGCATAAATGCAGCCATCCATTTGTAGATAATTTATTAAAAAATAGTACCGTCACTAACAGCTGCTGTCTATTCACTATTATAATTATATATATGCATGGCGGAGGATTGGCAGAATCGGTAGAGGGTCGGACGCCATGCTTTGATGCATAGAGTTACGGTCCTTGCCATTCTGAGTTCAAATCCCGCCGAGATTAACTTTGCCTTTCATCCTTTAAAATAAATACCAGTAATACACTGGTTAATTGCTGGCCTTGTGGCAAATGTAGAAACAATTATAATTATATATAAGCATGTATATTCCGAAAGAATTGCATGAATGATATAATTAAATGTCTAGCGTCGCGATTGCACTCAATGTTGAGAGAACATGATCGGATCTTTCGCAAAAGAAGCGTTTCATTTTGTTTAAATACTTAATGGAATTTTGTGTTGCTTGCCTTTCAGTCTGGCAGTATCGTTAGAGCGTCGGACAACATGTTTTGAGGCATAGAGTTATAGCCCTTTGCGTTCCGAGTTCAAATCCTGCTGAGGTTAATTTTGCCTTTCATCCTTATGGGGTCCATGACTTAAAGTACTAGTAATGCACTGGGGTAATTGCTGGCCTTGTGCCTAAAGTTGAAACAGTTATTAGTATTTTTCTTCTTCATTTTTTGGCCCTCCTTTGTATTCGCTCTATTTTGCGGTTGAATAGTTTTTTACAGATATTGATTAAGATTGGTATAAATGTAGATCGAACATGTTTTCAGTAGTGACACCTCTTATATATATACATACAAACACACGCACACGCACACACATATGTATATGTATATATATATATATATATATATATATATAAACTGAATTCTAGCTATTGACCAGTCAAATTTCTTGACTTTTTAGTTGATTCTATTGACTGATGAATAGCTTATGTTAACTTTAACCCTTCTGTTGAGAACTCTATTCGATTTGTGATGTTTTGCATTCTTGCAATAAGATACACAACTGAATTCATTCGCCTAAAATAAGGGTTGCATCCCATTGCCGATCCCCACGTGGGATCAGTAACAGTCATTCCTTAAATTAGCATTGAACTAAAACCTGTTGAAAAAGTGGCTTCCTTGTTCAATCATCTTACCAGAAGCCTAACATTATTTATGTAAGCGCACAGTACTTGATTTAGGAATCGCAGAAACCCAAATGCTGGATTTTACCAACCATCCAGGGGTCCGGGTAAATTTCAATCACATTTATTTTTATTTGTTTGACCCGAATTACTTGATCGTTCTTTTGGCTTTGCGGATGATTGTTTAGCCATCGTCTCAGTGTGTTTGGCCTTTAACGTATGTTGTAGCTCTGGTTCATCTGAATAATTGAGCACTTGCCACACATCTCGGAGGTTGTTTTTCGTTATTTCATAGGCTGAAATACGATTCTCGATAATTTATATTTGTATTTATATATATATATATATATATATATATATATATATATATATATATATATATATATATATATATATATAAACTGTATATAAATTGTATATATATATATATATATATATATATATATATAAGATGATAATCTATGCTATTTATTCAGAACATCTCTAGTTTTCTGTTTCTCAGCCTCAGGCAATCAGGGACAAATGTACAATAGGTAGAGAGGAACTATCTTAGCTTCACTAAGATTACTCCAACTATACATTATGATGACTGTTTTGAACAAGTCAATACCATGACATGACCCGTGGCTATAATCGAATAACTATAGAATCTGTGAAAAGTATAGACATCCGTCGTTCTTAATATGTTATTTCACCTAAGTTAAACTATATTTGCATTCAAAGCATCTCAGTCATCAACGTATTATTGTGGGAAACCATCTCTCTCTCTCTCCTCTATCTGTCTTTCTCTCTATATATGGGTGTTTGTATGTACCATCGAGGAGGTGGACATAGGTAGGTAGGATTGTAGCTACGTACGAACGTACGTACGCACATATCTATGTATATATATATACACACACACACGCACACACACACACACACACACATATATATATATATATATATATATATATATATATATATATATATATATATATATATGTATATTTATATATATATGTGTATATATACATATATATATATATTTATATATGTGTGTAAACATATATGTATATATATATATATATATGTGTGTGTATATATATATATGTGTGTGTGTGTAAACATATATGTATATATATATATGTGTGTATGTGTGTCTGTATGTGTGTGTGTGAAAATTAAAGAAGGAGGAGACAACACAGTACAATGAAGAAATATATTAGTTTAACGCTTGATATAGCAGGAAAAAACCCTTCACGTTTCGGTCACAAGTCTTTCAAAGGAAAAGTGGTGTCATTTCGTGCGTGGACGGAGATAAAGGTAGGATATTCTAGTAGAAGGGTTGTGGAGTAAATGTTGGCAATCATTCAACACCACCAGCGCCAATACCCCGCCACTGGGAGCCACGGTATATATACATACAGAGAGAGAGAGGGATATTTAAATATACAAATACATATATTTATACATACGTGTATCGCATCTCTCTCCTCTCTCTGTCTATATATGTGTGTGTGTGGGTGTGTGTGGGGGGGTATGTGTGTATGTGGGGGTGGGGGTGGGGGGGGGGCGTGTGTGGGCGTGGGTGTTTGCGTGTTTGTGTGCGTACTTTGGTGTTTTTCAATGCCATTTTAATTTAATAAATACATTTCTGGCGATGTTCACAAATATATTGTTTTAGCTGAAGTCTGCTTTAAGTGAAATACTGGAACTTTGAAACTAAACTTCTCAAGCTGAATAATATATGATCGTCACTTCTAAGAAAATATTCAATCTTCACTTCTTCGTTTGAAGTAACCACGCAACATCGCGGTTGCAAATCCAATCTTTTCTGCACCTTAGCTATGTCTACACATATAGAAATCAATTTTATTTTTGAAACCTTAAACAAAACATTTCAGCTTTTGCTTGAGTAATATATGTTTGCCTGCTATCATATCAGATAATACTATATTACTCAACAAAACTGAACTTGTTTTGGAGAATGGCTCTTGGGATAACGATCGTATTGTTCTGAGTTGAATTCCAGCACGAGCATACACGTTGTGTTCTCTCGGATTACCTTATATTACATTATATTTCACAAAATAGTTAAAATAACACTGATGCAAAGAACCATCAGCTTTTGCTTTTCTGATGGACAGCATAGCGGTCGTTCAGACGGGGTACTTGGATGTATGGGCGATGTTTAATCTTTCACATAACACCATATCCAGGCTTATGCCATACAGAGGCAACTCGACGTTCCGTCACTCATGGATACTGGATCTATGTTCATTTATGAGAGAAAGAGAAAGTGGCGTGGGCTGTATGCATTCCTTTTTCTTTTTTCTGCTATCAATTCAGAAATTATTGCTGCTTCAGTTTTGATTTTGTCAACGAGAACAACAATTGAATGGTTAATATTATATGTCATCACATCTGTACAATGTATTGGGAATGAAAATGAAACTGTTTTAATATAAAACGAATAATAATATTGAGACGACAATAACTATACCAGCCAGCCCACTTTATACTACAATATACTACAGATGAAAGATAACAAATAAAAGAAAAGAATAGTAACAGAAACAATTAAGATTATATAAGAGATATTATTGCTTTAGGCTTCGTTTCTTCTACGTCTTTGTGAGAATTAGTCACGCTTTTGTTGGCGTCAAAGATAAAAAAAAATAGCGTGTATATCACTGAATTCTCTATTTTGTATCGACAAACCAACTTCACATTAAGTATGTGATGATAAAAATAGACTTCGTTAAAATGTGTTGGTCACATTCAAACATTCAAAGGTAGTAGCAGTACATTTTCCTATCGACACTCAGACAAGTCAATAAGAATGTAGGTCTTCATTTATATTTAAGTTCTATGTCAGGATGTATCATATATTTATATATATATATATATATATATATATATATATATATATATATATATATATATATATATATATATATGTATGTGTGTATGTGTGTATGTGTGTGTGTGTATGTATGTATTTATATATATATATATTTATATAGAAATTTTGCTCTCAATTGTTCATTATGCTATTTCCCTTGGTAAGCTGTATCAGATCTATCTCCAGGATAGATCTGATACAGCTTACCTATATCAGCTGTTTCTTTTCTCTGTCAAAGCCACTTTTTGTTATACATAGCTAACGTCTAACTATGATCATAAATGTCCATATCTTTGTTTAAATCGATAATGCATGATTTAAAAGAAAAGAGATTTTTCTATCCTTCCTTCAATAAGGTAAAAGAGTAAACTGTTTTCATATTTTGCTCTTAATTTATGTCAACTCTAATTTTCATTCTTGTATTTCTAATTTGTATTTTCTCGGCTTTCTCAAGCGAGTCATTTCCATATAGCTGGTAATCCTTCACCTATGTTATGTAGTATATAATATTGTTTTAGTAATAGTTAAATGCGACTCATAAAACTGTCGTAGTGTATTATATGATAAATATTTTGACATATGTTTCATTGTACTAAATTTTTCTCTCTGCATTTATTTCATTACAGCACAAGATGCAGAAAAGGTCACCGTACAGAAAGGGGTCACCCTGACATTAAAATGTGGAGAGAAGAGCACCAGTAAGTCTCGATTGTTCTACACTCGCCCGGCCATATATATATTATATATATATATATATAATATATATATATGTGTGTGTGTGTGCGTGTGTATGTGTTTATATATATATATATATATAGATGTGTGTGTGTGTGTGTGTGTGTGTGTATGTGTGGGTGTACATATATATATAAGAAATGTAAATCTGAATTTTTCGAATATTAATAATGGGCTCTTATATAGGCACAAGGCCATCAATTTGGGGGGAGGTTAAAATCGATCAAATCGACCCCAGTGCGTGACTGGTACTTTATTTTATCGACCCCGTAAGGATGAAAGGTAAATTTAACCTCGGTGCGATTTGAACTCAGATCATAAACAGCCGTAACTCTATGCTGCAAAGCATGGCATTCGACCATCTACCGATACATCCAATTCACCGCCTTTTTTCGAATATGAATAATAATATTCGATTCGTTTGCAATTATGCAAACAGCCTCTTAAGTCATGTGAGTAGATCAACCGCGTCATCCATGTTCTTGTGCTGTAGACACAGAGCTGTTGACACTAATATTTCTGGGTGATTACCCTTCATCAGTACCGAATACTGTTTAGCATATATATATATATATATATATATATATATATATATATATATATATATAATGTTAATGGGATGTAAAATTAGGTCGATTTTCGCTGAATTTCTAGCTAGTCAAGCCAATACATAAATGTACTCTGGCTGGTGTCTGGCCAAAATTATTGTTTTATTTTGTTCTTTTTGGCATTTCCGTAATATTTTTTATAAGAATTATATTTATGAAGATCAGCATCTAGACATTTACTAGCATTCAGACGTCTGTCATAAATTCATATACAGGTATTCTATTCCATTAATAGTTTCAGACGAATTAATATTTATTTTCATTTTGGTAGATTTACAAATTATTTGGAAAAAACTGTGTCATAAGATATTTCCTACTTTTAATTTATATATATTTCAATAAACTGGCTGTCAGTATTTTATTTTATATCTGTCTTGATCGAATATAAAATTCACTAGACTTATAGCGCTACGCTTTTTCTTGTTGAACATAAATAATAACTAATTGAAAAATATCGACATTATTTTTTAAATACTTATAGGAGTTAAATACGTTTTCAATTTGATATTTATGTTTACTGAAATACATTGTTAAAATATAGACATCATTATTTACAGACGTCAAGGTTTTTTTTTTTCTCTTTCGGATTTGTTATCTATGTGTATCTAGATACCATGTTATTCAATGTTGATTCTGAAACTAAACGACTGCACGAACAGATTGTGATCAGATAGTAGATGGCCAACGGCATTAGCCATCAGATTCCTCCACCGTTTAATAATTCTAACGACCCAATTAGCCTACTGCATAACCCACATTGAATGTAGAAATATTAATGTATAATTTCTGCCATTTCATAATGATTAAAAGATAGGGTAAACGAAGAAAAAGAATGAAAAAGGAGAATTAATGTGGACTGATGGAAGTAGGAAAGAAACTTTACACCATCGGCTGGGCGGTGTATCTCAGGATTGATCCACAGATCCAGACGGTGAGAGCTTTGCCGCGGAGAAGAGGCAGCAATACCTATTGCGTCAAACATTCCATATGATGGGATTCCTTCATCAGGCATAGCAACATCGCCTCGAATGAGTGGAAATGGTAGCCGGGAACGTGGGGCAGCAGCGGAATCATCGAGTTATAGTGTAAATCTGTCAACGATTAATGACTCCTGAACAGAAGAATTCTTATTCTGTAACACGTATCTACAACTCTACGTCTCAACTCACGTATCTCAACTGTACGTCTACATTGAAGAATGTTTATAAGAGGAGTAAACAGCCAAAGCAACCAACTTTAATTGTGGTATAGAAACCTAGATATGACGAAAACTCATAACCTATTTGAAAAGACGGAAACTAGCAAATTGAACTTTTAAGCTAACTGAAATTTTCAATAAATGCTAGTATAATTACAAAGCAGCACTATTCTACGTATTTTTCTTTTCTCACTCCACATCAGCCAAACTGTATAAGTGAGACGGAATGTAATTACGAAATATTCATACAAGCCTCGTGTCGTGTGTAGTATTGTTCAGGTAAAAATGTATGACGTAGGTATGAAAGTCTGGAGGAGAGGATTATTAACCGATACAAATTAAATGTCTGGTAAAAATAGTGAAAGAACGGAGAGTAGTGTTGAAAAGAAGCTCTAATATGAGAGAGAAAATGAAATTCAAACTTGGGATGAAGCCAACTACTGAACTAAAATGAAGAAATAAATGATTAAAGAAATGGAACAAATCGTTTTAAAAACATGAATGAATAATGGAATTATGTTATGAAGTAAATATGCCTAAGGCATGATACACATACTTTTTTTTTCTTCAGACAGACATATTTTAAATGAAGCACACGCACAATCACACACTCCCTCACACGCACACACAACATGTATGTGTATATATATATATATATATATATGATTGTTATTAAAATAACAGATTAACGTTTAAGCAAAATATCGCTGCTTTCACCCTTAACGGGACTTCTGAAGCTAAACAAATCAATCTGTGAACGCAGAAGTAAATATTTCGAAAAACGTTGCAACCGAAGGAAGACAGGAAGACGATACTTTACTTTCGTTCGTGGAAACGTTCCCTATACTTATTTGTATAGGGAACGTTTCCACGAACGAAAGTATTGTCTTCCTGTCTTCCTTCGGTTGCAACGTTTTTCGAAATATTTACTTCTGCATTCGCAGATTGATTTTTTTAATTTCAGAAGATCCCGTTAAGGGTAAAAGCAACGATTCTTTGCTTAAACTTTGATCTGTTATTTTAATAAATATTTGCTCTACGGTTCTTATATATTTGATATATATTTATCCTTATCCAGCCCTCTTTGGATTTTAGTCTTCAAATTTATTATTATTACTATATATATATATGATATATATATACGTATATATAGTATATATAGTATATATAGTATATATATATGTATACAGAGTGAGAGAAAGAGGGAGAGAGAGAGAGGGGGAGACAGAGAGCGGGAGAGAGGTATGTGAGGTAGTATGCGTTTGCTTCTCTGTGTATAAATCAATGCGTTGCTATTTCAATGAAAAACAATGTAACTGGAAAGAATTCAAGAACACAATTTAAAAAAATTTCTTTCAATCTAATATAGCGGCGATTCTTTTATATAAGGAGAGATTATATTAATTCAGTTAATTAGATCCGATGTATTATATGTTCATCTACTGTAGTTAAACCAATTACTTTAAAATTAGTTTATTGTAATTGGTTTAAAATTGAGTGATTAGAAACTAATCGATTGAGTCTTTGGAATATACCTTAGAAAAGGTTAGCGGTAAAGCGGAAGCTAGACGGTTTAGCTGCAAACGTAGCAACTACTTATTTACAACTTTAAACCGGGGTCCCGACAGAGCGAAGACACTAAGTCTATGTACGATGCTTCTACACTCAAGATTGACACCATTTCCGCCTGGAGGGATTTCACGCCAATACCATGTTTCAGATTACCAATGTCATAACACCCAGCACACATTTCCGTACAACATTTCCGTGTTTAGTTCCTGGATACATTTCAATCCAGTACACAACTTCAGTTTGTAGTTTTTGTTTCTGAAGACACGATGGAAGAGGTTTCCAAAAGTGTCATGGGCAGCTTGGACTATCGTGTGGACTGATGATACCCAGGTACAAGGAATCGTCTACCTTATCTTAAAATCTGAATGAATTGAGTTTGAAATAAGTTATGCAAGTATTTTTGTCTTCTAGAATTCCATACGAATTTTTTGAAGTTGATAATTTGTATCTATATATGTAGGTATCTTTCTATCTATCTTGCACTCTGTATATATATATATACAGTGATATAAACAGGTACTCAAGTTTCGTTGGATTCTGGGCCCCAATTCATTCAGTCTGTCACGAGAAAAAGAAAAACAAAGATGTCCCCTTATTTATGAGTTTCACCAGATATTCAAATATATATATATATATATATATATATATATACTATATATGATTCTTGTGCTACGCAGTAGGAGGGATCAATGGACATATGTCCAGAGCATCAATAATTAAAATTAAGAGATATATATATATAGAGAGAGATAACAAGCCATGTATCGTGTTCTACACACATACAGCACACGATATTAAAGGGAAAATACGTATCGTTAGAGCATAAAAAAACATGGTTTGTGTTATAGAGTTACGGGCCTTAACGTTCTGTGTTCAAATCCTGCAGAGGTTAACTTTACCTTTTATCAATACGGGTTCGATAAAGTAAAGTACCGGTAACGAATTGGGATCGATTTAATCGACTTCCCCTCCCCTCAAAATTATTGGTATTGTGCCTATATCGGAAACCATTAATATATGCAACTATGATTTCATTTTTTTTTTGTATTTTTTTTAGGTTCCGAAAAAATCTTTTGGAAGAAAGGCAGCATTATACTCGCGTATGGCAAAGAAGTATTTGAAACTGACGAACGCATTGCAATTTTGGATGACTTGTCAATTGAAATTAAAAATATTACATTGGACGATGAGGATACCTATGAATGCCAGTTGCCTAAAGAGAAGAAACAATACTACTATAATGTCATCGTTACAAGTAAGCCAAACGAATTTTGAAATGAATTTAAAACACTGATTTTTTCTAAAGATTCTAGTTTTGATTATATATACATACATATATATATATATATATATATATATATATATATATATATATATATACGCACAAACACAAATTTAGTTCCCAGAACAGTAGTTTAGCAGGAGATAAACGCAAAAACAAGTAAATATTTCTAATTGAGGGGGGGAAAGCTTTAAATTTAGTCAGAAAAGCGGTCGACCAACAGCTACTAAATCATTTCCCACATTTTCTGTGACCCCACAAAATCTTTACACGACACCTGAATGGGTCATGACCTATGATTTGAGAAGCCTAGTTCTATATGAAACAATAATATTTGAATAATACACTGTTAACGCACCTGTAAATTACGTTAGTTGTGGATAATCTACATGGAGATACATTTCAAATTTACAAATTCAATTAAAAGAAAACAGATTTAAAGCTGATGTAGCATTCCCTACAGGATCGATGAATTTACGATCCGTTGGTTAACATACAACTGAAAGAAAGTAAAGACGAAAGTAATTTGGCAGCCCTCCTAACCTTCATACAACAATAGAAACATTGCCAAATTTAACAGATGTAATCTGTATTTAGTCATACGCTCTTGTAGATATGGCAGTTAAATCTCCCTAAAATATCAAATCTTTACGAACTGTTAGGAGAGACTGCATACAATGATCCCGAATACACTCTGGATCACAGCTGGGAGATTTTTTCGCGTCATAGGCTTGTTCGGTCAGAAGGTAAGCTACAACAGCGACACTATTCCACTTATACCAAGGCGTAACTCTCTATGCACATATTCTATCTGCTCTAAATAATAACTAAATCTCCCCATCTTCAATCATTTTATATATGAGTTTTAATAATACCTCTGTGTACATCCATATTTGCTCAGAAATATACAATGATTTCTAATAGGACAGGCAGTTTATTCAGCGGAGTACTAATTGGTGCTCATTAAACACACTTCTATTTTCTAGCTAACACATACTTTTGTATTTCTTTATTGCAGTTCCACCGAAAGTCGAGATCCTTCGAAATACCAAAGAGCGCATTGTCATGCTGGCTAACCCTTTATCTATTGATTGTGTAGGTACAGGAAAGCCAGATCCTAAAATAACTTGGACGAAGGACGTAAGTGTCATTACTAAACTCAGATCACTTTTTCTATATTTTTACGTTGAAATGCATCAGAGTTCGCATGGATGCAGTAAAATGACTGCATCGTCAGAGTGGATGCCTATTTGTTTCAGCTTTAGTAGATGTTGTTGGATAGCACGTACATTAACCGAGTCGTCTAAGACATTGATATTAAGAACCAATCTCTAAGGAGGCGC
Source organism: Eledone cirrhosa (assembly GCA_964016885.1). NCBI lineage: Eukaryota > Metazoa > Mollusca > Cephalopoda > Octopoda > Eledonidae > Eledone > Eledone cirrhosa. The sequence goes on from OZ024756.1 coordinate 33,283,505, forward strand.
AGATTCTATCCCACAGTACCGAAGCAGTATGTTTTGAACGTACGTATCCTGCTGTTTAGAATATTGGATACAGAGGCATAGTTTATCGGGTTTAATTTCTGAACCTGAAGCCGCAGTGTATTTTTCGTAATGAGTCACTCAGGTAACACACTAATGGAAAGACAAATGGCAAAAGTGTTTCCATGTTACGAAATAACGATCCTGATTTTCCTATATTGTATAGCTGCCAGTAAAGTCATTACAAGATGCGATCTTGCACACACCACACTCATAGTCGACTATATGTTAATATTTCATGTGCTGAGTATGGAATGGACTTCTCTCAGTTTCGACAACGGGTGTTCCACTTCTTCGATTAAAGAGACGTACTTCCCATGAAATTACGAGTAACATAGTGACACAAACATTGATACCATGGAAATTGTTGAACAATGAACCTAATGATGATCTCATATTGATCTTTCCTTCATTATCAGAGTTCATTACAATAGAGAACAAATACTTATTAGTATTTTTTCCGTCTCATCACGTACACTTTTCAACTCCCTGGAGGTCAACTTTGCTTTTCATCCATCTGAATCCGATTGAATGAAGGAACGGAAAAGCACGGGGCCGATATAAATGGCATTATCTTCCCTAATAATCCCTATCCTTGTGCCGAAATTAGAAACCATTATTATAGATAGTTTCACATATGTTACAATATTTTATCTTAGATGTGAGGTGGATGTTTTATAATTACGTCAGTGAATTTGCAGTATCGGGAGAAGGTCAGACATGCTTTCCAGCATAGTTACGTCCCTTTACAATAATAATTATTATGGTCGTTGTTTTTTCAGTATCGCAGTATCGATAGTGCGTCAGACACTATGCTTTGCAGCATGGGAGTTATGGCCCTTTACGTTCTGATTCCAAATCCCGCCGAGGTTAACTTTGCCTTTCATCCTTACGGGGTCGATAAAATAAAGTGCCAGTAATGTACTAAGTAATTGCTGGCCTTGTGCCAAAAGTAGAAGCAATTATATGAAGGCACGTGACTTAGTATTTAGGGGCTCGGTTCACGATCTTAAGCTTATAATTTTGATTCCCGCTTTCTCATTTTGTCCTTCTGGAAGACATTTTAGTTCATGTGTCTCCTGTCGAAACAGAATAATCTGCACGTGTAGTTCAAAGAACCAGCCGTGTCGTACAAACTGAAACTCTTTGAGAACTATGTTGAGAACAGTGAACTATGCATCTACGTATGCGATAATGTCACGAGCAAGATTTTCTAGTACTGAAAAACCCTTCGTTATATCCATAAAATATTTTTGATCATATACTTTTGAAATGATAACATTTTAGGAAACGGTAATATATATACGTTTGATAAAGACAATATTTTCGAAGTTATTTATTTTTCATAAGAATGTCCAGGAGAAATACAAGCGACAGAATTTGAATCAATAAAATGTTACCAAAAATATATATGTTTGTCCAACTTTTTTGATCGTCGTTTCATATAATTTAAAACGATTAGTAAATATGCGCAGGTATAGCTGTGTAGTTAAAGAACCCATTTCGCATTTAAGTAGTATCGGTTTGAGTTCCTGCGCGCGAAAATTCTGGTGGATGTCTTCCACTATAGTACTATAACTTCAGGTTTTTCAATGCCTTATGAATGGAATCCTGTTGACGGAGACTGTGTGGAATCAGCAAGTATATATATATATATATATATATATATATATATATATATATATATATATATATATATATATATAAGGAATTTATATCTAGTAACATCTATATACATACAGATGCATATCAATGCTAGCAAATATATAGGTTTTGTCTTATTAACAATGTGGTTCAATGCATGAGGCTGCAGAACAATAATATGAGAGACGTAAAATAAGAAAATTATAAAATTAACTTACTTACTAAAAAATCACTTCCAACTAATTAGTTTCTGGAATGGAGTAAATATATTTTCCGAAGAATCATATAGAAAATCATTCCGTCATCAGGAAATTCATTTGTCGAGCAATATTTGGCCATGACTGCTACTATGGTAGTAAGCTGGCTGCTGTCTTAATAACCACTCGCTTTCCACTGATTGACCTCGATGTCACGTGATTGATTCTTTTTGAATTTGCCACAGACGAAGAGGCAGTGATTTTCTCAATGGCTTGGGTTCCAGTCCACGCTTCGCTATTTCCATTCCACTGAATTATTTTTTTAATAAGTTTCCAGTGTCCTCGCTATGCCTGGAGACCTATACGGAAAAAGACTTTCCTGATGACGGAATGATTTTCTATATGATTCTTCGGAAAATATATTTACTCCATTCCAGAAAATAATTAGTTGGAAGTGATTTTTTAGTAAGTAAGTTAATTTTATAATTTTCTTATTTTACGTCTCTTATATATATATATATATATATTTCAGGTGTTTATAAGAGGTACATATGTTGAATGTAATGACTTCCTCTGTGTAACAGGCGTATTCGACATATGTAAATGTTGTAAATTTAAACAAAATCATTTATATATATATGTATGTATGTATATGTATGTATGTATGTATGTATGTATGTATGTATGTATGTATGTATGTATGTATGTATGTATGTATGTATGTATACTCTAAACATCTGATACATGTTCTGTAATCTTTACAACTACAATTTTCCCCGAAGTAATTTCAATTTTACTGTCCCCTCCTTCGGATTACTTCATTCATCTTTCTCTAAGTATTGATTTTACGTCAACTAGCAGAATTGTACTCCGCAATCTGATTATAATGTTGTTATTCTGTTTAGTATAGCAATTTTCCATTTATCTTAATAATAATAATGTTATATATATATATATATATAGAGAGAGAGAGAGAGAGAGAGAGAGAGAGAGAGAGAGAGAGAGACAGAGAGAGATAGAAAGACCGACAGAGAGAGAGAGAGAGAGATAGTAATGGCTCTCTAGGCATAGTGTGGTTTTACTTAATTTTGTCATCATCGAGTCTAATCTAATAGATAATAAAAAAAAATCTATTGCCATTTTCCTCATGGTTAGAAAGTTGAAACCAAAGATAACTATATATATACTACTTCCTAAACTACGGATGAAATCGTCTGTGTGTCGTTGACGTACATAACCTGATATACATGAGATTTATAACCCTAATGTAGGCAAACTCTTTCTCGTTTTAAGGAAAGATATAGAGAGAGTGAAAAAGAAAATAGGGATGGAATCTTGTACTGATACATTAATTATCAATCTCAGAATATGTATACCACTGAAAACATTTTTGTTCATTCTGCATCACCATCATCATCAGTGTATATATATATATATATATATATATATATATATATATATATATATTGTTATGCTTTGGGAAGGTCATGTTGCCAATAAGAAACACACGCACAAGTCGTTTCACTCCAATTTATTATAAATTAAATTTATAAATTTAAGAATTTATAAATTTCCGGTTGGTTGGTTGGTTCTATAACTGGACGGTTGTTCATATATTGTCAAAGTTCTTTCGTCACACATTCTGTGACCTCTTCAGCACACGTTTTCAGATAAAGAATCTTGTTAAACAAATTCAGAAACGGAATATATATATATAGTTAAAAGAATAGAGGTGTAACACACAAGTTATTATATATTGGTAAACGGAATAGAAAATGCTGACAAATTGTTAACAGTGAAAAATATTTTAATTAGGAATAAATGAGAATTAGTAATTGTAATGGTTAGTATTCAGTTTTGGTTTTAAGTTTTACCGGGTGCGCATTTCTAAATGCTTTTCAAAAATAATTTTGAGATAGACCGTTTTTTTAACATAAAAACAGGTAGGATTCCCAAAACTAATCAGATCAGAGCAAACATCACGGACGCTCTATCTCAAAATTATTTTTGAAAAGCATTTAGAAATACGCAACCGGTAAAACTTAAAACCAAAACTGAATACTAACCATTACAATTACTAATTCTCATTTATTCCTAATTAAACTATTTTTCACTGTGAACAATTTGTCAGCATTTTCTATTCCGTTTACCAATATATATATATATATATATATATATATATATATATATATATATATATATATATATATATATATATATGTGTGTAT
>OZ024756.1:33290130-33302630 GCA_964016885.1 Eledone cirrhosa
ATATATATATATATATATATATATATATAGCTAACCCATAAGATAAGGTGAATAAGCTATATATATATATATATATATATATATATATATATATATATATATATAGGCAGAGGTTGTATTTAATTTATTGGGATTAAAAAAGCTTAAAAATGTTTATAACTGATATAAAGCACTCAACAATTTAGTGGAGTAAATATTCAATATATTAATAAATGGAAACTATATTTATAAAACCATAATTATTTTATTATATATATTTCAAGGGCAACCAAGGCATATTTTGGTGCTCTTTCATCAGATAACATACACATTTGTTTTATAAACAAATATTGATATTATATATATATATATATATTTATACAAACACACTCAGATTTACTTGCATAAGTAAGTATATGTAGCACTTACGTATATATGTATATATATATAGCGATGATATACTTGTATGTAACTATATATATATATATATATATATATATATATATATATGTTCAATGCATTCAAGTATTCTATGTTTGATTCCGTGTGTCTGTGATGTATTATTGGATGTGATGTTGAACAATGATCTTAAAGGGCAAGCAGCCGAGCTGCAGCTGATATTACTATGTGCAACTGTATCCGGTGAGCGTGATCTTAATGTCACTCGGTAGATATTCACCGTGGTCGATTCAGAAAACCTCCTTGCTTGATGTCAACGTGATATCACTTCTATCTTCTATCTTCATTGGTATTTCTTTTTATATAAATTTCTATTTATTATTTTTAGTTGAACAACAACGATATGGTATGTTATATCTTTGAGATATCGTTGGAATGTTTGGATCGCTTCAAACCATTCCTAATGATTTCCCATGACAACAGGATATTATGGTGCCAATACCTTTGATCTTCGTTTTAAAGGGACATATATATATATATATATATATATATATATATATATATATATATATATATATATATATATATATACATATATATATGCCCCTTTAAAAATATATATATATATATATATATATATGCCCCTTTAAAATATATATATATATATATAAGAGAGGGAGAGAGAGAGAGAGAGAGGGGGGGGGATCAACTCATCATTCATGTGTCAGTGTTCGTTCTTATAAATGACATTTAGTAAGTATAACCCTTACATTTGTTGTCGTTTGAGATTATTTAAAAATACTGTACTTTATCTTGTTTTCATATGCATTCTATTGGTACGTTTACGTCTATCTCATATGTTGTTTTTATTTTGTTGAAACAAGGCTTGTTTCGGAATGGTAGGAATTGATCCACGTATCTAACTACATATATGGATTGATATATATTTATATAATTGAGTAAATGTTTATGTGCATACAAATATATACACAGGCGCCTGAATATTCACAGAGATCTCTAAATAATCATATACACAAATCCACACACGAACGCAAATACATATATACGCAATCACATGCATATTATGTACATACATATATATATACATACACATATATATATATATATATATATATATATATATGTGTGTGTGTGTGTGTGTGTGTGTGTGTGTGTGTGTGTGTGTGTGTGTGTGTGAAAGGTAAACAGAAATAACAACACAATCGGTACAGTATATGGAAAGTATATATTAGGTTAACGCTTGATATAGCAGGAAGAGGGTCTTTAACGTTTCGGACGCTAGTCCTTCATCAGAAGAAAGAATGAGAAATAAAATAGATTGAGGGGACGGGCGGGATGGTATTGGAAAACAGGTCTTTAGATAAAAATAACAGGTCCATTCATATATATATATATATAATACATATATATATACATAAGGGTTGTACGTGCGAAACTAATGAAGAATTGATATGCTAAGGAAACTTCATTATGTGCACCGGTGCCAATAGCCGCATATGGGAATCCGTTTGAAGAACAAATCCCATTCTCTTGCTATCAATGAATTTACATATGAATACTATCAACTTATACATAATAAACCTTGCTTGAAATCGGTAAATATCATCCATGGTCGGAAAAAGTAAACAACCCATGTTAACTTGCATACTAAATTAGTTTCACCCACTCTGTGAGTTCGTCTATATTCAATCAGAATTTGTAGCGATACTCATTTATAGTGATTTGCCTATATCGACTTTCATACTTTATTGCAATCTACATGCGTTGTTTGTTGGCAAGCCCCATTTATATATGCAGTAATGCCCATCCATAGATGTTGTAAAAGTTGCAAAACCCCATTCATAGGTTTCTTCAATAGACATTCTTCCATTTAATGTTTGCCATTCACTATCACAATATACTAAATTAACTATAGTAAACAGTACAAAACATAAATTTTGTGTTTCCTTTTTCTATATATATATATATATATTTATTTACATACACACACATACACACGCATTCATACACGCATACACACACACATATATATATATATATATATATATATATATATATACTTTTATTTATATATACATATATGTAAATATATATATGTGTATATATATATATATATATATATATATATATATATGTGTGTGTGTATAACCTATATATATATATATGTATGTATGTATTTTTCTAAGGTAGGACGTATGAGACTTAAAGGTCAAATTAGAAACACAAATGTGTCTCACAAAATGGTGCATATATTATTTGTATTGAAAGTTCAACGAGCCTTTTTTCTATAATGGGTGTTTTAAAAAAGAGACATTTCTGATATACGAATTCAATGCGTTATCTTCTCCACGAAAAACCTATTTTTTGAAACTTATCTCACGTACCAAAATATATATAATTTATTATAGAACAGTTAAACAAAACGAAGCAACAGTATAACCGCTTCTGTATAGTGATAGACAATGTTGATAAAAAATAATGTACGCATGCAGATAAAACCAACCTCATGGGGGATTTCTTATAGTACACCTTATATATATATATATATATATATATATATATATATATGTGTGTGTGTTTGTGTGTGTGTGTGTGTGTGTTGGAGAGAGAGAGAGAGAGTGAGAGAATGTGCCTGTGTGTGGGTAGGAACATAGCTTAGGTTTCAGAGGATTGGGCTTGAAATCGTGTGGTTGTGAGATCTATTCTCGGACAAGGTGATGTGTTGCGTTCGAGATATTGGTTCCCTTTATTAAGAAAAAATGAGTTGCAACATCACTGGTGCCAAGTTTCCATTCGGCAACATTGGTAGCGTGGGTAGACAGGGCTTCCATAAACAACCCTGCCTTGATACGTGCTTCGGAGTGGGAACTATCTATACGCAAATCGTATGATAATTCGTGAACGAAGCGGGTAATTACCCTATATAAATATGTATATATATATATATATATATATATATATAGAGAGAGAGAGAGAGAGAGAGAGAGAGAGAGAGAGAGAGGGGGGGTAGTACACTGGAAGGTAATATCCGTAGTGGTAGAGCACCCAGTCCATCGGACGAGTTAGGTAGAAGTGGTAACACAACAGTTAGTTCACCATACCGAGAACAATTGTTTCACTTTAGCGGATCTTCAGCTCGTACGAGAACAAACAATTGTTCTCGGTATGGTGAACTAACTGTTGTGTTACCACTTATATATATATATATAGGAACAAGTTTAACCCCGACGGCAGTGCTCTGGTGCGTTATGGTCCATCTGGTTCCTTACCACACCTCCTTCGTTATATATATATATATATATCATGATAAATTAACGAAGCCATAGACTCTCGGTATTCCCTGTCAGTAATGTGCTCAAAGGATAAGGAATCCCGAGCTCTTTATAATACAATATGTTGAAAAGGTAACACACTAGAGAGATAGAGAGAGAGATAGTGCGCCATCAATCAAACAGGGAAAAACCACCAGTGTCTGGAATCTATAACCCATGGAACGCAGAGTAGACACACGATAATTAAAAGTATAAATTAAAGTGTAAATACATACCTCGATAACTATCTTCCATGGGTTATATATTCCATACACTGGTTGTTTTTCCCTGTTTGATTGATGGCGCACTATCTCTCTCTAGTGTGTTACCTTTTCAACATATTGTATATATATATATATATATATATATATATATATAGAGAGAGAGAGAGAGAGAGAGAGAGAGAGAGAAAGAGATGAAATCGAAAATGCAACTGAAGTCTTATTTTTTTTTTAAATATATATATTTATTTGGTTCCTTTACCGGTTTCGCAGTTCTTCTGCTTTTCAAAAGTAGAGTTGAGATGGAGGGTCTGTGGTTTTTCTCACATCTGTGAGAAAAACCACAGACCCTCCATCTCAACTCTACTTTTGAAAAGCAGAAGAACTGCGAAATCGGTAAAGGAACCAAATAAATATATATATTTAAAAAAAAAATAAGACTTCAGTTGCATTTTCGATTTCATCTCTTTTTCTTTATACTTTCACTCGTGTAGGACACCTCGGTTATTTTTCATTTTGTAAAAAAAAACCTCACTTTCTAATATATATATATATATATATATATATTAATATACATATATATATATTTATTAAAATAACAGATTAAAGTTTAAGCAAAGAATCGCTTCAAGTTTATTATTATTACTATATACATACATATATATATACATATATATATATATATATATATATATATATATATATATATATATATATATAGAGAGAGAGAGAGAGAGAGAGAGAGAGAGAGAGATGAGATTAGAAATAGCACGGAATATATATTTCATGGTCTGTTTTTCTTTTTTTTTTTTGCTTTCCCTATATGTGTGTGTGCGTGTGTGTGTGTGTGTGTGTGCGTAAATTTTCATATTTTTTATTCATATAGAAGTCTATTGTCCAATGTGCCTGCTTCTAATATAAGGCGACTGGTAGTGATTCGATGGAAATTGCTGCTATTTATTAGAAGTCGCAGTACGGTTGTGTGCGTGAGGTAATGTATGTTTTATTTATGGATGGAGTAACACCAGGGAGGGGTTAGGTAAGACAGGAATGTTTCAGTTACTTATATAGAAATGCTAACATTAGCTGTTTTATACTTACAACATCATAATTTTTCCTGTCGAAGATTATCTTGTGACTAATGCTTCTATCTGATTTGCATTTTTCACAATTTTTTTCTTTCTTTTAACACGGTGATACTCCATATGGAATCTGAAATGAAATAATTTTTATAACATGAATAGGAATTTTGAATAAACAATGAATGGCTATTGCAGCAAATAATATAACATTTATGCAATGGACACAAAGGAAATATTGTACCTTGACTAAATATGATGAACACCTAAAGTCTGCATCAGTTTTTCAGTTCTTGTCTCGCAAATGACTTATTAACCTGCTTCACTGAATGAAACACTATAGTTGATTAGAAACAATATGTGATATGCCATTCTGAATGCTTTTATAAAGCAAGTCAACGTTATATCCTATGTTTTTTTTATTCTGAAATAAGAATCCTATATCATAAAATATTATCTAGAAGTGAAAGTAATTGCTTTGTTTTATTTTTCTTACATTTTCACTGCTATAGCTTTGTTTAGGATATATATGTGTATGTGGAGGTGTGTATGTGTATATGGGAGGGTGAGTGTTTTTTTTATTTATACTTGTAGATTCTACATGTTCGACGAACATGACATTCTGCTAATTTAGGATGTCATACCATGAGTTGGCCTTCACTCTCTTCTACTTAATTCTCTCTATGCTATTCCACGATTTGCTTGTGTTTAGTAAATCCCATTCACATCATTCTGTAAAATGGTTTTGAATTTAGCCATGGCTTTTTTGTACACCCGATCCTGTCTCTTTTACGATAAGAAGAGAAATGCAAACGTTGGATGAAGAGCTGTGGGTGTGTCGTTCAATCTGAGCAATCGCAGATGCAGGACACATTTCTCATCACCCTTACGAGGTCCGCTATCAAGATATTGAACTTAGCACTATCTGAGATATATGATTTAGTAGATGAGGCACAAAAGAGAACAGGTATTCATTGATATTATATATATATATATATATATATATATATATATATATATATTAGAAAATGATGGTTTCTTTTACAAAATAAAAAAAAAACGAGACGTCCTACACGAGTGAAAGTATAAGGAAAAAGATGAAGTCGAAAAATGCAACTGGAGTCTTTTTTAAGAATATTTATTTGGTTCCTTTACCGGTTTCGCAGTTCTTGTGCTTTTCAAAAGTAAAATTGAGATGGAGGGTTTGTGGTTTTTCTCACATCAGATACGAGAAAAAACCACAAACAATCCATCTCAATTCTACTTTTGAAAAGCACAAGAACTACGAAACCGGTAAAGGAACCAAATAAATATTCTTAAAAAGACTCCAGTTGCATTTTCGATTTCATATTTCTTCCCTATATATATATATATATATATAACTTACATGCCTACACAAGAGCAAGAATGATGAGGTCATTCTACTGACATGGCTTTAAAGAGGCTGTTTGCATATTACAAACGAATCGAATATTATTAATATTCGAAAAACTCAGATTACATTTAATATATATATATATATATATATACCTTTCTATACCTTTCATTTATATATATATATATGCTTGCATTTTTATATGTATATATAGATCTAAATTATTCAAATTTAGTTTTTATCTCCCCATTTAACGCCCACGTTAGAAAGTGAAATAGGCTTCGTCTGTGTATATAAGTCTCATTTGTCGCCTTTTCCTATCTTCGTTTAGATAGAGGAATCTACATAAATATATAAACACTCACTCACTCATACGCAAACATACTCACACATAGCTCTCTATGTATCTATGTGTGAGCATGTTTGCGTATGTGTGAGTGAGTGTATTACTTTTATGTACGTATACATTGTTACTGCAATGAATACGAAAGAAGCCTATTTAAATTTAAAATATATTCAGCATAATATTTCGTACGTAATAAAATAAACAAACAAACATTCAAATAAAATCTGTAAAATTAAATCATGGCGTAAAGGATATTTTCGCCCTTTGCATTTATTGCCAATAAAAATAACGATACTATGTGTGCAGCCATTCATATCCTATTGATAGTTTAGAGCCTAAACATGACTTTTTAATAGTTAATACGACAACCCAAACCTCTTTGAACTCGTATTTCATAAATCTGCAAAACTATCAACCAAAACAAGGAGGAAAACTAACATCATTTTTACACTTAATTTAAATTTCTATCTTTAAATAATAAAATATTTATTTCGAAAGAAAAAAAATATTGAAAAGGTGTAATAAAATATGAATTTCATATCATACATATTCTTTCTATTTGGGAAATAATTCATGCTTTCTTTATTTAAAGAGTTGTGTTGTTTGTATAATTTCATGAGGTTAAAACTGTTTAACTAATAAATTATATGTTGATGTATAATGCACAACATATAACCCAGTTCGATAATCATACGCACGGAGATGCAATATTTAAAACCCTATTCGGTTCTGTGAATCGTTATTTTAAACTATCGATTTAAATCAAGATTGATTTTATTTGTATATTCTATTATATTATATATAACATTTAAAATTTATTCTGGTCAGGGTAGTGAGATACATCATAAGGATGCTAATGATGCTATTTCTGCGTGTTTTCTCTTCATAAAAGATTTCCAATTATTACAATATATATGATTTTTTATACTTTGATTATCTTTTTATAGTTATAATATATATAATCTATGATCACATAATTATATAAGTGTATGTCGTTAAGAGAATTTGTAAAAATTTATAAAAATGAAACAACCTATGTTCTTTACCAGACGATTTTAAATTTATCCTGGACAAAGAGATATAAAACTCCCATTAGGATGGTTTACGTACATACGTAACTGAGTCAATAAAATTAAAAAGGTGATTAAATCGCCAATTTTATATAATTTAAATAAATTTATGATGTACACTCATTATATACATATATGCACAGACGTACTCACACAAAGACACACACACGCACACACACACACATATATATATATATATGTATGTATATATATATATATGTAAATGTATATATATATATATAAACGCATATATATATATATATATATATATAGAGAGAGAGAGAGAGAGAGAGAGAGATAGAGGTGGGGGGGAGATAAACACTAACATTCAGACATATCTGTCAGGGTAGCACAAAGTAATGGATGTTTTTAAACATAAAATTTAAATCATATCAATATATCTCGCCTATCTAACCACATAATATATTTTATTAATCGACTTAGAATCTACACTTAGTTGCCAAAACGAAAAGAGAGGCTATTTATTCCTCTACCATAGATCTTTAAAGTCCTGGAAACGATAACTACTTGAAAAATGCTTTCACCTACACGATTTTCTTATTGTTTTGGGAGTTTTTTGGTTTCTTGCTAAACTTCTTAAAGATTCGTACATGCCCATCTCTTACTAATTTTGAATTCCTTTGCGACCAACTTTGCCTTTCATCAATTAAATTACCAGTTTGGCACTCGAGTCGATTCGTTATCTATCCCCCATACTCTGGGTTATGTCGGCTGTTTTTCAACCTTGATAAAGATGAGAACTCTCAGCATTAAAATGCCTTAGGCAGTGCCCTTACAATTACATTACGAGTAAATAGACCAGCGCCATTGATAGAGAATTCGTATTTACAGTCACTTGAGTGTTTCAAGCATATAATTTGCTATTTTGTAGATGATTTATTTAGATACTTTTAACGATATTTACTTTTCCTCCATGTTATTATTGCAGTTAAGTATTTGTCAATTGGTTATATGTATTTATTTAACGTCGTAAGTGTCCTTCTCTGTTGTAGAGTTTAAATCGCCTTTCACCTCATTTAGCCTACCATGAGTAAGTTGTGATAACATCCCTATAGCATTAAATAAATCTATTTGTCTATGAATGTAACTAACATATATTTATGTTTAATTACAGAACGTATCTTGTCATATATATATATATATATATGACTGTCTTTGTGTATGTGTGTATACTATCTAATTATTTATATCTTTCTAAACATTATTTGTATCTCTTCTCTTCCATCTAGATGAGCCTACCGCTGAAATCGGTAAAGATGTCATTTATTCGGGACCAGGCCAAACATTGTCAATTATCTGCACGGTAGAAGGTAGTCCTACCCCTGATGTAAGCTGGTTCTTCAGCGGGAACGTGATTACTGACTTTTCTGGAAGAACAACAAGACTCAGTAAAGTTAAGGGTTCAAACATTCAACATGAGTTGACGATACGTCGATTGATTATAGGTGATATGGGACAATATGAATGTTTAGCGAGCAATCGATATGGCCAATTTAACGATGCTGTTAATATTACTGGTAAGAATTGATATATTTATATTGAGAGACGTGAAAATGAGTTCCCAATACCGGGGCAGGTTTTAAATATACTTTATTATAGATATGTGGTAAGTATTGTTATTCTGGAGCACTCACAGGCTTATCAAACACTTCTTGTTGCTGGAAGTGTGACAACTTACGACTGACTCCTTTATTCGTAATGTTGCTGATGTTGGGGATGATAAATAATTGATATTAGTTGGCCATTTTCCTTCCTAAAACGTTGGCAGTTTCTTCATGCACCTCACTTATTTTTTCTTGGGACAAAGATTTGTAGTCTTAAGGCCATCCTGGCGTTAAACCATTTCGTGACCATTTCCGATACAAAACACATATTCTAAACTGGAATAAGTGTTTTCATGCAATGAAATTATGTTAATAGATATTAGCTTATATGTTAATAGATATTAGCTCATAGTTTTACCCAATATTCTCTTGCAATTGTAAATATTAGCAATGATTTATATATTTAAAATACGACAGTATTATTAATATTAGATTAGACTAGAGCTATGGTTTAATTTATATAAAATGATCTAATGAGAATGATTAAATGTATAGCAAATGAAAGCAAGTAATTATTTTGATATATTGCACACATTATGAAAGTGTATAACTCAAGTAATTAGAGTAAGATCAGCTGCCAATTTAAATGTGAGTAGATATCAAATTACATGAAATTCACAGCAGTGATTAGATATAAATAAATTACATGGCAACATTTGGTGATAACTTCAAAGAAATGTTTAAAAAATTAAAGCAATCCTACATTAATATCGTTCGAAGAAAGACATGAAGGACGAAGTTTGATGCATACGAGTACTTTCAAATTCTTTTTCTAATAGTTATTACGTTATCATTACTTAAATCAGGGAAAGTAAATACCTAAAGATATTTCAATTGTCTTCTGAATATACATACATATATATATACATATATATGTCCGTGTGTCTATATATATATATATATATATATATATATATATATATATATATAAAGAAGGAAATGTGGTAAGGAACCAGGTGGACCATAACGCACCAAAGTACTCAATACTTAGGGTAGTAGAGTGGGTAATAGGAACGAATAGGACCCCGAGGGCTGAGCTCAAGCCGTTTCGACGGCTAATTCTGGACTAAACGAAAATGTTTATCCTGGTATTTGAATAGCCGAGCTTCTGAGGGGGTAATTCCATATATGGTAAAAGTGATTGTCACATATAATTAACAGGGCATTAATTTTGTGTTGTCTTTTTTTTTCTTTTCAGCCATACCTAAAAAGGTAGTCATTACGAGCCCGCAAGTTAGCGAGTACAGCGAGGCTTACCGGATTTCATGGACTGTGTGGTCAGCCAGTCAACTTGTGTCCAACAGGATATTACTAAGAATGGTAAGGACAATTTGATATATGTACCATATGTATGGCCTCGTAATTCTTGATGGAGTTGTACAGGCTTTACTTAGATCACTTTAAACTTTGCGGAGATGAACTCTCCAGGTCTGAAATTCTCCAGAGTAGGAGGGAGAGTGAAAGGGAAGGAGAGAGAAATTGATATCAAAGAATCGACTCTAGTATTAAACTGGCACTACTTGATCGACCACGAAAGAATGAAAAGTAGATTTAACTTCGGTGGAATTTGAAGTCTGAGCGAAAAGGGTTAGTAGAATAACGCAAGGTATTCTATCCCGTTTTTTAAAGATTCTGTGAAATTGTTGCTACAAATAGAATAAATAAGAGTCGGTCTTCGGATCGGACCAAACAAATTATGTTCCACTAGTCTTTCAATTGCGGTTACTATCTGCCGGTCGTAGCTGTTTGCGGGGTCGAGCAGCATTTCTACTCAGAATGCACAACAGCACCACCATATTAAATAATTGTTTCTACATTTGGTACAAGGCCAGCAATTAAATCATTGCATTACTGGTACTTTGTTTTATGTTTTATTGACCCCGTGAGGATGAAAGGCAAAGTTAACCTCGTTGAGCTCAGACAATATTAAATAATGCAAAGTTCCACGTCAGACTATTTTGCATATCTACCAATCCGCCGCTCTTGAAATTATATTTTAATTATCACTCCCAAAGATTGGCCTCGATGAAATTTGACATTGGAATACAGGAAGCAGGAAGAAAATCCGACGTATCTGCTAGGAATTAAACTGAGAAAATATATAAGATATTCAGCAGGTTTAGATACACGTACATTCGTACATACACACAAACATGATTTCATTTACACGTGCATAGGTCGCATCATTCAGATCCACACATGGAATGTCAAGCATTAATCCACACATATGCTAGCTAGATGATGTTTAACTCTAAATTTTAATGAAAGATCCTTGTGTTGTCATACAAACCGATAGTTTATTGTTAAGAAATTTTGAAAAACAAACACTTAACATATATACTCACATACATTACATCATTCTGTAAGCGAAAATAAAACAACTTGTTATTGGAGTAAATTAAAAATGATTATACACTTCTAACAACATGTGAAGTTGCAATCGTAAAGTTTGCTAAACACGACCAGCTAAGATATACAGAATAAATAAGAAAAACGAGAAGAGATGGCCGAGGGTAGTTTAAGATGTAGAGGAAGAAATATGTAGAAGTGTGAAAATAAAAGTAAAATATTAGATTACAACAAGTAAAACATATTCGAGATGAAAATATTGATGTTTCTTGCAAATTACATACGTTTGATGTAACCAGAAGCCACGTAGTATTTTAGTTATTTTAACATGGACATATTTCTTTTTAATTTTACTGTATCATGGCATAGTTTCATGACTGTCTGCTATAGTTTATTGAAATTCTTTAGCGAAACTAATATCGATTTCAGGAATTGGCATAAGGCAATACATTGTACATAGAGCGAAGGTATAGTCAGTCGGCAGTCGATCATATCAACTACGCTGCTAGTACGTTACTAGTTCTTTATAGTATCGATCTCTTAAATAATGTAAAGAAGCAAAGATGTCTCTGGTGGGAGTTCTATTCAGAAAGGTTAAGAACCGTATCTTACGCCCTGGAGGGATGCTTTACTGGGTTGTTCGTCGTCTGCCATGCCATTCCCCCAGTTTTAGCGAATGTTGGCACAATACCACGACGTTGGAGAGAGCATCTGATTGATTATAT